>JAPHCH010000004.1:0-153358 GCA_030772445.1 Cladosporium sp. MBC 237 | reverse complement strand
GTCTCGAAATCTACACCCACCTCCTCCCCTCCACCCTCTCCACCTACGCCACCTGCCCCTCCCACCCCCCTACCCTCCTCCTCACCTCCCACCAACTCGCCCGCGAATTCGCCCCCCTCTTCTACAGCAGCCCGCACCTGCACCTCGACGCCTACTACAGCAGCACAGACGCCTGGTGCGCGCTGACAGACGCGCGAGCCAAGCGGGTGGTTTTGGAGAGCGAGGGGGTGCAGTTTAGGGATCTGGCGGGTTTTGGGGGTTTGGCGAGTGCGAGGAGGTTTTGTCAGCGTGCTGGGGGGAGGCGGAGGGGGATTCTGACGGTTTGGACGGGGGTGGGGATTAGGAGGTGGATGTGGGTTTTGGGGGGTTGAGGGTTGGGGGTGGAGGGTTGGGGTTTGTTGTTTTGGGAATGGGAGGGGTTTTTCTATTGATATTGTTTATGAGAGATGTGATTTAGGATGTGGAAGAAGTTTGTATTTGTCTTGAAGAAGTAGTCTGTATTTCGATTCATAGTTTCTTTCTATGATGGATGGATTGGATTGGAAAACCCGCGTCGCTATGCATTACAGAAGCAGAAGAAAAAGAAGAAAGAAAGAAAAAAAGTAATTAGAAAGAAAGCGGCAGCGAAAAGGTCTGCCTCGCCAGAGCTCTTCCGGCGAAATGCGTCTAATAAGTGAACGCCTCCTCAATGAAATCAACAGCACCCTCCGACACCCTCTCGCGCACAGCCTTTCGTACACTGTCCGCGAAAGCGCCCGGGCCGCAAACCGTCACGCCCATGGCGCCTATGCGCTCTGGCATCTCCTTCTCCATGATGGTGCTGGGGTTGCAGCGGCCAGGGAACATTTGCACGGAGCCCGTGTTCGACACCACTTCGCCGCGGTGTCGGGGTTTGGTGACGTACAGCTGGATACGAAGGATGTCTCGGCGGTGCTCCATGCGGAGGATTTGGTCCATCCATTGCCGTACCCATTCAAGGGATTCTGTGTTGGGTACCGACCAAACGAGGAGGATTTTTCTGGTGACGCACGTTCCTTGCGCATACTGTGTGAGGAGGTGGTGTACGTAGCCGACGCAGTGCGTGATTCCGACGCCGCCTGCGAAGAGGACGACGGTGCCGTAGGATGCGAAAGTTTCGTGGCCGCCGTATGGGCCCTCGATGGCGCCCCAGGTTGTGAAGGTTTTGCCGGGCAGGGCGTTGGCTTTTTCGTACAGCTTTTTCGTCATACCCTTGCGCATACGCATGATTAGGGTGATGCTTGTGACATTTGCTTCGCGAGGGATGCAAGCATTGGGTCCCTTGGGTGCTGGAAGCTTTTCGTTTGAAGCAGAAGGTGACTCCTTGATGGTGCCGAGGGCGACCGTGTCTCTGCCATATGAAGACATGCGAGGTGCGAGGCTGGGTCGGCGGTGCTCGATACCTAGTGACTGGCTTGGCATGGCGGATGTGGTATGTACTTGAGGGCTCTCCATATCCATCTCGAGAGATGGGGCGCTCGTCTTTTTCTCCGCCCATGCCACTGAAAAGGGGTGGCTCGACCAGAGTGCCATTGTGGGAAGGTAGGCGTGGACGTGGCAACCAGGCGTGTATTTCCAAGGTCTCCTCAGCTCAAACGTGACACGGCAAGCCTCTCCTGGCAGAGCCTCAACCTTCACCTTCGTAATGCCCTTCTTTCGGCTAACGTTGTAGTAACAGATCCGTGCCAAACGCCATAGCCACTCGCCACCCCAAAGCGCAAACGCCAGTCGCATGTATGATCGGAAAGGAAGGTTCGCGGCGTCGATGTGGATCCAGACGCCAACCATGGCGAGCGCCGCCAGGAAGCGATGGGCGTTAAGGAAAGTCTCGTAGAAGCTGTGGCGGATGGGCGCAGGTGCTGTCACGAAGATGAAGCTGAATACGACAGTGGCGACCATGCCCCAGGCAAAACTCTTGCTAGTGGCTAGTGAGAGGGCCACCTGCTCAGGACCAGCAGCCCTGTGCGCATTCACTGCCCAGGCGATGGTGTGGAGTACAGACTCTATGACCACGATGCGTGCGCACCATCGGTGAAGAAGGTTGAAGGCCTCGTAGCTTACTCCAGTGATGTAAATGAAAGGGTTGTTTCGAAGTGCGAAAAGGATTGTTGGGATGATGTTGAGCACCGCCATTTGGCCGGTGCGACCGCGCAGCTCAGCGATGACTGCGTCCATTTCGAGATGAGTCCAGTCGAGAGCCAAGCAGTAGGCCATGTTGCTGAAGACGTAGAGCACGAGCAGAAGAGTGTGGAATCTCGATGGTAATGTGCCCATTCCGCTGTCGGCCTTGATGAAGGGGATCCTGAACTCCTGGTTATGGCGAACGCTACCGAGTGGGGCGTAGAGAAGGTTCTTCTTGACACTCGGCCAGATGTTGTGGTGGTTGTACATCCAGTAGCGCTGATCAGACTCTTTATCCATTGATATTATTTTTCTGATGTATTGGTTGCCCATGTGAAGCCATCTGTAGCCCAGTACCAAGGCTAGTATGCCAAAGAAGGATGCGACTAATGCATTGGCGAGGATGTAGTTGAGCTCTTGGTTGACACCATTGAGACCATGGAAGTACCCATTGTCCTTCATACTTTCGTTGACGAAGCTGCCGAAGTCGCGAAGGCCTTCTCCAGGTACTGGCTCGGGAATGGGATAAGGATATGGATTGGGTGTCCTGGGCATAATGAGGTTCGATGAAGGCGCGAGGCCAGCGAGGTGGTGTGATAGTCCATGACGGTGAGGCATCGTGACCGGCACGATGTTGATGCCGAACAAAGAAAGCAGGATTACCGGGTTCGGAACGGTGGTGGAATGTACGTGAACAAAGATGGCCTGCGGCAGATCTCAGATACGTGAAAGTAGTGTTGTGTTATGTGCCCCGGGCACAAATGTGAGTGAGTGTCGCGATGCTAAACGAGTGTGGTGTTACGGAAGAAAACGGCAAAGCCCCGAGGCAGGCTAATATTCGTGGTGAACAGCAATAATGATCAATGGCAGGCAGACAATGGCCAGGGACTCCAAGAATGGCACTCAAAGATAAAGCGAACAATGGAAATCAACAATGGTCATTGTCGCACTGATTTCTTGACTCGTTTGTATTGTTCCCTTGGTCGATCGGTCCTCGTGTGGGTCCGTGAAGAGTGGCGTGTGGTGGAGGCAATAGCGTGGGCGAAAAGGAGTCAACGTCGTCAATTTGCTGTTGTGGGGATGGTGGTGATAAGGCAGAAGAGACTGTGGTGGTGAAGGTGTTGTCGTTATTGTCAAGGCACTCCGGTCAACGAAGTGAACTCGGACAGACAGGCAAGGAAGGACGCGACGCAGGCTGGCAGAGCGAATGAGGGTGAGGTGAGGTGTTGTATGAAGATCAACGTCAGGGAGGGAGGCAGGCAGGTGCAGATGTAGTACGAAGTTACCTACGAGATCTTTGGCTGTCTACTACCGGCCGGCGCCAGCCGTGGATACCATCGCCCTGCTAAGGGCCCCAACATCGATTAACGGCTGGCCGAGCACGTCGAATGGCTCGCGAGTTGCAAGTAAAGGAGGCCAAGCTATACCGCCCCAGGAGAATAGACAGCCGCACAGACTGCAAGCGGAACGCTCCGCCGCCGCACTGTCCACTTCAGACTATCCTCAGCCACCCGTTTCTCCCACCGTGTTCGTCTACGAGACTGCTGTTTCATACTGCTGCGGTCTCAAGCGCGCGTATTCACCACTGCCGCCGCCGTCCGCGACAACACATGCTATCATATTCTACATACATATATCCAGGCGCATGGCTGAAGCGATAGATGAGTGGAAGACAGTCCGTTTGCGGCACATTCCTGGCACGGCGTTGCCCTACTCGACCAAGGGGACTACCCAGGAGCCGTCGACGACCGAATTTCAACGTGGCGCCAGCTAGGGAGATTCGAGGATTGTTGCAACTCAAAAAAGCCGGAGTGCCGCAGCAGCCATCCCATTCCAAGGAGCTGGGCGTGCACATGGGCTTGCACATGGGTATTTCTTGCCGGCCGTAAAATGACAGAGTGCCCTGATCTCCATTTCGCTTTCGTCTCGCGCTTTCGCGCAATCGAGTCGGTCGCCCGTACCGAGCAACCATGTCACCGTGCACTGGCTGGCCACCAAGGTGCCATGCTGGCCAGAACGCCTTGCCTCTGCTGCAGCCAAGGTGGGGAGCTCGTCAATCGGACACATCCGCAAGCCTGTACCTTACGCACGCGAGCTCTCGTGGAGAATCTCGAAACATACAACAGCGGAGCTGGGTCCTCATCAAGCTTTACTGAAGGTGCTTGGAACCATCTCATAGGGAGCACGTCGCTTGATAAGTACTATATCCGCCCATGCCCTGTCTATCAAGCGGGGCGAGACGCTTTGGCTGGGACACTTTCGCTTCCTCACACGACCAAATTAGATCATCCAGGTCAACATCGTGGCATCGCTACTAGACGCTCTGTTTTCTTGCCATGGATCTTGTGAGATGGCAGGTGGAATACCAAGATCTTTGCACTATACCTTCTGATCGTGCTGCCTATGTTCAGCAGTAACCGGATGTCTCGGTCTCGCGGTTCCCACCGCAGGATAGCGCTACTCGTATTGAATCCACTTGCGACCACCCAAGCTCGTCTATCCACCGAACATGGAGCAGCATACCCATGTCACCTAAGTAAACCTCTTTCTTGATTGGTGTCCACCGACCCCATCGAACATACTTTGTCACGCGATAGAGACGTAGGGCTGATGGAACTTGTAGTGGCATGTTTGCTAGGATTGCTCAAAGAACAACCGAGCACATTCTGGCCCAGTTCTCCAACTGAGACGCGGTGATATCGCAACAGATTGGCATACTGTCTTGGACCTCACTTGCTCAGCCATCATCATGCCACAAGTCAGACCACTCGGCAAGGAATTTTCAATCTATCGCTACCGACCCAAGCTGCTGGCAAGGCGAAAAAGATGACCCCACTACAATATTCCATATGCTATAAAATCCAACACCACTCTATTTGATCCGTGGAGACAACCCGAGAGCCCTCGTAACGAGCCTTCTGAAACACTTGTCGCCAGGACATCGTGATCTGTGCACTTTTGGCGAACACATTCCTGCAGGTCTTGATTGCTGAAAAACTTTGCACAGCTTATACTGGTGAGCAAGCGAGCATATAGGCGACCACCGTGCGCATGTCGCAAAAATAGGGCAATACAACCAGAGCTCTTGGTATCAGACATGGTGTCTTTGTCGTCGGCGACTTGCTTTGTTTATCGGATGATAGAAGCGGTATTGTCCGACATGGCAATCACGACTAAAGTTGATGTTGGAACATGCAGACATGTTTGCTGTCTTACGCGGAGCTGGTTTGTTTCCAATGCAGCATACTGGCAAAACGACGCAATCAGTGCCAATCACCATCAGTAGCATAGGCAAGTCTTATATACAAGTGTAACTGCCGACTGACTATATACAGGCAACTACAGCCTATCCTCAATCTGTACCTTCGCATCTCGTTATACTTTGGCTACACCGTACCAATGTGATACCTTGGCCAATATTATCCAGCTTACCCAATATATTTCTGACTCCCACTACCTGGCCCCCTCCTTCCCTGACTTCTGATCCATTGCCAGCACCGTTATCAATTGTGTCCGGTGTCGGCGGTGACGAAGACCACGACGACCTCCGAGGCTGTCAGAGCCAGTCACCGCACGCGGATATCTCCCTATATACCTCAACACAGCCGATACCCGACACCTTATACAGTCGATAATTTGTATCCTGCCGACGCTCCGTCCGGATGCTTGGGATCTTCTGGAGCTCCTGATTGAACTGGGGAACACCATTACTTAGGATCATCACAGGCTCCTTGGAGGTATGAATGGCAGCAGTGTGCTCGCCGAAACCAGCCCGATTCCCAAAGCACGCATCGAGTCATGAGCGTCAAACAGTGACTATTTTGGACAATGGCTTCAGACTTGACGCCCTTTCAAGCCGTTGTGCTTCACCAACTAACAGTGAAGTCCTTACCTTTGTGTCTGGCTGAGAGATAGTGACTGGTGATACGACGACGAACAACGCCTTTCACTGCTTTCTGGTGAAGAGCACTTCGTGGGTGTCGTGTTACTGCATCGTCATCTTGCTGGTGCATAAATATCCACCCTCTCGCGCTGGTTCTGTGACACCCATCAACTGCCATCAATCGCTTCTCTGACATCTCTGATCGACCACAGAAGATCAAAATAACCACCAAGATGCCGGTCTCAACCATCTCCGCCGATAAGATCACCTACGATGCCAATGGTCGCCCCCAAATCGTTCCAACATCCAACAACACGAAGACGCAATGGAAGCCGCGCTACAAGTGCAGGGATGTACAACTGTCTCCGCGTATCGATCTTGTCACGCCAGGCTCTCCGATTGCCGTCGACTGTGAGGGTATGCTGCTGCCACAAGAGACTGGGGCAAGGAAAAGTGGTGTTGGTCGCATTAGTATTGTAAACACCAACGGCGAAGTTATCTACGATACGTTCGTTTACTACCCTGACGACGTCGAGCACCGCCCATCTCCACAGTGGCTCAAGATGGGCGTCAAATACAACGACATCAAGCCAGGCAATGGCGCACAGCCGCATGCGGAAGTCCTCAAGACCGCGGCGGCCATCTTCAAGAAGAGCAGCATCGTGATCGCTCACGACGTCAATAGCGATCTGAAGATGCTGCGCGGACTCGAGGCAGATGGGTTCACAACTCGAGACACCCAACGTCAGTACAGTTGCCGTGGTTGGTCCAGGCCCGCTCTCAGGGACCTGGCTTCGTCTGTTCTGGGAAGGAGCATCCAACAGGGTGAGCACTCGAGCGTCGAAGACGCCCGTGCCACTATGGAGCTCTATCTCCTGAAGATCTCCAACGGGGATCAGCAGGCTAGTGCCGACGACGACAATCAAGCTTCGAGCACCACCAACGGCACCGCTCAAGAACAGACGCAGGATGAGGTGACTCCCAGTACTTCCGCATGGTGATACTGTTCGTTGCTCAAATTGGCTTACGACTTTTTTTTTTTTTTTTACACATCACGAGACTTGAGGTAAAGATCTCACACGACCAAACGATCAACTGGACGGAGTTATTGTTATTGTTTTGCTTCCTTTACTAATGTTGTAAATGGCGCAGCGATCGTCTCTCTCCTTTTGAAATAATCGGCCTTGTTTCTTATCAGATACCCACAATGCACGTACAAACACCCTTCCTTCGAACCACGCGTACTTCCTTCGTTATTAGGATTTCGGATTTCTTTTCGGTGCTTTTTGTTCAGGTTCGATCGATTGGAAATAATGGAGGGATAGCCTTAGACATCAATTCATAAGCTGTTATTTGTCATTAACAAAATCCCAAACTTGCTCAAGTGACATGTATTTTTGTGGATTTGTCACGAAGTCCACAAAAGAGGCTGCTCGACTTTCGGATGTCCAAGTTGCAGCAGCTCTGCTCAAAACATCAAAACCAAGGTGGTATTTCGCGACCGATTGCGAATGACCTTATGCCGTGATAATGTGCTAGCACAAGGCCTGATCTGCTGTATTCTTGTGACCTCTTTGCGAAAGCTTCTAGCCTTCTTGGACATCGTCGCCGCTTCGGCGAGACTGCTCTCGTGGAGCATCGCTCACCGACCTACGCTCTTCTGGCATAGACTTCGGGTTCGAGACTTTAACAGGTCGGAGACGAATCGCATCTCGTAGTCTCGTCGGAGGTCGCTCGTCTGTCAAACTCTCTTCGGCATCTGCGCGCTCTTCTCTGCACATGCTGACTTTGTCCGCCCGTGCCTGCCTCCACTCCTGATATCTCGAGAGAGGAAAACTATCAGCAGGAACGACAATTCCTTCCTTATCTCTCTTGACCTCCTCGTCCAACTCCCTCGCCGAAGCCGTCCAGACACCACTACCGAACCTAGCCTTCAGCTCGCCTGCCAGAAACAACACGTCGCGGTAGATACTGTGAGCCTGATAACCACGATCAGACCGAGAGTTCCAGTAAACGTCTGTCTGCAACAACACCAACGTCGCCGCGAACGTCAGCGTGTAAACGCAAAAGGTCAGCAAAAGCAAAGACGAGAAACCCCAAGAGTATGTTTTGTCGGCTATGCAGAGACCAGAATCTCTTATGTATGTCGCGTTGTATTCTACAGAATCGAATGCGAGTCGCTGGTTGACAGGACACCCCGCCACGTCCATGTCGAGCGAGTAACGTTCGAGTGATGTGTTTTGCCAGAAGACGCTTGCGCTTGTATAATTGCGGTATTCGAGTGCGAATGGTGTGGAATCTACCATTTGGCCGCTGCTGTACATCTCATGCAGCTTGCACCCTCGTCGCGATTCGCTGCTGCATCCTTCATGCAATCCGCCGCGTTCGCATTCGAACCACGATTTGTCGAGCAGATGCGTTTTGGCAAATATTAGCATGGACCAGGATCGATTTAAATGGACCCCACAAGCACATACATGCACGAGCAGCAAGGTAAATTGTGCAAAGTAGCATGACGACGAGAACATAAACAGCGCTCATCGCCGTATGGGCTTTTCTCAGCAACGCTATGATGGATAAGAGCCGTTCACTATACCAGATTGCATTAGCATATGGCGCTGTATCTTTTCCCTATCTAATGTCCAGCGAAAACTTCACACATTGGAGCTATATCCAAATACTTGCTTGCCTTCTTTCACTCCCCCAAAAACCCCAAAACAAGCTCATTAAACAGCTCCGGCCTCTCCCAATAACACCAATGCCCACCCCACTCGACAACCACCCCCTTAGCCCTCCCCCCCTCTCCCTCCTCCCCATTAACAAGCTCAACAACCCTCATCGGCCCCTTCGCAGGAAAACACCCACTCCTCTGGCTCGCCACAACCAGCACCCTCGTCTCATTCTCCCCGCCCAAACTCCCCGGTCCAAAAGAATGCGCAATCGAGCTCCGCCAATCGTTCGCCGTATGATCAGCCATCAGCTTACCATACCACCAAGGATCACCTTTCAGCGCTTCGGCGAGGAAGAACGCTTCGTCTTCTTGCCAGGTTTGCGAGGACGGTTTGGGGTCGCCTGGGAGTGGGTGGGAGCGGTAGCCTAGACATGAGGCTATGGTGCCAAGGTGGGCGGTTTCTGGGTCTTGTGAAAGGGTGTTTTGAAGGTTTGCGAGGGCGACAGGGGAGTTCATGCCGCGGTTGCCGAAGGAGGGGCCCCAGTCTGAGAGATAGTTTTGGAGTGGTGCTTGGTCTACGAAGATTAGGTGCGAAAAGATGCGCGTTGTGAAGAGTTCGGCGTAGCTCCTATGAGTGGTTCTATCAGCGTCATGCGAGTTCAACTTCCCATCCAGATGTCATGCCAAAATCCATAGAGAAATTCACGCACCACAAGATCGCAGCTCCCAAGCTAGTTCCAATGGCAGAAACCTTACGCTCAGCACCACCACGCTCCAGGTCCATGTATTCGACAAAATTCTTCAAGTCCATGGCTAGCCTGGCGACGTGATATCCAGTCCGGGGCTTGTCAGAGTCGCCATGTCCACGGAGGTCTGGGACGAGGACGAAATGGTTTTGTGCGAGAGCGTCGATGTTGCGTTGGAAGACTGCCCCGGAGCCTGTGAAGCCGTGTAACTACTGGAATGTTAGATGAATAGGGATCGAGGCAATGTGAGAGGCTTCTGTTTACCAGGATCAACGGGGCGTTGGCGTTTGAGCCGTGGGTTTGGTAGTGCAGGTTCACGCCGTCGTTGGCGGTGAAGGTGGGCATGGCGAACTATTAGATCGGCTACAGATGCTCAGTGACGAGTGCCCGGCTATATGTTTTTCGACATGTACGATGCGTGGTCGGAGAGTGTGTGTACATTTCGAAGAGATGAGTGATGAAAGCTGATGGCTGCCAAAAGTTGGTGCAAGCCACCCCCACAAACGCCAGTGTACGGTGCAAGAGAAAACCATCATCAAAGATCACAGGCAAACCAGGAAACACCGCACACGAAAACAGAAAATTTCTTGAAAAGTCTTCAATAAAAGGCCTGAAATCAGGAATACCAGTCAAAGCCACTAACGAAAACGCCCCGCTACCAAAACCCAATGCAACCCCATAACATCAAATCCCCAAAACAGATCGCGCAAAAAACATCATCAAATCGTCTTCCCATGCGAGTAGTCCTTAACCTTACCCGCCACACCATTATCATGGACCTCCAATACCCCCCTAGCCTCCTTATCCATATCCTTCAGCGCCCTCTCATAAGGCCCCAGAACATCCTCCGGCATCTCCCCCTTATCAACAGGCGAACTGCCCTCCCAAACCCACTTCGCCGAAGTCGCCAGGCCATCAGGAATGCCGTTCGGAGTATTGTGGTTGGCATGCCCATCGACCAGTTTCCATCTATAGAGGGGTCCTTTGGGCCGGTCAGGGAGGTACGTGCGCGTGCGCGTGTTGGGTGAGATTTTCCGCTGGAGCCATTGAATGTAGGGCTGGAAACTCAGGCCGCGCGGGAAGGCTTTGTCCCAGTTGGATTCCAGGGGTGCGCCGCCGACGTCGATGCGGTAGCGCACTGAGGCGTGCACGTACTCGTGCGTGTTACGCATTAATTGGCTGGTGAGGTTGCCCGTGTCGTAGTCTGTCCGGCAGTAGCGGCCAGGCGCGCGGACGAGTTGGCCTGCTAGGCTTTGGGGGAAGATGAGGGAGTCGTATACACGGCCTTTGCCCCAGCCGCGGGGAGTTGGTGGAGGCTTGTCGGATTGTTGGTATTGTTCGACTTGGAGGTGTTGGAAGTTTTTGATGTAGTTGTCGTCGAATTGGATCCAGTCGAGGTGTTGGAAGTCTTTCTCGGCTGGTCGCGTGTGGCCGGCTAGCTGGTCCATCATCCAAACAAGAGCGATGTCAGCCATGCCCTGATCAGCATACGAGCCGCCGACATTGCTATGCGCACCGGCGAACCAGACTTGCTTGAGGTTCGTCTGACAGTTATCCGGACGCTCCCATACGGCTGGCGAATAAGGAAAGCGGCGCTCATCCAGACCAAGAGCCTGGAAAGCGTTCTCAACGTGGTCATCAATGGTCGTATCAAACCAGCTGTACTCCGACCTGATGAAAGACGGGAGAAATGGCATGAGACGTTGGAAGACCGGGTTGATTGGGATTCCGAGTGCACCCACTGTATCCCAAACACCGATGCATTTGATGTTGACCTCTTGCGTCAGATTATGCGAGAGGAGAATCTCTCGGTAGGATTGCATATACTCGTTGATCTTGTCTTTGTTGCCAATGAGTTCAGCCGGGGGCTCGACGCGTTCTAGGTGTGGGTTTAGTCTGTAGTAGGTGTCGAAGAAAGTCGGAGGGTGCTTAGGACTGCCTGCGTTTGACCAGTCTCTGAAGATCTCGTAAAAGAAGGGCATGGTTGCTTTCTTGAGGATACCGACGGCGCCAACGAAGCCGCCGATACTGCGTGCAGTAAAGGCTCCACGGGAGAAACCAATGAGGAAGATTGAGTCCGGGTGCTTAAGTTTGTCGTGCTGCGAATAGTTGCTCACGAGAAAAGAGTAGGCTTCTCGTATATTTTCCGAAAGACCAGCACCAGTGCCGCCACCCATGAGATGGTCGTAAAGGCCGAGGCCTGTGCCAATGCCTGCTTGATAATAGACGATCTGTTGGTGGTGGCCATCGTCCTGATCTTTCATTGCGCGCGCAATGCGTGTTACGTTGGAAGGCGTTTGAGGGTGGCCAGAGTGACCTCCTTTCCCCTTGACCCAGCCACTGTCGGCATCCATCCATGTTCCATCGCAGCAGACGATAAGTTTCTTGGGCAGACTGGTCGCAACTGCAGACACTGAGCTATGCCGTGAGTGGTGACCGTTGACCTCAAGAGTGTCGGCCATTTTAGTGATCGGCCTCGGAGCTGCGAAGTGGTGTTGATATCGCAAAGGAACGATATATGTTCTCGAAAATCTTAGGTCGAAAGGTTTCGTGGTTATTCGTAAAGACATAGAACAGCAGAAATGGTTTAGGTGTCAAAGACTGCTGATGAGGCTCTTGCTTTGGCTATTCCGAGGAAAGAGACACCGGGTTATATGTGACGGCCATCAGGCACGATAGCTGCCTCTTGAGGCCGCAGCTGAGACCTGAGGTGCTTAAGAAAAGTAACCGAGATGCCTTTGTCGCTCCTTCGCTTTGCGGCTGAGGCGGGCTGAAGCTAACTACGGTAGTCTCATAGCCCCGGCCAAGGCGTTGCTGAACATGCCATTCAAAGCGAGTGTGGTGTATGACTCGCGCCACTATATGGGGGCGTGCAGGGCATCTTATTGGTGATTGGACTGTACGGGATGACGAGATGCAATAGCACTGCTGTGTTTGCGCATTGTCTGTCTTTGGTGGAGGATCGGAAGATGGGTCTGGAGAGGATGGGGAGATCGTGGTCAGATCACTCTTTTGCTTCGCCATTTGGTGGGCCGGACAAGCCACGCGCCGCCTCCGCCCTCGCTTCCTGCCGTCTAGATCCTCTCATTCCTAAGGCTCGTTGGGCTGAACCTTTCTCCTAAACAGTACGTACCTATTTCTATAGTCTCGTATATTGGAGTGTTGGATACACTTGGTCGTTCTTGGGAAGGAACACTCACCGCCTCGAATTGGCGCAGCTGGATTACTACAGTGTCACCTGGCGATAGGGCTAGCATTCTCAAAAGGATGCGGTGGATACAAAGAATGTAAAGAATGCACGTTGCAGAATTAGAACGCCGGGTCAAGTGATATCATGGTCCTGACTAGTCGTATGTATTAGAGTCCATTATATACAATCTTGCAGCATCAGGCAGTTTGAATGCTTATTACCAGAGTCTTGCCGCTCACGAGCTGCAAGAGCACTGCATAGCCCTCTGATACCTGGGCACATCGCCACAGAATCGCTCTTCCTCCTCACGGTTCCATCCCCACTCTTCCTTGAACGGATCAAGAGCCATACCCATGACACGGTCCAAAATCTCACGCTCACCCTTCTTCTCAACGCGCTCAATCACTTCATCCAGAATCCAAGACCTGGGAATGAACTTCGGGTTGACGGCCTTCATGGCGGTGAAACGCTCTTCCTGCGCCTCCGCAGACTCGGTCCAATCTTCAATCACGCGCTGACGGTACTTCTCAAGCCAGTTTGCGATCCTAGCGCGAGCCTCGTCTTCGGTGCCGGCGAGACTGGTAAGGCCTTCGTGGTGGAAGAATCGGCCTGCGACGTCTTTGCGCTTTTCGTCGGTATCAATCTCCTCGGTCTTGATGTGGCTGAGCTTGCGGAATGTGTGGTTGAAGTCAAGCTCCAGTGCCTCGAGAGTGTCGAGAAGCTCCGAGTATAGCTCTTCGAAATCTGACTCCTTGAATTGCTTCAGACCAAGGCGAGCGGTCATCAAGCGCTTGTACTCTGACATGAAAATGGCGCGGTACTCATCTCCAGTTGACTGGATTATCGTCTCGGCACGCTTGATCAACTCGTCGGCCCAGTTCTCTCGGACGCCTTGCTCAACGAACTCCTGCTCATCGCACCTGGCGCCGGCGCCAATAAGCTCGCCCAAGGCTTCACCAAGGCGAACGAGATTCCACCAGATGATGCTGGGCTGGTTCTTGTAAGAATAGCGGAGCATGTGGTCGTCGTGGTTGGGAGTGTAGTTGGGATCGAAGTTGTCAAGGAACGCAAATGGACCAAAGTCAATTGAGAGGCCGTAGACCGAAGTGTTGTCGGTGTTCAGAACGCCGTTAGTGAAGGCGTATGCTTGCCAGTGGGCGACCATCTTGGCATTTCGGCGAGCGATCTCTCGGTAAAGTCGGGCAAAGCGGTTCTCTTGCGTTTCATTTTCGCCTTCCACAGCATCCTTTGCTGCCCCACGCGAGGGTTCCAGAGCATCCTTGGCCTCGGTGGAAGGTAGCTTAGACGGCAAGTTCTCCCACCCACCAAAGACCTCCTCAGCAACGTAGTCTGATAGTTTCCTGATCATGACTCGATCGCCTCTTGACCTCGCAAGGTCGAAGGTACCCAGCCTGAGCCAAGTTTGTGCGAATCGCGCAACAATAGCACCTGGCTCCATCCTCTCACGTCTGACACGAGCTTCGGGAGCAAGGACGAGACTGAGCGCCCTTGTGGTAGGGATTCCAAGAGCGTTGAGAGCTTCGCTCACGACGAACTCTCGAATACTGCTTCTCACAACGGCCCTGCCATCTGCGAATCTTGAATATGGCGTCTTGCCAGCACCTTTGAGCTGCAACTCATACCGCTCACCCGAACTGGGGTTCGTAGTCTCGAACAGAGAGATTGCACGACCATCTCCCAATTGTCCGGCCCAGGATCCGAACTGATAACCGCCATAGCACTGCGCCCAAGGGTATATGTCGCAATCTTTAGGCTCGCCGTCGATTGTGATAATCTTGTTTCCCGAAACTGTCTCTTTGAACTCTTCCTCATTTACAGAGTTCGGGTCTATCCCGAGATCTTTCAACGCAGTTCGGGACACCCCAACAAGCTCTGTCCTCTCAAAGGGCTCTGGACGAACGAATGTGTATGCGGCATTTTTCACCATGCGCGGACCCAGCTTCCGTCGTTCCTCATTGTGCGATGCGGTCGGGGTCGGATACTGCTCGTCTGGCGGCAACTTCTGGGTAAAATTGTTGCTCTTCGGTAGATCTCGGATGGTAAATTGTCTCGACTGCGTGCCGTTGAATGTATTGAGGTGGTTCGCCATTTGCGCGACTCGACTCCGTAACGCTTGAGGCCGGCTTCGTAGGGTAGGTATCATCGGCAGGATATGAATATATTGTGAATGATGCAAGTGGAGGCAAAGAGGCGAGATTTTGTGATACGCGATAGAAAGTGTTGATGCGCACGACCGTAAGAGGGTTCAAGTTTAGGTAGCTGACATCACTCAGCGCGGGGGCGAATAGGCTTCACGGCAACGTGGCTAGCGAAGCTGTGGCACGGGACGAGCCGCTAGCGTCTCTATCGATAACTTTTGGTCTGCACCCGGCTTGTCTCCATCTCTATGCACGCCGTGTGGCGCTGGGATCTGTTGCATGAGCATGCTTCACTTTCTCATTTCAAGAGAAGTTTCGACGCTCGACCATGCCGATTGAAGTCATATCAAGAAAGTCGAACATCCTCATCCCAGCAGGATGAATTTAGGCAATATCCCCGGTTATTATTACGGTATGCTCACCAACAACAGCATTCAACAAGACCAACCAGAATTGACCCAGAAACTCAGACGAAGAGAAGAAGAAATATTTCAAAGTCACCGCCAACCACGCCGCCCAATCTCTCGGAGCAAAGTACACAAAGTCCAACGTCCGCCATGAGAGACAGGTAGCGAAGAAGCGCAAAGTCGAGCAACGAGCCGAAAAGAAACGGCAGGCTCAGACCATAAAACGATCGAAACTGCTGGCTTTTCCTGAGTATGCCGGCATTGGCATCGGCCGTGAAATCGGATCGCGCCCTCATGTCATCGACCGGATTCAGGCAGATGAGGCCTTCATCTCACAGCTTCGTTATGAGGACCAGTTCTTCGCTCGCGGAACTGTCCTTTCAGCCCACGCGATTCCATCATCTGATCAAACCCTCTTCACATCCACCGGCATAGGACCGTCATACGAATCTTCATTCATCGACACCTGCACTGGCGTCATAGGCCGCAACTTCCAACCGCAAAACCGGCGATTAACGAGCATAGTCGCCTTCTCAAGCCGCGTAATGTCCACGTCCGTATGGCCCGCTCACGACCCTCACACTCTACTCGCATGCGCAAGCGGCGGGACAGAAAACGTCTACATAGGCGGCCTAGGCAACCAAGACGAAGGCCTCCGTCCTTCAGTCTTCCTCAGCCTCGGCGATGATGAGACAACTCTCTGGGACAGCGCCATCTCCCCCACAGGCGAAACTGCCGCAATCGCCGCCTCAGACCGGGTACGACACATCTCCCTGGACGGCCGCATTCTCTCCAACCTCTCCCGCTCCTCCAACTCCCGCGCAGCCTCCTGGCTAAGCCCCACAACAATAGCAGCCAGTTCCGCCAAAACCGTGCTGCTCTGGGACACTCGCGCGCAAGGTTCCTCCCCGCGCTTCAACAGCCCGCACACCATAACGGGCCTCCTCCCCATCCCCTCCAGCAACGGCACCCAAATCCTGATATCAACCAACCACAGCCTCTCCCTCCACGACACGCGTACCTCGACCTCCCGCGCCTCCGCACCACTCCTGCACTTCCCCCTCCTGCACGAAGGCCCACAACTAGTCTTCGACGTCAACTCCCGCGGCCTCGTGGCTTTCAGCGCGCAGAACGGCGCGAAGAACGAAGTCCGCGTGGCGAGCTTGAGCACGGGCAGGGAGGTGAGAACTTTGCGCGCGCCCGGGGAGGTTGCCAAGAGGCCTACGCAGCTTTCTTGGTGTGAGGATGGGAGGGGGGTGGAGTTTTTGCAGGCTTGTATGGGGGAGAGGGTGGGGAGGTGGGGTTGGGATGCGAGGCGGAGGGGGGAGGAGGATGTTTAGAGTTTGGGATGTGATTGTATGATGGATTGGAATAGAATCGAAGTATACGACCTTCACAGTCATAGACAGAGAAGATACTAACAGGGCCATGAGATAAAAGCAGAATCTCTGTAATTCAAACTCATCGTTCTTCCAAATATAAACTCAAGCTGACCGATCGCGCGAGAATATCTCACCATCCATCCATCCATCCGTCCGTCCACGTCTTTCCTTCTCGAGGGGGTGGGTATTGTCGAAAGCCGAAAAATCACGCAAAAGTCTATCCCGTCCATCCCATCGTTCCAGTTTAGGGAAGAGATATAGCAGCAGCACTGTTGTGGGTATCATTGCCATACGCCCATGACAAAAATCAAAAAAGAAAAGAGAAAAGAGAAAGCAGTCGATGCCAAAAAAGCAGAAGCCAAAGATAAAAGAGGAAAAAAATATCTCGACTTGAAAAGGCCTTTTGGCCCCAGAAAATGGAAGTCCTGGAAACGACTGGAGATTGTGAAGGCACACCGTGCCTTGTGTCTTAGCAGCGGTCAGCCATGCCTTCAAGCAACGAGCTGGAACTCATAATCCAGCCCAACCTTCGCCACCCACTCCCTAAGAACCGCCAGCCCCGCCCTAGCAGCCATCAAAGGCTTTGTCTGCACGCCAAAAGGTAACTTGTAACTCCCCTGCAACAACCTCCTGGGCTCCGCACACTCCTCATCAATCCTCGCGGTGATCGCACGACCCTTCCAAGCCCTCGGAAAACTGTCCATGAGAACGTCGACGTCCAATTTCTCGTCCGCGTTGGCGGCCGCGTTGCTGAGGTTCTTGTTGATGCCGATTAGGGAGTCGCGGCTGGGGCCTTCGCCGGGGGATTGCGCTACGATGTCTAGGAGGTGGGCGTGGAAGGTCATGGAAAGGCTAAATGCGAGGCCGGAGAGGGAGGGGAAGGGGGCGGCGTTCCTTTCTACGAAGGCGGAGAAGGGCGGGAGGCTGCGCCATTGTGGTAAGGTTGATTTGCTGCCGGGTGGTGTGGCGGCGCGGTCGGCGCAGGTGAATGCTAGAAGGTAGCAGATGAGGGATTCGAGAGATTTGACTGCGGCGGCTTCGCGGGCTGATTTGTTGGGCTGACCTTTGAGAAGATCGGACGCGGCGTGCTTAATTTCACGGCCGAGTATCTCTAGACGTTCCCGTTCTGCGGTCCAGTCTTGTGATGTGGGCTTTTTTGTGGGTTGATCGGCTTTCTTGGGGGCAGTGCCGTTTGGCTGTGATGTACTGCTGGTTTTGTTTTGAGACTGTTGCGATTGGGCTGATGGTGTGCTCGTCTGACTATCAGCCGATGCTTCACGTCTGAGCATATCCTTACGGGCAGAGACATTCTTCAGTTTGCCTTGGGTGGCTGGAGATGGATGGTCAGGCTGTACTGCCGCGTTTGACGTCTTCTTCAGGTCGAGGTTTTCGGGGGGTCTCTTCTTTGCTGCAGTCTGTGACGCGGTACTTTCGGCTTGCCTCTTCTTAAGCGGCGGCTCCGGCGCCGCATCAGTCTTCGTCCGTTTCGCTGGCGGTTCTGAAGTACTCGCAGGTTCCGCATCTGCTTCGACTCTAGGCCGCTTCTCCGACGTTGGCTTTCTCTCTTCCGTTCTTTTGGATGCCGGGCCTAGTTTCTGCGCCACACCCTTGCCCGTACGGCGTGCCGGGTCCATCCTGTCTGTTGACTTTGAGGCTGATCTTTCATTCGAAGCAGTCTCGGCGGGATTGTCTCTATCAGACATATCTGGCGTTGAAGGCGGTGAAGCCACGTATTTGTCGGGCCTAGCAGGGAGCTTCAAGATACGCTGGACGTCTTCTTTCCTCGCCTTCTTGAACTTGATCTTTGCAACGAGAGATTTCTTCTGCTCCCCGCCATCTATGGCTTGTGTTGGCTCGTCCTCGGCGACCTCTGGTGTCAATGGCTGATTGGGATGCTTCTCTGAAGACCTTTCTCTAGCGCTTGGGCTCTTCCGTGAGTCTGCATTGTGCTGTCCAGTCGTAGGTTTAGTTTTCGAAGCAAGGTTGAGTGAATTGTCCTTTTTGGTAGTTGATTCTTTTCCTGGTGCGCGGCTGTAAGCGCCCTTCTCGTCCATCGCCTCAAGCGAGGCTCTGATGTTGGCTGGCAGTAGTGGTGATATGCGAGGCGGTAATTGAAAAGTATCTGGAAGATCTGGCGATATTCGCGGTGGTAATTGGAATCGATCCGGACTTGATGGTCCATTGCGAAGCGGCGAAAGCTTGGGCGGCATGCGGTCTTCAAAATCCGCGTCCTTCTGACTCGCAGGTCTGGCAGGCGGCGATGGAGAGCGAGGCTTCTTCGCTTTCTTCGGTGGAGGCGGAGAATCGCGAGCGTTCGCCTCTGTGGTCTTCTCTGTCGTTTCCGCATTGTTTTCTCTCTTTCGCTTAAGCTCAGGTTGCTTATGTGGCAAATCATTGTTACCAGATGCCTTCTTACTACTCTGTATGTCACGCATAGAATCCACTTTCTCGTCTTCCTCGACTGCCTTGATCATATCGGCGCTGTCCGCCTTGAGAGCCTTGTCTTGTTCCGCAGGACCTTTCAGCGCAGCCTGCTTCGCTGATTTGTTCGCGTCTTGAGCGTTCACGCCATCCCTTGTGGGTGTCTCACCCGTCTGCTTCTTCTTGTTGTATGCGCCGAAGGATATGACCTTCTTCGGCCCTTGAGCCGGGGTATTTGCGCCTGTCGCGTTGCGCGTGCTGTCCGCAGTCGCTGGTCGTTCGTCCGCATAATGCTGCGCATGTAGCGACAGCATGTTCTTGCCTGGCTCCTGGTAGACGAATGTCTGGTACTGTATGCCTTCGCCTTCTTCCGGCTTGAACGGTGTGCCGTGCAGCCATTGCCATTGTTGTGACCGCCACTGGTATTGGTACTGGAGAGCTCGGTCTTGCTCAATGGTTACGAGATAGGGATCGGGTCGTGTGTATTTCTGCATGCGCCCAACCGCACTTTCCAACTTTTCGAGTTCGGCACGGTCGTTATCGCTGAGCTTTGCATGTGAAGGCGGCGGTGGAGGTGCATGGTCGCGGGTGGGTCGCGGCGCGCCAGCTGGAGGCATTATTGGCGCGAGCGCTTTGGTCGGTGGTGTCGCTTGCGTCTATGCGTCGTATTTGTATTGTGGTGTAGTTGCTGGCGTGGGATGTTGAATGTCGCAAACGCAGTTTGGTGCCTTAGAGCAGTGTCTCAGCGTAGAGATTGGGGCAGCCAGTAATGTGGGGAGAAAGTGACAATGCGCTTTCAAGTCTATTGTCCCGAAGCATTGTCAGCATGGAAGCAGTGAAGTCGCTTCATATGAGACGGCAGGCATACCTCGTGCGGCGCAAAGGAGTGAGCGAATGTGAATCGAGGAGCAATTCACCGCGTGCCCCCACGTCTGGAACGCAGGGCAACAGGCGAGTTTGCGGGTGAAGCATTGATCGCGCGAGTGGTAGGCGCAGCAGGCGAGTGATGTGAAGGCCGGAGATGTCAAAGGGCCAAATCACATGTCCATGCGTGAAGTTGGTGGTGGTAGTGGTTGTCGTGGTGTGATAGTGCGAAGCCAGCCAGAACGATGCGCGCGCGGTTTCCAAAGCGAGGGAGTCGACGTCAGAAGTGGCTCGTCTCGCGCGGCGGCAGAGAGCAAGCACGCAAATAGGCCAAGCGGCCGGTAGGCGTGTCAAGGCTCGCAAGGCTACCTGGATCATGCACCTCCATCAAACTGATTAAATACTATCACCACATGGCCATATCCAAGCGAGTCCCGCATTACAACTGCATACTCTGTGTAACCAGAAATAAATGATGCTTTATTGTCTCGCTGCATCGATGAATTATTAATATTGTTCGATAGAAGTAGCATGCTCGATGGCATACCCTTTTTTAATCCAATCAATTTCTCGTTGACCGTGTCCGGCGTTATTCTAAATAAATTGGATCGATTTTGACACGAGATATGCACGGCATCAATGGTATCATACTTCATCAAGGTTCAGGTCTGAAAAGGTTGAATCGATAAGGTCAACTCAACATGCTTGAACATGCTTTCGGCTGGTGGTTTAGATCACAACATCTCCTAACAAACAACAATACCAATTCTCCCACAAGTATTTCCTATACAGGTCATAAGGTCACAAGCTCGCTATTTTCCGAAATCGATTGGAAAGAGTGATTGATCCACCATGTCGCATACCATACCAGAGGGAATGCGATGGAATACTCTCCGTTGATGACCTGTTCCACAGCACTCTAACCTAGTGTTCCACAACTTGTGATTTGATCAACCACACGACGAGACCATCATCAAGTTGCAATGTACATTTGCACCGCTGTCTCTATCTTCCTGACTCCCCGTGAATGACGCCCCATCCGATCCCAAAAGTCACCATCCCCCCAAACCCCCATACACTCCACGTAGTCCCCCCAAGGTGACAAAGGTGACACTGTCTCACACAAACCCGCATGCCTTCCAGCACACCTGTCCCACGCTTCCAGAACGCTACATCGCTACCGAGAAGAACCTCACGCAGCGTCCACACCTCCGTCAGCAGGGAATGTGAAACAAGTTTTTGTTCCCTGCTGGCTGGCTGGTCAGTCCTGCCAGGTCAGGTCAAGTCAGGTCATTCAAGTCCGCAGCAGCGCACTGGTGAACACCGTCAGTCACTTCTTCCCCAAACGCAAAACAAAACCCAGCAGTCAAGGCAATGCGAATCGTCATCAGAATACAAAACAACATCCGCCATGCCACCACCAGCGTCTTCCGGCTTCCAAGCCGAACCCACCACAACCACCACCCGCTCCAAGCAGCCAGCATGGCCCGAAGCTCGCAGTACTCCGACACGCCCTCCCCCTGCCGCAGAAACCACTGCCCCTCGCGCCCAAAACCCTGCACAAAAAAATCCTGCCACCAAGCCCTCTCCTCGCGCCTCGAACGGCGCCATCTCGCCATCAACACGAACCGCAACATTCTCAACCCCGTGCTGAGCAACATCAAACTCATCCAGCAGGACATCCGGCACAAATGCGATCGCTCCGCGTTGAAGAGTCGGGAAATGACGCAGGCGCATTCGAGATTTTCTGGAGTCATGAATCGAGCTGTTGAGACTCCGAGGTGCTCGTGTAAGACTTGCATGATTGAGAGGGCGGATCGGAAGATTGCTTTGTTGGGTGCGCAGCATGGGGAGGCTAGGAGGTGGTTGGATTTGTTGAGGAGGTATCGGTGGGAACATGATCTTGATGCTTGTTCGGTTGTTGGTATTGTGGGAAGGTGAGATGTTCATGCTCTTGGCGCATTTGATGTTCGGAGATATGTGTTTGCGATCGCTGACATGCCTTTCTGAGCAGACCCGGGTACCGCTCTGGATCACGCACGCGTTCTCGATCTCGTTCGGGCTGGCGCAATTGGATACCCGGATGTTCCAGGAGGAGGACTTGAGGTTTCGACCTTGCGACTTGGTCACCATCGATGGGTGACTCAACTGGTTCGTGAAACATCGAGTGTCTTTTGTGTGTTGGTCCGCGGGTGTTTGCTGCGTAGTCAGAGACCTGCGATTTCAAAGCATGGGTCATTTTCAATTGCTTGTTGACTTGAGTTGTCTCACACGTCACGTTCTGTTGACGGAAGAAGCCCTGTCTGAAGAAGCTTGGTAGGTAGCAGGAAGATCTTTTCACAAACAATGCACTTGTTCAATGAAACGCGCAAATTCCATGATAGATGTTGCTAGTTCGCCAACTACTTTATTGTCGAAATGCGGTGGCGCATGAGGCAAAGCTCGAGTTCGCGACATGTCTCCTGCGCTCATATGATCAACTCTCATCTTCAAGCGTGTTCTGAGATAATCCAAGTGTCCAGAAAGTTGCATATAATCTTACAGCCGTATATATAGTCGCGGGCGAAGCGCAGGCCCCGAGACTCAGTATCTTATCGCTCTCCAGAAAATCGTACAGGGTATCTTTTTGTTGAATCAGAGTGGAGTCACACTTTGCCTCATCTCGTCTCATTCTCTTTCCTCTCCTCCATATGCAAGCTCATCATCACTCTTTCCCACCAAACCAACCCGACCAGCCATTCGCCTTCGCAACCTGGCTCTTCTCAGGCTGATCCACCTTCACCCTATCCAAAATCTCAGGACTCGGGCGCTCTACCTCCGCCTGCTGGTGCTCGAAGTGCTGTGTGTTCTCTCCCCTCTGCTCGGCCGCCAACCTCTGCGCCCTGATCGCCAGTCGCCTGTTTTTCAGACGCTCCAGTTCCTCGGAGATTTCCTCGCGCTCGTACGGCAGTGTGTGGGTCTGGCCGGGTTTGGGCCAGAAATCGGGCACGGCGAAGCGAGAGTCCAGGTTTGTGCCGAAGTAGTACATGATGCCGATGGGGAACATGATGTACATGCCGAACTTGAAGAAGGTCAGTTGTTTGCTCTTGGTTGAAGAGAGTATTGATTGGGAGCTTTGCTGGCTTACTTTGAATACTTCGAGATTAGGGCCGCCCATTTTGTATAACTTTTTCTTTTGTATTGGTACTATTATTCGCCGTATGCCCGAATGCGGTTTTAGTCAGTCCAGGACAAGTCTTGATATCATGTGAATGCAGCCACTGCCACAAGCCCGTCAAAAGAGCTGACCGGAGGTTTGCCGCAGCGACTCAATCGAGCCTAGCTCGATTGCAGCTGCGATCGCTTGGCTCTTGATGTGATTATCTCTCACTTCTGAAGAACCGAGGTTCCCCACAATCGCCATGTTTTGCTTTGCGCGCTCGGCCTGGCGAGGCCTAGGTATTCGACGGCAGGGTGGGCGGCTATTCATATTTATATGTCTGTGTAGGCAAACAATCTCTCAGTTGTACATTGTTTCTGATCCCTTGAAAGATTGTATCTATCCACTTACTTCATCAAACATCACAACCAACAATCAACACCTTCCAGAGTGACCATCCGCCATGGCTGACCCGAGCACCGTAACCCTTGAGGTTCGTGGCAAGATTGCCATCATCACCCTCAACATCGAGAAGAAACTCAATGCCATGACCCAAGACCACTACTTTCGCCTATCCCAACTCATGCGCGAAGTGGCAAAGCGAGAAGATGTATTCGTGACCGTCCTCACAGGCAAGGGAAGGTTCTTCAGCGCGTACGTACCTCACGGAAAGAAAGACACAAAACGTTACACAACTAACAAGATACTCATCAGTGGCGCCGACGTCTCAATCTCCCGCGCAGCCCAAGAAGGCGTCGACCCCTACAAACAGTGGCTCCAATCCTTCGTAGCAAACAACCTCAACATCACCCAAGCCTTCTACACGCACCCCAAAATCCTCGTGACCGCTCTCAACGGGCCCGCAGTAGGCCTCAGCGCGGCTCTGATCGGCTTCTCCGATTTCATCTACGCCGCTCCGCACGCTTTCATCCTCACGCCTTTCAGCAGTCTGGGTCTCGTGGCTGAGGGTGGCGCGAGCAGAGGCTTCGTGCAGAGGATGGGAATCGCGAAGGCGAACGAGGCGCTCATCATGTCGAAGCGGATTACTTCCGAGGAGCTTGTTTCTTGTGGTTTTGTCAACAAGCTTTTCGAAACTAAGCCGACTGAGCAGGAGAAGTTCTTGAGTTTGGTTTTGAAGGAAGTGGACGATAGGCTTGGCGACCATTTGGTCAGCGATTCGTTGACGAAGATCAAAGCTTTGATCAGGAAGCCGGAGAGGGATGTCATGGATGCGCAGGGCGTGGCGGAGGTTTTTGGCGGTCTGGAGAGGTTCTTGTCCGGTGTCCCTCAGGAGGAATTCTCGAAGATTGCTAGTGGTGCGAAGAAGCATAAGTTGTGAGGAGAGAAAGCATGAATTATGCTCCCTACATACACCTACAACCCGCTGTACTAAGCGAATGGTAAATGCCCAGCAATGAACTTAATCGTATGAGCAATACCTACGCCATTATCGCGCAATGACGACGCTCGCGTTAAGGGTTTCTCCAACCGGGCCATTGGTCTTCTCATGGCGAGTTCAATACAATATACCGTTCTGCTGTGGGTATGGCTGGTGCCGCAGCTGAGAGGTAGCAGTTCATGAGTAAGGTACTAATTCTTGCGCCAGCGATGATTGGAGGCCATGAGAAGATAGCTCCGATAGAAAAGATGCTGAGCTTGATCGGAAATCTGTCCACGATTATTCTTCGGCATGGAACCACATAAGTCGCTGGCCTACTGATTTCATCAGCTAAACAATCATCATATACCAACCCAAATCTACATCGACGGTCTTCCAGCGATAATAAATACATATCTGCCAATACCACTCCAAACCAACAAAAACCCAACCCCAAACCCCGCCGAGACACCCTCACAAACACCAACCGTACTCTACTCAATCCTTCTCCCCTCATCGAACCTCCTTCTCGGCTCCAACAAAAGCTCTCCCACAGGCCTCTTACCCTCCCCAAACCCCTCCTCAGCAGAATGCACCCTCCTCCCCCTAACCCAAGTCTCACGCACAACACCCCTAAGCGTCTTGCCCTGATAGGCGGAAATCTTATTTCTAAACAGCAAATCCATCTTCGTCACCGTGAACTCCTCCCGCTCGTCGAAAACAGCAACGTCGCCATCAAAGCCGACTTTCAAAGCGCCCTTGCGGTCTTCGAGACCGACTTGCAACGCCGTCTGAACGCTGCAGAGTCTTGCCACGTCGAGGAGGGTGGAGTTGACGTCGAGGCCGCGGCGCATGGCTTCCGTCCAGAGGATGGGGAGGCCGAGGCCGACGGAGGAGACGCCACCCCAGGCCTCGAGGAAGTCGCCCAGACCTTTTGAGTCGGAGGAGTTGTCTTTCTCGCCTGGAATTCCGGGAGGGAGGAGTTTGAGATCCGGCGTGCAGGGTGAGTGGTCTGAGACGACGGTTTGGATGACGCTGTCGTTGCGGCGGCCCAGCATTTCCTCCCAGAGGGCGTCTTGGTTCGATTGCTCGCGGATGGGCGGGGCGCATTTGTGCCGCGTGTCGCCGTTTTCGATCTGTTCGGCCGCCAGGCTGAGGTAGTGGAAGCAGGTTTCGGCGGTGATTTTTACGCCTTGCGCGCGGGCGGCGCGCAGCATGGGAATGGCTTCCATGGCGGAGAGGTGCACGATGTGCAGGGGGAGGCTGGGGGCGAGGTGGGCGAGGGAGAGGATTTCTTCGATGGCGGTGACTTCGAAGCTGGAAGGGCGGGTGTCGAGGTAGGTTTGGTATTCTTCGGGGGGGCCGTTGGGTTCCCATGTCGTTTGGATGGAGGCGTTTGCGGCGGGCTCTTTTTCGGCGTGGAACATGACGAAGGTGGGTTCGTTGGCGAGTTCTGTGAGGACTTTGACGATGTCTTCTGTGGTTACGGGCGGGAACTCGTCGACGCCACTGTCCATCATGAAGCCCTTGAAACCTCTCACGCCGGCTTCGACCAATGGTTTGAGGTCTTTGGTGTTGCCTGGGATGATTCCACCGTGGAAACCAACATCGACCCAGCATTGGCCTTTAGCAGCATTGATTTTCTCTTGAAAGTTGCTCACGTTCGTCGTAGGTGGGATGGCGTTTAGAGGCATATCGACGACAGTAGTAACGCCGCCAAAAGCAGCAGCACGAGTGCCGTGCCAAAAACCCTCCCATTCCGTGCGACCAGGTTCATTCAAGTGGACATGAGAGTCAACCAGACCGGGCATCAAGATATGAGGACTGTAATCATTGTACTCGGTACCTTCTGGGAAATCCGAAGCTGGTAGGACGGACTCGGAGACTTCAACGATTTTGCCAGTCTCTGTTGAGATGACAATGGTTGCTTCGCTGAGTTTGTCTCCGATGACTGCTCTGCGGGAAGTGAGGACTGTGATATTCGAGCGGGATTCGAGCTGGGGTTTAATATCGCAGTCTTGCTCACTGCCAGAGCCGAAGGCGTAGTGTGCTGATCTTGTCAGCAACGAATGATCAAAACAATGTCCAAGGAAGAAAATCCAACTCACAAGAAAGCAACAACGAAGCAGCAAGTCTGCCCAACATCTTTCTATCCAACATCCTGAATAAATACGAAATCCTACTTTCTCAAAAAATCAGAATTCCAAAAGTTCAAAGCAAACCAGAAAAAGAATAAGTCACAAACAAACCAACAAACCCCCAACCCTACCCTGCCCTCACCTTCTTAAATACCTACCCGACCGCATCACCCCAAACAAACCCAACACCCAAAAACCTCGCGACATCGCTCTTGGCACATCGTCAACCTCCCCAATCTACCACATCACGGAGGCATGCCCAGCCGCCAGCGACAATGGTGCATCAGGGCCCATAGCCCAAAAAGCCGGCAAAGCAGCGATCACCGCTCGCATCGCAATGCGCAAAGGCGGAGTCGAGAATCCGATTACTCGATAGCAACACCAAACTTCGCCTTGTTCGCCTTGTTCAAAGCCCGAGATGGGGCCATTGAGGGGCGCTTGTTGAACCTTGCGGGACGTGGGAAAGTGTGGAGAGAGAATGAATGTAACGTTAAGGTATGCAATCGAAGGAGCGGTGTTCTGTCAATTGTCAAGTAGAATTGTGGACACTGGAAACCATGGCTTTGAGGGCTGATTTCAGAGTATGAGGCGCATGCGCATTCCAAAGATCATGCATGCAGATTGAGAAAAAGATGCGGACAAAAACAAAAGATCGGCATCAAATCAACTCCCGCGTAGACGAAGAAGCCAAGCCCAGCACAAACGCAGACACGCAGACTTGCACCAAAAGCCCTAGACAAGGCCGCAAGCAAATGCCCAGCCATGCCAGGCTTGCTTCGCCTCGATACCCACCCTCTGGCACCGTCATAACGATCGAAGTATAGATGGCCATGACATCGTACGAGGTAAGACACGTGCGAAACGAGGAAAAAACCACCGGAACCGTGAGAAGCACACCTAATAAGTCAGCTCGAGGTGTGCCTGTTTTCGGGATTAAAAAAGTTACTGTTCCTCAAAGAACGATTCAACAGCCACAGATCAATAAAGAAAATCTTTTTCATTCTCACATATCATTTTCATTTCCAATTTTTCGTGTTTTTCGTTACATATCTCTCAACCATCTCATCATACGCACCTCCCACCTCTCCTTCTCATCAACTCTCTCTCCCTTCCCCTTCCCATCTCCTCCCTCCCCTCCCCCCTCAAACACCCTAATAAGGCACAGTCTTAACCCTCCCCCTCAACTCGACCGGCACCTCCTCCTCCCCCACCATGCCCAACCTCAACATATCGCCCCAGAAAAACAGCGCGCGATGCTGCGCATAGCCCAAATAATCGAACTCCTCATGCGGCTGCCCATCGTCCTCCTCCGCGGTAGCAGCGCTTTCGACCGTGGGAGTTCTCGCGAGGTCGAGAGCGTCGTGGTCTGGCGATGCCGAAGAGTTTTCTTGCTCTTGTCGTTGGGTTTGAGAGATTTCGCCTTCGGCAGGCTTGGGAGTGGGATCGAAAACCGGCATGCCTGGGACTTTTGCCTGGACGATTCCCCAAGCCACCCATTGGGCTGTGTTGGCGATGCGCCAGAGGCGGGTTTGGTGGAGGAGGCGGGCGACTTCGGCGTCTTCGGAGGCCTTTTCTGCGGATTCGTCGGTGGTGGTGGTGTTAGGTTGGGAAGACTGCGTGGGGTTGCGAGCGTCGAGCATGAAAGAGGAAATGCTGGAAGTCGTGCGTCTTGGACCGTCATCGGTGGGAGGCGAGGAAGGGCGCAGTTTGGGCGTGGAGACGTTGAACTGCGGCCTATGGCGGACGTAGGCGCGGACGAAGCGGTCTTGTTCCTCAGGCGTGGGGTACCAGGCGGTGTTGATGGCGTAGGGTTTCTTTTCGTCGTGGTAGTTGTAGCACCATTCCGTGAAGTGGTTGGCGAATTCGAGGCCGGGGAGGTTGGCGTTGGAGTATTCGAAGTCGATGACGACGAGCTGTTTGTGCGAGTTGGCGGGTTTGAGGAGCGGGGATTCGCTGGTGGGGACCATGCGGAGGATGTTGCCGTATTGCGTGTCGTTGTGGGCGAAGACGAGCTCTTCGCAGATCTTGTCGGCACCGCCGTGTTGGTCTTCAAGCCACCTTCTGTACTTGTCTACGGCGTTGCGGAAGTGATGCCACTCCATGCCGCAGATGAAGCCTCTCCGCTTCCAAGCTTCATCTCCAGTGGGTTTGGTGCCTGGTGGCACGCTCTTGACCTCCTGGTCAAGCCATGTGACAAGCTGTTCAACGCGCTGAACCCACTTGTCCCAGTTGAGCCAGACAAAAGGTCCATCGTTGCGTTCCTTGTCGGTGAGTTCAATTCCCTCGTGAAGCTCACGCATGCGCTTTGCGATGTGCCTGCTAGTATCGGGGTTGCGCAACTCCTCGGGCGTAAGAGGCATGGCATGGAAGTATTCTTCGAATCGCCCGTTGGCGAAAGTACCAAGCATGCGAGGACCGATGCGTTTGCGAGCCAGACGCTTCAGAATCGCCAGCTCAGCATCGCGGTCGATCAAGTGCTCGACTTGCGGTCCATAGATTCTCAGGAGCAGTTTCGGGGGTGGAGGTTTGTGCGTAGGCTGTCCTGAAGTCTTGCCTTCCTTCGAAGCTGGACGTTCCGGCAACTCGTCAGGTGGTGTCACAACGTAGACGGCATTTGTCAGGGCGCCGCTGAGTCTTTCAACATTGATCTGATTGCTGAGTTCCATGGGCACCCTGCGCCATCCCTTGAGACGCAGAGTGTGCGTGAGGCGAACAATCTCAAACTTGAAAGTCGTCCAAGCATCGAAATCACGACGTGAAGGCGTCGCCTTGGACTGATCCGACTCATTCTCCGACTCCGACACGCCACCAGCTTGGGCGATCGTCTTGGAATTATCCAAAACGACATCGCAAGACGGCACGACAACATCGCCATCGACAAAGTCGGTATCGGAAGAAGCAGTAGAGAGCTTGCGCTTGTGAAGTTTCTTCAGGGAAACCTTATGGCGGAGGTTAGGTTTTCTGTTCTGCGAAACTTCCAGCGTGGCGGTCCGTTTGAGAATGTCTTCAAGCTTGTTCAAGTCGTCAGATCCATCGGACTCAGATCCTCTGCGATCAGCAGCGAGCTCCGAAGAAGCCTTCGAAGCACCAGCCCGAGCAGCATGTTTCTTCTGCTTCCTCCGGGCACGCCTTTCCTTTTCATCCCTCACCCAAGCCGAAACCTCATCAATAAGATGATCCAAATGCCTAGAATGAGAGTGACTCTGACTCTGACTCTCGCTGCCCGATTTTTCCTCACCCAGAGGCAAATTGTCAAGCGAGGTGTTGGAAGACTGTGAAGGGTTGATGGGCGGCCGGCCAGAAAGTCTGTGCGCACTGGGCCCCTTGATGGCGGGTTTGCGGGCTGCACGCTCACCGCTTTCCAAGCTGAAGAAGTCGTCTGTCGTTGGTTTTTGCTTGCCGAGGACCAAGGGGGAGATGGTTTCTGCGTTGGGAGCGATTGAGACGGCTGGGAGGGGGAGGACGTGAGTCATTGGGTTTTCACGGTAGTGTATGAGGAACGGTATATGCAAGCATGATGAAAAACAAAGAGAAGCGGTGCAAACATACTCTTCGGGGTAGCTTTGGGCGAGGAGGCAGAAGCGGCAGCATAGTTCAAGCCCAAGTAGGAGCTGGGCGAGGCGCAATCGGCCGAGGGGGCATCTTGAGATTCCTGTTTGAGGATGCCGGGTCTTGGAGATGCATTGCCAGGAGGAGCGGAAGTCGGCGCGGGCATTTTGGAGTTGTCGCTCATGGCATGCAGGTGGGAGATGCAAATAGTCGCTTTTGGAAGTGGTGGGCGTAAGGGTAAGGCCAGGGGTGGTTGATGATACAGGCAACAGGAGGCGTGTATTGTGGGAGTAGCGCGGGGCAAATCACCAGGAGACACCAGCAGCAGGGACGAGAAACAGAGTGAAGTTGAGGTAGTCAGTCAATCAATCGACAACTTGAGTGAGATTGTCAACAATGACTGGTGGAATCATACGTTGCTTCTAGTTTACAAAAGATATCGCACAGGAAATGTGTCACGCGAGCTGCCTGAAAGAGGCGGGAGACGACGCTCAATGTTGCCCCGTGCTCCAAATCCTGCCTGCTGGCAAGAAGATCAGGGTTTATCTCTCGCGCGTCCCCTAAGAAATGCGGCTCAACCCACGTGTTTGTGCTACGTCATTGGTTCATGTTCGAAAACCTTCATAACTTACACGAGAGAGCGATTTCGAATAACAACATAGGCAAGGTATAGAACATGTTCTCGAATGTATGTATTCGCAAACCCGCAATGGAGCTCAATCGCAGACCACAATAGTATCGAGATCGTCACCAAAGACAACGCCAACAAAACATTCTCAATTCACACCCTCAAGAAATAAAACAACAACGAAAGGTTGGTATCATCGCCTATAAGTACACAAGCCAGAAAAAACCAAAAGAAAAAAACCATCCACTCACACCCTCACAGTCTGATCTCGCAAGATAAAAATCAAATTCTACCTCGCCTCCCTCAACCCCCCGGTCCCAGCAACATCCACCCTCGAAACCCTTCTACCCACCCCCCTCTCCTCCACCGGACTAACAGCATAACCCCCCTGCTCCCCCTCATACGCACTCGCCGACTCACCCCCCGCGCCCCGACGTCCCACGGTGCTATTCCCATCAATTTCCACCGGGTTCGGAGCTCCAGCGCCGTGCATCGTCAGCCCGTCCGCAGCGCTGGCCTGGCGGCCCATGTAAGAGGGCGTGATGCCGGAGTTGTGGTATGGTCCGATTGCGGGGCGGTGGGAGTCGGTTGGGGCGGAATCTTCGGGTGCGTAGGAGGTGTTGTGCTTGTATGTTGGTTCTTGGGCGGGTTTGTTGCGGGGTGGTGGGGGTGCCATGGCAAGGGTGGCGGGAGGGTTGTAGGAGTGTTCGACGGGGTCTTGGAAGGGGTTGCTGGTTTCTTGGGTGGGTTGGTGGGTTTGCGGGGAGGGGGTGTAGAGGGATGAGGAGGTTGAGGGGGCGTAGGTGTGTTTGGCTTGGGGCGGTGGGGGGCCTGGAGGGGGTTGGAAGGTGTTGTGGGATGAGCCGTTGGGGTGGGCGTGTTGGGCTATTGGTGAGACGGGAGATTCGCCGTTGGATTGATCTTGAGCGGGTGCTGCTGGTCTGAAGAGACTTTCAGCCTGGCCTGGTGCGGGAGGGCTGGTGAAAGCTCCAGAGCCATCGTTCATGGCTTGCGGGGTCGATGACCCAGATGTGGGTGCGCCCATTTGCTTGCGAGCCGTCAAAATCGCGCGCTGATACCTGCTGCTGGCCAAGCTCAGCTGTTCGTTTGTCTCGATGAGCGTCAACATGGTATCATCATCTGGCGGGGGCGAGTCGCAGTTGATGTAGACTTGCATGCTCTTCTGCGCCTGTTGGCATCTTTCGCTGAACTCCTTCGCCAGTCCGTTCGACACAAGCTCAGCGGCGGAGGATTGTTGGATCAGCTGCAACAGGATCTTAGCCGTGTTGCGTGCCTCTTCAATCCGACTGGCGAGCTCGTGTGCAGGAGGTAGCTGGCTACGCTGGAAAACGCGCTCGTTGTTGTAAGGGTCTTCCATCATCCCACGAGGCTGATAGCCGCCTGGTCCTCGACTGCCTCGGTGGTGTTGTTGTTGGTTCAGCTGGCCCTGTGCGCCCTTCTCTTTCCTCCACATTGCGATAAGACCCTGCACACCCTGATCGTGCGACTTGTTCACTTCCATGGAATCCAGCGCCTCCCTAAGAATCTGCTGTGTACCTCCATCCTTGCAATTCCTCAAAAGCTCCTTGACCGTCTTGACAAAGCTCTGGTCGAAGCAGCGCGTGAAAGTCGGACCAGGGTTGTCGGAGAGAATGCGCACGAGCATAATGGCATTGTACTGCACGTGCGGTTTCGCGCCATAGTCGCGACCGAGGTAGCGTTTGATCTGCTGGGCGGCGGCCTGGGCGGCGGTGGGCGAGGATTCGGCGGCTTCGACGATGACGGGCAGGTGGAGGACTTCCTCGTCGCGGTTGCTGTCGTTTGCAGACTCGCAGAAGAGGCGGATGCTGCGAGCTGCGTTCGCTTCGGGCGAGTCGACGGGTGCTGAGCTCTCGGCGAGGAAATCGCTGCCGGAACCGCTGCCTGCGTGGAGGGGTCTGTTAGTTCTTGGTGGAGTCGTTGTGCGGGCGGGCTGGTGCTCACTTTTGGTTCGGTTGAGGAAGCCGGTGAAGCGCTTCATGATTGCTATTGACCGAGTCGGGTGGTTGGAGGGTAAAGGGCAGCCTGGGAGGAGAGCGTGGCTGCCGGTGGGAGTGGTGGTGGTGGATGGTCTGGAGCGTAGGGTTATGGGGCATGTATGTAATAAAGCCGGTCGATCAACCGACGCTTGTGCTCAGGGTCTCTCTGGGGTTGACGACGACGACGACAACGACGCCATCTCGGCCATCTCTGCCTTTGCCGCCGTGGCTGTGGCTGGGCGTCCACGTCTCCCTCTGCTTCTTTTTGCCTTTCACTTTGCCATCCCGCCGGAAGAATACCATGTGTCTACGCATACTTCACTTTCTTGGCTATGCTGCCTCGAGGGCCGCGTGACCTGAGACACCACTGTGCCGCGTATGTCTGTCTGCTCAGCCTGCAACGTAGTCTACTAGGTGGGACGAATTGATCGAGGATGCCGTACGCTTCCACGACGCTCCTCGTAGCTTAGATCAATACTGCGTGCTTCGACGTTCTTTTTGTTTGAGGTTTGCACACAAAGGAAGGTACATTATCTACAAATTTCCATCGTTTCCGAGGCCCTACGCCGACCTTTCTCCCCGAGCATCTCTCTTTGGCCCTGCTGTAATGTTCATACCAGATATCGGCATTGTGACAGGAGAGGAAGCGTGTGAAACTCAGACAACACGACAAAGGTGCAACGAAAAATCTAAAGTCTCATACAACAGCTTTTCTCTATTTCCTGTCTGCTCAGATGCTTATATTCATCGTTTCAAAAGTCTCATTCCCTTTCGCAATAACGCTATGAAATGAAAAAGAATACGCGGTCCCGCCGCATAATTGTTGCAATGGAACGATAGCGTAGAAAGAAAAGTTGTGAGGTGGAAGAAGAAAAACCTTTGCTGCGCTCGGCGTAATTCTCTTCATTGGTTTCGGAATTCTCATCATCGTCTATGTGGTGGTGTTCAGGTCTGAGTGAATTGGTGCGGGTAGGTAGAAAGAGAAAGGAGAGTAACAAGGAGAACAACTGTCCACGCCTCAACCGTCCACGGCAACAGGCTTGACGTCCTTGTTCGCCTCGACAGGGCTGTTGATCGAGTCCAGTGCGACCTTGTGCAGCGCAGGCGCGGGCTTGTCTTCAAGCTTGCCCTCTCGTTTCCGCTCGAGAGCTGCTTCAACCCATTCGGCGACTTCGCGGTCGTGGTACTGATGGGCAGTCTCGACGGTGGCAGAGGGTAGGTCTTCGCCTCGCTCGGCAGCTTCTTCGTCTTCTTCGGAAATGACATCGGGTTTGAGCAGGGGGGCCAACCAAGCGTGTTGCAGGAGCATGGCGTAAGTGGGACGGAGTTTGGGGATTTTGTTCAGGCAACCAGCGGTGAAGTCATGGGCTGCAGCGGAGAATTCGTCTTGTGGGAGGTCTGGAGGTTCGCCGTCGACAATTGCCTGTAGAGAGTTAGTAAGCGGGCTGTTTGAGAACGCCAACAAGAGTAGCTATGACTTACAGAAAGCTGGCTGAAGATGTTGTCGTATGTTTCCGGAGAGTAAGGATATTTGCCAAGCGCGCACTCGATAATCGAAAGACCGAGTGACCAGATGTCTGACTGCACGCTGTACGTTCCGCCTCCTGGGTTTGCTCCTGCCTGTGCGACGCCACCGCCTGATATCCGTTCTGGGGCCATGTACGACTGACAACCAATGTTGGTTTTGGCTATACTGGCAACAAGGTTTCCAGAAACACCAAAGTCGCAAATCTTGACTTGTCCTTGGGTATTGACGAGGATGTTTGTGGGCTTGACGTCGCGATGAATGATGTTGTGATCATCTTTGAGCGACTTCAAGCCTTGAACAGTGGCTAGAGTAACCTTTCGGAGGACACCTTCGGGAACACCGCCAGCGTAGATCTTGTCTATTGATCCGCCGTTCATGAACTCCATGCAGATGTAGACAGCGCCTTCTTGGAAGAATGCGCCGTAGAAATCAACGATATAGGGCGACGCACAACGGTGCAGCACATCCAGCTCCATGATGATTGTTGCAAATTTGGAATCTTCAAGCTCAAGTCGCATTTCCTTCATGGCCATCACAATACCAGTACCCCCTACAGCTGGATCATCTGCCTGGGGGTTCGGAGTAGCGCCTGCTGCACCCCACGCCTTGTTGCCAGCGAGACCCTGTCCGGGTCTTCGCATCTTTGGCCTGCTATGCCGAACTTTGTAGACTGTTCCGTAGTTTCCCTTGCCTAGCTCGTCCAGTGTGTCGACTTCGTCCAAACTGATGTTGAACTCTTTTCCAGAAGCAAATTTGATACCCTTGCTGTCAACAGTCGCCTTGTTCTTAAACTTTAAGGCACCAGTCTCCTTGTCGATGAATTCAGAAAATTTATCCATCTGGGATTCAGGCTTCTTCGGTTCCTGCTGAGCATCTCCGTTGGTGTTTTCGCCGCTGCCACCACCCAGATCAGACAGCTTCATGCCAGGCGGTTTCCGCCTTCCGCCCATTCCGGTCGCTGGTGCTGGTGCTGGTGCTGGTGCAGCTGGCGGAGATCCAGGAAGTCCTCCAGGTAATTTCATGTTCCGCCTCTCACTCAATGAAGGCTTCTGTCCGGCAGGCGAGGAATTTGCAGGCTGAGGTGAAGGGCGCTGCATGTGTGGAGGCATCTGGAAAGAAGCCGGAATGCCACCGGGTCCTGGTGATTGTACAGGAGGACTCATTGGACTCGAACCAGGAGGACCTCGAGCCGACGCGCCGTTCTGCTGAGGACCAGGTCTAGGTTGAGCTGGACCGGCTCTTGACATGTGGAAGTTTCTCATTTTTTGGATCATCTCTTGGTTCATACCACCAGCTTTGGGTGGATTCCGTGCAGCATTGACGTTGCCGAGAGGAGTGGATGAGGGTGTCATGTTAGAAACAGATGTGGCGGAGGACGTAGAGGGGATATCGGTGTTAGAATGTGTTGCTGGAGGTCTTCGTGGAACGTCTGGGCTGCCTAGAGGGGACGAGGGATCGGAGAGGGAGTCTGGTGAGCCCAGTGGACTGCCGAGATCAGAGTCGTCGGCCATGGTGGGGTGATGGAGGGGTAAGGCGGAGGGTGAGGAGGGTGTGGGAGAAGGAGAAAAGAGGAATCGTGGTGACTGGTGATGTTGCGGGTGGAAGCGGCGTGAGGATGTGTGTACTGTACGCCGTATGCCGCTTGGCTGGCGGGGCGGTGATCTCGATTGGCAGGCCGCGTCGTGGGAGCACGCTTATCGATCGAGCGAGAGAGATGTGGCTGAGTCGGAGGAGGGTTTTGCGGGAAAGTGCCTCCTATTCAGCGGTGGTGGGGGTGGAGAGAGATGGGCGGATGAGCAGGAGAGTGTGAAGAGAGAAACGGTCTGGAGAGGGAATTTTCTTGTTATGGCGCAGGATATGACAGACGTTGCATGATGATAGTGGCAGTAGCAGCAGCAGTAGTAGTAGTTACATGAGGTAGTGGCGGCGAAAATATGGCCATCTGGTTGGATGGAGTGGAAGCTTCGCTTGGATGATCGCGCGGCCGGAAGGGCCGGGGGAAGCGCTGCGCCTGTTCTGGCTGCTGCTACTGCTACTGTGAGGCTGATGAAGAACGGTGGCGAAGGCCGCGGCGAGCATTCTCTTGCAGAATCTCATGCTTGACTAGGGCAAAAACCGCTCTACAGTGGTCTAGTCCTCCAAACCAAAAGAGTATTATTACACCCTCGCAACTCTGGCTGCCGACCAGGCTTGGAACAACAATAACTGCCATCTCCAAGTCTCAGCCCTTCCGCACTCTTCCACCCGTCAATGATGCCATGTCCTCATAATCCTTTACACACACACACGACACCGACAGGGCACACTCGCAGGTACATGTAATATCTCCCAGCACTCACACGCGGCACCTCGTCAGTGTTCCCACCCTGCCCCTACACACGATCCGGTTGCTTTTGGAAGAAAACATGAAAGTGGCGTTGCGCCATTGTTGGGCATCCGGCCATGACGCACACCTGAAGTCACAGCATGCGACAACATCTCGATCGATGCCAGACGTTCGGGGAGAGAGTCAGGGAAACTTGTGGCTGTGACTTGTTATCATCGCCTGCCCTTTCCCTGGTTCACTTGTCTTGTTTGTGTGGAGAGCACGCCTGGAGCCGTCGTGGCCATCCGCGTCCCTAATTGTGGGGGTTTACGAGAAGGGAGAAATCAGGATGGGCCGGAGTCGAGGTGCGCCTCATCTTTATCTCTGACATCGCAGTTTGGCGACGATCCCAGAGATGGCTGTGCAAACTTACCCTGCAGGATGGCCATAGCCAACCAGTGGAGACCTCGCAGCACGTTGGCGCTAAACGTGCTGGCGCGGGCCTGTCTGGCCCAAGAATCGAAATGGTAGAGAAATGATCTTCCTGCGATACCATCGACATGGGCATTAAAGAAACGAAAGGGAACGTTTCTAGCACAAGACGCAGTATTGGAGGATGGAATCGACTTCAACAGCTGGAAAGTCTTGTGATGGTCTTGCGCTCTCGCAGGCCTTCCAGATGCCTTGCTGGTTCCGTAAATACATATGTAGTTACATGTTTATATTCTGCAAGAATGACGATCTCTTTGTCTACGGCAGCAGCAAACGCAAAGCAAGAGCTGGATTGCGGATGCTTGAGATTTTTCCAACCAAAGCGATGAGGAAATGCAGTGATTGATCAATGAATTCCAATGCAAGTGAAAGGTCGGGTATCATTCTACACCGCATGCTCGTATATGCATGCACTGTGCTATCTCTTGAATATTGATTGTGGCGCTCTGTGCCCAGTTTCGAAAGTCGTCTCACCAACCACCTTAAAGCTCGCCCGGTGCCAGTGACGGCGCTTGCAACTCAATGCTCCAGGAGCCGGAGTTTGGCCATCATCAAACTCACTGCTGCTCCTCCTCCAGTACCTACAGGCAATTGCCTTACCTACACCCCCATCGCCTCGGCCGCTGCATCTTCTGGAGTCGATAGGTCATCACTCTCGACCAGTATCCGGTCGCATTACCCAGCGGCAACTCTCTGCCGCGCCTCTTATCACCATCGCAGCGACAGCGATACGACCGTTTGTCCTGGCTACAACACACTCTTCACCACCATACATATAGGCCCGCCATCATGCCTTCTTTCTTCGAAAATCCTATATCCTTCCGGCTGCGCGAGGAGTTCGCCGCCGGCGCCGCCAGCATCTTCCAAAAAAGAGGCGTCGATCAAATGCCCATGCTCGTCGCCGCGGCAAACACCACAATGGACGCCCTCAAGAAGCACACTCCTCCGCCACACTCTTCCCACCCCGACTTCCTGAGCCTCGCTGGTTTGGTCAGCGAGGCCGTCTTGGAGGTCGTCTTTGTTGCGTTGCCCGGTTTCCTGGTCGCATGGACCGGCATGTTCGACGCTAATAGCCAAAAATTCGTCGCGGAGCTCAACACCATGGTCTTCACACCCTGCCTGATTTTCACAAAGCTGGCCTCCCAATTGAACGCCGACAAGCTGGCCGACCTGGCTGTGATTCCGTTCATCTTCGTATTGCAGACCGTTGTGTCGTACTTCTGCGCACAAGTTATGGCAAGAGCTTGGGGATTCGGGGGCAAGAAGATGCAGAAGAACTTCATCCTCGCTATGGGCGTTTTCGGTAATTCGAACTCGCTGCCTATATCTTTGGTCATCTCCCTGTCGAAAACCATCAAGGGTCTGCACTGGGATAAGGTTCCGGGTGACAACGATAACGAAGTGGCTGCAAGAGGTATCTTGTATTTGCTCATCTTCCAGCAACTCGGACAGCTGCTCCGCTGGACCTGGGGATACAGTGTATTGCTCAAGCCAGCATCCGCATATGAAGAGGAGGACCGCATTGCTGGCGCTGAAGCAGAGCGCGAGACTGAGGAGGGCCGCTACAGAGACTTCCCTGACGAGCCGGATGACCCTGTGGATGATAGCAACGGCAACGCCATGTACAAGGGAAAGACTTACGATTCTGGCTTCAACTCTGGCTCCCAATCCGGTCGTTCCAGCATCTCCTCTTCGGATGATGGCGAGGATGAGCCCTTGATCCACGCCACCCCAGCCAACGGCAACATCATCTCGACAAACAGCAAAGCCCGCGCGTCTGACGAACCTCCACAGAACGGCGCGATGGTGACCTTCCCCAACTTCTCTACTGCATCTTCTCACAAATCCGCCAAGGAGCCATCGTCCTGGAAGAAGCCCTTCCTCCAACTCTGGGCATTCATCCTCAGCATCTGGGACCGCGTCAGCTCGACTCTCTCTACCTTCTTCGCCAACAATTTCCGCCGACTGCCACACCCTATGCAGAAGACCCTCTCCACCATTCACTACTACCACAAGTCCTTCTGGGCTGGCGTCTGGCGCCAGATGAACCCTCCGCTCTGGGCTATGCTCATCGCTCTCATCGTCGCATCCGTGCCTGCTCTCCAAAAACTCTTCTTCACCCCCGGAACCCTCGTCTCCAACTCCGTCACGCGCGCAGTACAGCAAACCGGTGGCGTCGCTGTCCCTCTCATCCTTGTCGTTCTGGGTGCCAACCTCGCCCGCTCCACTCTCCCGCAAGATCAGCTCGCCACCACTCCTGAAGCCCAGGCCGAAGAGCGCAAGCTTCTGTACGCTTCCCTGCTCTCCCGCATGGTTCTCCCAACCATCCTCATGGCACCCATGCTTGCACTGGTCGCCAAGTTCGTGCCCGTCAGCATCCTCGACGACCCCATCTTCGTCATCGTATGCTTCCTGCTCACAGGCGCGCCCTCTGCTCTGCAGCTCGCGCAGATTTGCCAGATCAACGGCGTCTTCATGGGCGCCATGAGCAACCTCCTCACCGCCAGCTACGTCGTCATGATTTTCCCCAGCACTCTGGTGTTGGTCATGTTGGCTCTGGAGGTTGTCGAGTGGGCTGCGCAAGGCTAAACGAAGTGGGAGAGAGAGGCAGAAGAAGTCTGCACTGGGTTTTACTTGACACTTTTGATTCCGGCTCGTGCATGAAGGATTTTAAGGCTTTTCACTTTGCATTTGTTTCTTTACTCCTTTCTTGTTTCTTGCTGAGCGACGGCGTTCTTTTGTTCTTGCTGGTGGCAATCTGGTTAGGGAGCGCCTGGTGCGCTTTTCTTTGAAATCACCGATAAGGGTGTGGTGCATGGAACGAAAACATATCGTTACCTACACCATACCATGGATTGGCGAAATTCTGTAGTAGATACCTCGCGTTCTCTTGCATACAACAAACAACAACGGGTCGGGACCCCATAAGTTACCTACCTATCTACTTGAACTACTGTACATACCATACCATACCTAGGTACTTGGCCTTCTAAGACCAACCTATTCAATACTTGATCTCTCAATTCCTAGTACAAACTACATCATCACAGTCATGTGCTGGCATTTCTCTGCTCAAAGTGGTCCAGATGTAATCCGGAGCCCAACTCCGCCCACAAGATGGCAGTAATCGACATTCAAATGACGTCTTCTTGTTTTCTTATTTTTTGGGGGGTTTGCCTCGGGTGCGGCGCTCCTCGCGCGAGATTTGATAGGCAAACCCCGGATTGGCTCTTGCGCTGGCGGCGTGTGGGACCTCTCTCTCTCGTCAAGAAGAAGTCTAGTGAGAGCACAGAGGCTCTTCTTTCTCGAGCCGCCCGCCGCCGCCCACGTTTCGCTCGGGAGCTTTACTTGCTTTGCTTTGATTGATTGCCTGGGCGTGTTTTGAGTATAGGTGATTTTTTGTTGGGTGCGAGAGCTTCTCGTTATTTTATAGATCCATTCAATACATTCTCTTCCCAGCATCTGTTTGCCACAATAATAATAAAATCTAAACCAAAACAACCTCGTGTCATCACCGCCAATCGCCGAAACCTTGTCCCTGAACACCAGCGAGCGTGGGGTGGCTTGCCAGCAAGCGGACTTGCATGCTCTTTGGGATCCCGCCAAGAAGTCGTGCTATCTGTCGATCGGCTCAAGAGAATCGCGCGCGCCTCGGTTTTGCATAAATCAGAGTTGGGAAGGAGACTCTGTCTACATTTCAGCATTTTGGACACGACACGAAAAATAAAATAACCAACTGCCAACCCACGAGAACGGCGCCGCGTCCCATCCCCAAACGCCGCTTTCACAAATCGGGACGATTCCCCCCTCCAATCGATGTAACACCGCATGCGTAAGGGACTGACTGGAACCGCACACGGGGACACGAGCTTTTCGCAAAAGACGAAGGCATGGCGGGCAATCCGGCGCTGCAAGCGCAGCTCCAGGCGCTGGACCACGAGCTGGAAGACGGCGACATCACGCGCAAGGGCTATGAGAAGCGGCGCACCATGATCCTGTCCCAGTTCCTGGGCCCGCAGGAGGTGGAGCGATTGAACACCGGCCTGCGCGTCCACTCCGCCGACGACAGCAGCCACCCGGGCAGCGAGATTGCGGCCTTCGGCACCTCGCCTGGCTCTGGTGGAGCGGCTCCCGGTGGTTATGTGGCGTTCAACCCTTCAGAGAGCGGGCAGGATGCAGACACGTTGAGTCTGGGCAGCTATGGCAGTATAAGTCGCGGGCCGTATGGGAATGGCGGAGGAGCAGGCGGTGGTGGAGGTGGAGAGAGCTACGGTCAGGCTACGACGCCGGGTTACGACGCAGGCCCGCCTAGCCAGGTGCAGAGGTTCCAGGAACAACAATTGGGCATGCGACCTGGCGTGCAGAGGCAGAGCTCGTACGGGAACTCGATCCCGAGGCCTGGAAGCCCCAGCAACAGACCTGGAAGCCCTGGCAGCTATTACGGATCCGCGGAGAACACAATGGTCGGCTCGGATTATGCACACAACATGGACCGCAAGACTCCTCCTCCGCACGGCGAGGCGCAAGGGCAGTGGGTGACGACTCCTCCGGGCGGGAATAGCAGACTTAGCACGATGATGGACTCGCAAGGCTACTTTTCGGATTTCACGGGCCAGCAAATGGGCGACCGGCCTAGACATGAGAGCTACGGCGGACCGCAGAGGTATTCACAAGGAGAAGCCTTCTCGCCCACCGCGGCGATTCCTCCACCTTTGTATGGTAAGGATGATCTCGCGACGGTGGCTCCTGTACATCAATTGCCCCTCGAGCCGAGAGATGTGCCGTTTGCCGTGTACGATCCGCACAACAACAATGTGCCCATGTCGCAATTCGACAATATTGGCGCCGTGCTCCGACACAGAGGGAAAATGCAGGCGAAACAGCCGGCGTATTGGGTGCTGGACTCCAAGGGCAAAGAGACTGCGTCGATTACATGGGAGAAACTTACTTCACGCGCGGAAAAGGTTGCGCAGTTAATCAGGGACAAGTCAAATCTTCGACACGGTGACAGAGTCGCGCTTGTGTACAGAGACACGGAAGTGATCGATTTTGTGATCGCTCTCATGGGGTGTTTCATTGCGGGTGTGGTGGCTGTGCCTATCAATAATGTGGACGATTACCACAAGCTCAGCTTGCTGCTCACTACCACCCAGGCGCATCTTGCGCTCACGACAGACAACAACCTGAAAGCCTTCCACAGAGACATCTCAGCGCAGAGGCTGAAGTGGCCGACCGGCGTGGAGTGGTGGAAGACCAACGAGTTTGGCTCGTTCCATCCAAAAAAGAATCACGATGCTGCTCCTTTGCAGGTGCCAGACCTTGCTTACATTGAATTTTCACGCGCGCCCACGGGCGATTTGAGAGGCGTAGTGCTCAGCCATCGCACCATTATGCACCAGATGGCATGCGTTTCTGCCATGCTGTCAACCATACCAGCACAATCGAGCAACGACACTTTTTCGTCCGGCCTGCGGAACCCCGACGGTTCTTTCGTTGCACCACGAGCAACCAAGAGCGAAACGATCCTGTCTTATCTCGACCCGCGGGAAGGCTGCGGTATGATCTTGGGTGTTCTGCTCGGCGTCTATGGCGGCCATACTACAGTTTGGATGGAAGCCAAGACGGTGGACACGGCGGGTCTTTACGCCCATTTGATCACCAAGTACAAGGCCACCATTATGGCTGCGGACTACCCGGGCCTGAAGCGTGCGGCGTATAACTACCAACAAGATCCCATGAGCACGAGGAACTTCAAGAAGAACATGGAGCCCAACTTTGCCTCTGTGAAGCTCTGCCTCATCGATACTCTGACAGTCGACGCGGAATTTCATGAGATTCTCGCCGACAGGTGGCTCAGGCCGATGCGCAATACGAGGGCCAGAGAGCTCGTCGCACCGATGCTATGTTTGCCTGAACACGGTGGTATGATCATCTCCATGCGCGACTGGCTAGGTGGTGAGGACAGGATGGGCTGCCAGCTTTCTATGGGCGATCAAACGGATGAGGACAGTGATGACGGTGGCATGAATAGTCCTGGCACCGGCAATGGTTACAATAGCTTGCTCAGTGGTGCCAACAGTGACAGGAAGCGCGCGAAGAAGCGCCAGCATACCGATTTGAGCGAGGTCTTGCTCGATAAAGAGAGTTTGAAGACGAATGAGGTGGTAGTGCTGGCTTTGGGCGATGAGGTGAGGAAGAGGGCCAATGAGCCAGGAACCATTCGTGCAGGCGCGTTTGGCTATCCTTTACCTGATGCCACCCTGGCACTTGTTGATCCGGAAACGAACCTGCTTTGCGCACCGTTCACAGTTGGCGAAATCTGGGTGGACTCTCCTTCATTGTCAGGAGGGTTCTGGGCTTTGCCCAAGCACACAGAGACCATCTTCCATGCGAGGCCTTATCGCTTTGTCGACGGTAGCCCAACACCAGTGCTCGTGGAGCCAGAGTTCCTGCGCACTGGCTTGCTTGGCTGCATCATCGAAGGCAAAGTCTATGTGCTCGGGCTCTATGAAGACAGAATACGACAGCGTGTCGAGTGGGTGGAGCATGGTGTTCAAGAACTCGAGCACCGCTACTTCTTCGTCCAGCACCTGGTCGTTAGCATCATGAAGACGGTTCCCAAGATTTACGACTGCTCGGCTTTCGATGCTCACGTTAACGGCGAATATCTGCCAATCATTTTGATCGAAACGCAAGCAGCAAGCACAGCGCCAACCACCACCGGAGGCCCACCTCGACAGCTCGACATTCCCTTCTTGGATTCCCTCAGCGAAAGGGTTATGGAATTGCTCTACCAAGAACATCATTTGCGAGTCTACTGCGTGATGATGACAGCGCCTAACACGCTCCCTCGCGTTATCAAGAACGGCCGCAGAGACATTGGCAACATGCTCTGCCGCAAAGAATTCGACAACGGCACTTTGCCTTGCGTTCACGTCAAGTTCGGCGTTGAGCGCGCGGTGCAAAACCTTCCACTTGGCGACGACCCTGCAGGCGGCATCTGGAGCCCTCTCGCCAGCCAAGTCCGCCAGGATATGCTGGCTTTGCATGCGGATAAGCAGTACTCGGGCGTCGACCACAGAGAAGTTGTGATCGACGATCGCACCAGTACGCCGCTGAACCAGTTTAGTAACATCCACGATCTGATGCAGTGGCGCGTTTCGCGGCAAAGCGAAGAGCTCTCCTACTGCACCATCGACGGCCGTGGAAGGGAAGGCAAAGGCGTTAACTGGAAGAAGTTCGATCTCAAGGTCGCTGGCGTGGCAATGTACTTGCGCAACAAGGTGCGTGTGCAGCCTGGCGACCACTTGCTGCTCATGTACACACACTCCGAGGATTTTGTTTATGCGGTGCATGCATGTATCTGCTTGGGAGCCATCGCCGTCCCTATGGCGCCGCTTGACTCCAACCGTCTTAGTGAAGATGCGCCCGCCCTGCTGCACATGATGTCCGACTTCAAGATCAAAGCCATTCTTGTGAATGCGGATGTTGATTCGCTGCTCAAGCAAAAGACCGTCAGCCAGCACTTGAAGCAGTCCGCTTTGATTTTGAAGCTGAGCATTCCGCCAACATACAACACCACCAAACCACCGAAACAATCTCATGGTTGTAGAGATTTGGGTCTCACCATTCGCCCGGCTTGGATACAGCCTGGTTATCCTGTGATCATCTGGACATACTGGTCGCCAGACCAGAGGCGGATTGCTGTGCAGCTGGGCCACGACACGCTCATGGCTTTGTGCAAGGTGCAAAAGGAGACTTGTCAGATGACCTCCACCCGCCCAGTCCTAGGCTGCGTTCGCAGCACCATGGGCTTGGGTTTCTTGCACACGTGCATGATGGGCATCTTCCTGGCGACGCCCACCTATCTCGTTTCGCCCGTGGACTTCGCCAGCAACCCAAACATTTTCTTCCAGACCCTCTCGCGATACAAGATTAAGGATACGTACGCCACTGCGCAGATGCTGGATCACGCCATGGCTCATTCTGCCGGCAAGAACGCTACTTTGCATGAGCTGAAGAACCTCATGATTTCCACCGAGCAACGGCCGCGTATGGACGTCTACGACAAGGTCCGCGTGGCTTTTGGACAGAGCGGTCTGGATCGTACTGCGATCAACACTATCTACAGCCACGTGCTGAACCCGATGGTGGCCAGCAGAAGTTACATGTGCATCGAGCCCATCGAAATCTATCTCGACCCTGCAAGTCTGCGCCGCGGCTTGGTCGCCGCCGTTGATCCGGATCAGGAGCACTTTTCTCTCAAGCTGCAGGATTCAGGCATGGTGCCTGTGAGCACGCAGATTAGCATCGTCAACCCAGAGACCAACTCCCTATGTCTTGTGGGCGAGTATGGTGAGATTTGGGTGCAGTCAGAGGCGAATGCTCATTCTTTCTACGGTTCGCGAGACGCTTTCGATGCGGAGCGCTTCAATGGTCACACTGTCGATGGCGATCCTGGCGTGAGGTATGTGCGTACGGGTGACCTGGGCTTTTTGCACAGTGTGAGCAGACCGATTGGTCCGGGAGGCAACATGGTCGAGATGCAGGTTCTTTTCGTGCTGGGCAGCATTGGCGAGACTTTCGAGGTGAACGGGTTACAGCATTTCCCCATGGATGTCGAGTCGAGTGTTGAGAAATGCCATCGGGCGCTTGTGAGAGGCGGATGGTAAGTGGTTGAAATTCTTCTCATTGATTGGCAATACACTAACGATGCATCACAGTGCTATCTTCCAAGCCGGTTCTTTACTTGTACTCATCGCCGAGGTACGCACGCGTGCCTTCCTCGCCTCGCTCGTTCCTGTCATTGTCAACACTGTCCTCAACGAACATCAACTTGTCCTCGACATTGTTGCTTTCGTCGCACTCGGAGATTTCCCACGCTCTCGTTTAGGCGAGAAGCAGCGTGGCAAAATCCTCGCTTCATGGGTGAGTAGGAAGATGAGAACGATCGCGCAATTTAGCATCCGCGATCCGGACGCAGAAGGTAGTGTTGGCACGGCAGTGCCAAATGAAGCTGTCGTAAGAAGAGGCAGTACCCAAAGCGGACGCGCCGGAACTAGCAGCTTCCGACAAAGCGGCGTAAGTGGTGTATCAGGCGTCTCGGGAACTGGCGGTGGAAGTTCCCTGAGACACGCCGAAAGCATCACCCAAATGCCCCTCGTAGAAGAGCCAGTACCATCCATGGGCGACCACCTAACCGTCGAAACCAACCCCATCTTCGCCCAACAACGCCGAGTCAGCTCCCCAGGCATCCCAGACTACGACCGAGGCAACGACGACACGCCAACAAACGAACATCCCAACCCCTACAACCTCAACACAACCCTCGACTACTCCCCCATCGAGCCCACACATCTCGACACAGACTCCCCGCAACGCTACGGCAGCCCAAGCAACTTCCACCAGCAACAGCCCGCCCCCTCCGCACCCGCCAGCGGCATCCCCGACATCTCCAGCCTCGACTACCACCCAGGCACCAGCTACCAGACCTCCGCCCCTCCCTCCCCCCAACCCTACCACCAACAACCCATCGGCGTAGCCCAAGGCCAACCCGCGCAAGAACGCCAGCATCAATACCAGCACCAGAACCAATACCACCACAGCGCGCAAGAAACCACACCGCACTACTACCACCAAGACGAGCGCAGAGGCACTTTTTTCAACGACGACGACGCCTCGCCCATTGAGGTTCCGCAGGGTTTAAATGGCGGCGGTGGTGGTTTGAGGGTTGCGAATCGTGCGAGTGGGGAGAGTGAGGATTGGGGTGCTTCGGCGTTGAGGCATATGAATATTAGATGATTATGATCATGAGAGGGAGAAAATCTTTTTTTGTGCGGCATTGTTGTTTTTTGTTACTTATCTCTAGCGACGATTGGAGTGTGTTTATTGGATATGCCCTCGAAGGGGATTAGAGAGGATTCATCTTACAGGATAGGGAATCTTTCTTTTTGCTACTTTTTTTTTTACGGTCTTTGCCCCTTTTCAATTCTTGAATTCTTGAATTTGTTTTGTTCTTTTCCAGTTTAGATGTGAAATGCGTAGACGATACGATGTACATGAGCGGTTTAGTGGTAGGAATCAAAACCACGAACGAGGTTTGGATTTTGGTGAGGGTTGAGATTTAGTAATGCCATGTGAGGTTTCAGGGGCAGTGTTGTTGTTGTTTTTCTTGTTGTTCTTGTTGTTGTTGTTGTTGAGATTCTTTCTTTTTCTTTGCATCGAATCTCTCAAAAAGGAAAGGGCAGAGGTTCTGTTTCGTTGGGAAATATTACTTAGAATAGGTATAATGTTATTAATGAAGATGGTGTAACTTGATTGTTTCTGATTAACGTTTTGCGGATTTCAGGTGCGGACTAGTCATTGGTCTCTTGTTAATTTCTTCTGTGTTGTTCTCCCCCTCCCTACCTTATAGATGCAGCAATTTTGGATGGACTTTTTTTTTCAGTCGTGTAATTGTCTTTGATTTGAGCCACGTCGTCGGAAGAGATAGCTAGTGGTTTCCGGTGTACGAGAGTAAATATCAAGTTTCTTGTAGATACTTTATGTATGTATAGCGATATTGGTGTCACGCGGATTTCAGCTGCGTACCTTCAATTTCGTACCAAAACGTGCCTCACCTGAATATACATGCACAACAAAGGCGAGTAGTTTGCAGAAGAACGTGTATATAAAGCTTCATCGAAATAGAACTACACATCTCACGCCCCAAGAGAAAGCCGGAGAGAGAATCTACCGCCGTTTCCGTCCGTGCAGAGTAACCTGCTGAAGCTGCATCCTACCGCGAACATCCGCTCTGAACGCGAGCACATACACCTTCTCCGCGTTGCACTGCAGATACCAGAGCTACAATCCTCCATCCTTCTGCACCTCAGGAGCTGAGGAGTCTCTATCGCCGCCTGTTGACCACGCGGCGTTAGGCGTTAGGAGTTATTGTGCGCCATTGGAGCTCCGTTTGGTCTGTACGAGATGTAAAATGCGGTTGCCTGACAATCCTTCTGGGGAGGTCTATAAGTACGATGCAGGTCGCATTGAGTGCAATGCCTAGCATAGCATAACCCACCTCCAAACCAAAACCCTCGTCACTCTATCAACCTACTATCAACCTCATCAACAACCATGGCCTTCCCTCGACCCCCCAAACCCACCAGCCTCCTAGGCTACCACCGCATCCTCTCCCCCACAGCCTCCGTGCGCGTCTCCCCCCTCTGCCTCGGCGCCATGAACTTCGGCGAAGCCTGGTCTTCCTTCATGGGCCAATGCGACAAAAAAACCGCCTTCGAAATCCTAGACGAGTTCTACTCGCAGGGCGGAAACTTCATCGACACGGCCAACATCTACCAAGCGGGGGAATCGGAGCGGTGGATTGGCGAGTGGATGGCGGCGCGAGGGAATCGGGACGAGATCGTTTTGGCGACCAAGTTTAGCAGTCCGAGTAAACCTGGGGCGAAGCTTGGGAGTAATTATGCGGGGAATTCGAGTAAGAGTTTGAGGGTTGCGGTGGAGGGGAGTTTGGAGAGGTTGGGGACGGGGTTTGTCGATTTGCTGTGGGTGCATGCCTGGGATTATACCACGAGCGTGCCGGAGTTGATGAATGCGTTGCAGTTTTTGGTGGCGGCGGAGAAGGTTTTGTATTTGGGGATTAGTGATGCGCCGGCTTGGGTGGTGGTCAAGTGTAACGAGTGTGAGTTTATGGATCGTATTTGGTTGGAGGCTATTGTATGGTGATGATGCTGATTAGTTGCAGATGCTCGCCAGCACGGTTTGACGCAGTTCAGCGTCTATCAGGGTCACTGGAGCGCCGCCGTACGGGACTTTGAGCGAGACATCCTTCCGATGTGCGAGGCTGAAGGCATGGGTCTGTTGCCTTGGGGAGCACTCGGACGAGGGATGTTCAAGAGCGCAGAAGAGTTTAACGCAGCGGATCGTGAAGGCCGCAAGATGGGTCCGCAAACAGATGCTCACCGGAAAGTTGCGCTCAAACTGGACGAATTGGCGAAGAAAAAGGGCACGCAGATCACGTCCGTTGCGCTGGCGTACATCATGCACAAGGCGCCTTATGTCTTTCCTATCATTGGAGTGCGCAAAATCGAGCACTTGAAGGGCAATATTGAGGCTCTTGGGGTGGAGTTGACGGATGAGGAGGTTGATGAGATCGAAGCTGCGGAACCGTTCGATTTGGGATTCCCGGGGAACTTTTTGATCGTGGAGGAGGGACAGCAGTACTCTTCAAGGTGGACTGTCAAGGACTATCGGATGAACAAGTGCGTATCATGTGCTGTTGATATTTAACGACCGCGTGCGTTTACTGACATCTTCACAGATTCGGTGGGTATTTGGAGGCTCCTCCAAAACAGCGACCAGTCCCACCCAGGCAGGGCGAAAAGGATCTGGGAATTTAGTGGCGGGTTTGATGAGATGTGATCAGTTTTTATATTGCTGAGGACGATCTTCAGGAAGGTGGTGGATGAGGTGATAAGTCGGTGGGTTTGCTGCGTGTAAATCGTCGATGTGGAGGGATCAAGGGAATTAATATTCAACGACGGAGAATAGTCCGTATCGGCTTCGGTGCGCAGGTCCGTCGACACAGGCAGACAGGGTGCTCGCGGACTTCATTTACTAGGTGATAATGATTTTGAACGGCAGTTAGGTAGTTGCAAAACAAGTCTCTCCAGCGCCGTCTCTACCTCTCGAGTGTTCCTTGATTTTTTACAGAGCTTAGTCAAGGCTTTCACACCTATGTGACGGAATGTCCAAGGGGTCTCAGTGGCGTGTGTGGCAGGGTCAAGCTCATCGTCAACGCACGCGAAGCTCACCTGTCAATTTCCCGTTTCGTGCCGCAATTGCTTACCTGGCCAACGGGGCGGCACGGCAGTATCTTCGGCTGCGGCAGATAGTCATGGTGATGTGCAAGAATTTTGTCAGCGTGATGGTCAGCAGCGTACATGCAAAGTACTCTCACTATGGACAGCGCCTAGACAGGTCTGGCTGGCATGGCTGCATGTAGGTATATAGTTGCCAAGAGAAACACATCCAGCAGTTGGCAGCATATGGCAATTGCATCCAGGAGGCAGAAGAACAAGCAATCGGTCTAACGGGCGCCTTTCGTCAAGCGTGTCGACAAGTTGGCCCACACCAACATTCACTTGCCAGTAGTGCAAGCAGCAAGGGCCTGGGGCAGGCGAGCGGCGTGATCTCCCCCAAGGTTGGCCTTAGCGCCCGCAAGCTCGGCCCTGACTGACGTCTCATCATCTCAAACCAATCTCCAAACTTGCCCTGCCTGGGCCCCATCCACACTTCGCGCGCCTTTGCCCGTGCCACCCAACTTCCTGTTGCCAATACCAACAGTTCTTCACCCCAACTCTGCTGCCCTCCGCGGACTGCTACCGCGGACTGCTACTCATCAACCTAATACACTGCGACTGGACTGCTATCTGATGCCATCTGGTCCTGCCACGCAGCTAATCTGACCATCCGGATGCGGCCGGAGACCCGCGGCAATACGTCCAAACACCAGGACTCCTGCGCGACGGCGCCCTATACGTCTGCTCTCACTTGAGCCTGACATCCTGTTGTAGTATTGCTTTTCCAGCCGGTGCCCCAGGTGACTGTCTGGCCTGATATTGGAAGCTGGCCAGCAAGCATATTGCATAGGCAATACCACCCCTAACCTCCGGGTCATACCTGGAATCACTTTGAATAACAACCACCATGGATCCTTCTTCATCAGGCGGCCGCCCTCGCGGTAATTCAAATCCTCATGCCAACGCGTCTTCTTCACGGGCAAACGCTTCCAACAGGCCCCTGATTGGCGGCGGCTCTCGCGAAAACCTGCGCACACCCTCCAGCATCAGAATTCGCAGATTGCCCTCGAACAACTCCGTCACCAGACCTTTGTCTGGCGTTTCCGATTCAGGCTCGACGGAAGGCCGTGATTTCGCTGACCCGGGATCTGTTGGTCGTAGGCGAAGCTCGTCCGCGCCGCAGCGACCGGTATTGAACGAAGTCGGCGAGAATGACCTGGCGAGGCAACGGACGGCCGAGCCTTTTATGCCTGCTATTGTCGAAGGGCAAGCGTCTTCTGCCCAGGAAGCTAGGGGCATCGAACCGGTTTACTCTCGTGAGGAAGATGCTCCTCAGCCATTCAACAACCTTCAAAGATCTGCCACAGCCACCTCTGATGCTGGTGGTACTCAGGCAATGAACAGCGCGGCGAATGCCGCTCGCACTAACCGCGGACTGAGGCGACTTAGGAGTGGCGCTCTTCCTCCCCGGCAATCAGAGCTTGCTGCCGATAGAGAATACGATGCGGATGTTGTGAGCTTACTCGATCTTGTTGGTACGTTTGGCGCCTCGCTATCTCTCTTTGAGATTTTTTGCTAATATATGAATAGACCCAGAAGTTCAAACACTCGGAACTTTGACCAACATGCAGAATTCGCTCTTCGTACCAGATCTCGGCCGCTTGGTCAACCGCAGACCCACGTACGATCTTACAAAACGCGCAGGTACTGGTTACGCGGTACAAGATCAAGATGGTACATTCAAAGTACCTCGTCCACGCGCTGGAACTGGCGCCTCGACAAAGACTCCTCGCCCCGAAGGCGACAGCGTGGAGAAACCAGCCGGACAGCCGGATGCAGACATGGGCGTAGAGCTAGGGCCCGAAAGCTCTTCCGGGAGGAGGAACTCGGTCTCTTCGCAACTCACAGAATCACACTACGCTGTGTTGCCTCACGGCGTAAGACTGGAAGGCTGGTCCGAAGAGGATCTCGACGAGCTCAACGACTACGTCCGCCATTTACTACACTCTCGCCGGGAAGGATTCAAGCGTGCAATGAGAGGATTTGGCAAATACGTCAGCAAACCTCTTGGGTTGTTTGTGACAGTCTACGCAACACTTATCACGCTCTTTGGTGCGGCTTGGGTGTTTTGTTTGATTGGATGGATTTACGTGGGCGACCAACAGAACTACATCATCGAAATCATTGATCTGACACTGGTCGCCCTCTTCGCCCTCATCGGCGATGGTTTGGCACCTTTCCGGGTCATCGACACTTACCATATGTGCTACATCGCCAAATACCACCATAAGACGTGGGAACTTCGCGAAAAGAAGAATCTACCGGAACTCAAGGACCACAACGATCTCCCAGGACGACGCTCAAGCGCAGCAGAGAGAGACCTCGAACAAGGCGAGACTCAAGACGACCAAACCGACAAGTACGAATACACAGTCCTCAGCCCCATCCAACAGCGCCGCCTACAATACCACCAAGCCAAATTCGCCAAAACCCACACCTTCTACAAACCCCACGAGACCTTCACCCACCACGCCTTCCCCCTCCGCCTCCTCGTCGCCATCGTCGTCCTCCTAGACTTCCACAGCATCTTCCAAGTCGCCCTGGGAACCTGCACCTGGACCATCCACTACGAAGTCCGCCCCGCAGCCCTCACAGCCGTGATCCTGACCTTCTCGATCTGCTGCAACATCGCAGCCGGCATCCTCATCAGCATCGGTGATAAGCGCACACGCAAGAAGGACGTTCTCGAGCGCATCTTCCGCCAAGACCTGACGAAGGAAGCCATCAAGCGAATCCAGCACCGCCACGAACAGGAGCACTTGGGCGTCGACGTCGACGACGAAGCCCGCTTCGGCGACGTCGAGGGCATCGAACTCAGTCGCAAATCCATGGAGGCGAAGCGCAAACTCGAAGCCGAGAAGCCGCGTAAGTCGCTTGATGTGCGTAGGACTAAGATCGGTGCTACGGGTTTGCTGGCTGGTAAGGCGGATGAACTCGAGGGCAGGTCGGATGACAAAGCGGGTGGCGTGGGAATGTCGAGCGCAGATGGCAGGAGGGTCAGTGTTGATAAGAAGGGACGCACGAGTGTTGACCGAAAGTTTGGGAGGCGGCCTTCGCCTCCGCAGCAGGGTGAGAGCGCTGGCTCGTCAGACGTCAAGTCTGATGTGAAGCCTTACGATGGCGCTTAGGGGTTTTCTTTTTGTTCTTGTTGCACATGAATTTTTTTGGCTTTGATTCTTGGGATATGTCCGAATGAAGGGATTGAGCGAGGCGAGGTTTTTGAGTTGGGGATTTTATTCTGTTATTTAATGCTCGGATGTAGATCTTTCTTCGTGGCTCTTGCTTTTGGTGGTTTGGGTAGTCAGTTACCTAGGCATGTTGATAGGTCTTTTTTCTATGGGATACCCGGATTCTTGCGCTTATTATCAGTCTTTCCTTCTTTGTGTTCGCTTTGGCGGGATTTCATGAGTCGGTGATATTGGTATGTGTGGGTGAAATTACCTTATTTATCAGATGGTAAGAGATCATTACCATCACGACGTACCTGATGTGCGTCCATTCTCGTCTCTCGGATTCTCCTGGCAAATTTAGTGCTGCGAGTTTACCGCATGTGAGACCTAGCCAAATTGTTATAGTGGGATAATAATGAAAGTGTCTCGCTTCTGACCTGGCTTCGACTACATGTGCGTTGCCTTGTCGGGCATCTTCACGACTGGAAATGCGGATATGGGAAAATTGGAAAAGGCTGTCAAATAATAATCTATTTGATCCTACTTGCATACATATGATCGCGAATTTCTTCCTATGTAGAGATCGACACGTTCGACAAAACGATATGTGCCTCCGCAGTGGGTGGAATGGGGGTATATTGCGAGCCCCAAACGTTCTTTCTACTCCTCCGTCTTCTCCAAATGTTCGGTTTTCTTCGGTATCCTTCTTCCAGTGTGTGAGATGCTGCTCTTTGCAGTAGCTATTGAGCGTAGCGGTGCGGACATGACCTGCTGATGGCTTCTGGCCTGATAACATCAGCCAAGGCGCCAAGCATGAATGGTCAGTCAAGCGTGTCAACTTTAGGCCTTCCTGTCAGCGATAGTCCTGCGCGCCTTGATGGTGGCGTCGTAGAGGATGTCCTTGAAAGCGAACAGGAACGCCGCGGTGAGCACCGACTGGGTCACCTTGGGTGCAATGCCTGTGAGGAGACTTGTCAGTGTTTCAATTCCTGGACTTGGAAATATTGAAAGTGGCACATACCGCCGTAAAGGCCAGCGACGCCCTCCTCCCTCACAATACGCTTGAGGCTGGCAGTCATGCCTTCCTTGCTGCCCTCGCCGGTGGCCACGTGGGCGCGTGACTTGACCGTGATATACGGGTATGTGATGCTGGTAGCGGCCAGCTTGCCGAGGGCGCCGAGCAAGAAGCTGTCGCGGGCGGTGACCTTGCGGCGCTTCTCCAGGGCCTGCTTGAGTTGCTCGAAGATGGTATACTGCAGGATGGGGTTGATGACGAGCACCAAAGCGGGCAGCACGCCGGCGAAGAGGCGCGACGGACCATCCTCGCGGATGATCTTGAGGAAGGTCGAGAGCGTGCCGGGGGCGCGCTTCTTCTCCGCCGGAGCTGGGAGTTCGCCCTCTTTCGTGGGGAGGAGGGGCTCGACGCTCTCTTCTTTGCGCGCTGTCATGCGCGTGTTGACGACCCAGATTGGGTTGGTGATGAGCACTGTGGCGGAGCCGGCGATGGCGCCCGCGGCCATGGACTCGAGTGTGCTGAGGCGTGACCTTTGCATGGTGCGGGTGAAATAGGCACGAGTAAATTCATACCCTGGCAGATGTGTGTCAGAACCCGGCGCGAGGTCATGATAGGATAGGATTCAAGAACTGACAGTAATAGTAGACGAAGTTGGTGACGGTGATGCCGAACAAGGCACTTTCGAGTCCAGCAAACAGGCCGCTAATACCCTCTCGCGCCACAATCTTTCTGACGGCCTGGATGGCATTGGTATCGGCTTTCTTGGACTCGACCTGCGCTCTGGTCGATAGCGTAATCAAAGGGTATCTGCTTTCGGTCTCAGCATGCTGTTATAGTGCTTGCGCGTGATGACCCGCGGGGTGGGACCGACGTCAGAGCCATGGAGAGCAGTCCGCCACCAGCGCCGGCGAGGGCGTGAGCGACATTGTCGCTTTGCTGGGAGTTGACGGCTTGGACTGTGGCACTCTGCTGCTGTTCCTGCGCCTGGGCGGCAGCAGGCAGGGGGTTTGAGGGAGTGGGCGCAGCGACCTTGTCGGACATGATGGGCTGTTGATGGGAGGACTAAGGTATGAGGGATGAGGCACGCGGGGTTTGGCAGGGGATTATTAGTCAAGTGTTGATGATTGGGAAATGGAACGATATTGATATGTTACAAAGCAAAGGAGCGGGTTGGACGAGGCCGGGCGGTGGTGGTGGTCATTTACATGTAGATAGGTAGGTATGCTCTCGGTCGAAGGAGGTGGTGCATTTGCTTGTGACTGCGTCTGCCCGCGCGCATGCCGAGGCAAACAAACCTTGATCGAGCACAAGTCTCCATCTCGGGAGAACGCGGTCGGCGATGCTGCCACACTCCAAACCAGGCAGGGAGTCGCATGAAACCGAGCCAAGCGCTGCCCTTTTTGCGGGGAAGGAAACATTTGCTCTTTTTGCTCACTTATCCCCCTTTCCCGACCCACCCGCCCTCTCTTTTGCTCCCTAATTAATTCCATCTACACGCCTGGTATATCTGGCTAAGAACCTTATCGGGGCCGACTTGCCTGCTTGATATTAGATCAAGTCGACTTCCTCACCGGCTGCCTCTCGCAGGAGACTGTCTCGGCCACTGAGAAGGACTGCCGTTAGCTGGGTCTGAGGGTTTGACTGCTGTGGGTCAGCATACTCTGCCGTGCCTGATCTGGCGCAAGAATCTGGGATACCTCAGCCATGGAATCAACCTTGTCATATCATCCGACCGACAGGTCTTTGCCTGCAACGGATGTGAATGTGGAGACGATCACGGACGCATATGTAGCGTTCATCCTCTATTGCAATCCTCACTTTGACCTCGACATCGATACTTCCACCCTCCGTGCGCAATTCAACACGCCTCCCCGAAGTGACAACAAAGAATTCGAGATATACGCCTTGTGGGAGCTCATCGTCAAATTCGATGCCAAAGAAATTAAGACATGGGGTCAGCTTGCCCAGGATCTCGGTGTTGAGCCCCCTGATGTCTCCAAAGGCCAGTCTGTACAGAAAGTGCAGCAATACACCGTTCGATTGAAGCGATGGATGCGAGCAATGCATGTCGATGCCTTCTTTGAGTATCTTCTTGGAAAACAGCACGCATACTTTCTGGACGTCCCTCATCCAAGCAATCCATATCCTGCAGCTGGCAGGGATGGTGTTACAGCCGAAGAAGACACTGCAATCAGAGCTCTCGATCCATCATTCAAGCCCAAGCGCGGGAGACGACGAAATTCCGAAACCGAGCAAGATACCGAGTCTCATGAACCGACGAAACACGCCAGGCTTTTGGGACATTTTGCGGCAGATGGACAATCTCAATCTGCTTACCCTAAATCCGCAGCTCCGATGAGCGCGCACCCAGACGGACGACAGAACGATCCTTGGACTGCGGCTCCTGCAATGTCGCAACAGTTTGCTCCGTGGTCAAGTACACAAGTCACACCTCATTCAGCCATGACCCCATCTTTGTCTCAACACCCGAGGTGGCAGACATATGGAGGCCCTTCGCATACGCCAGCTACACCACATCCCATGACCGCGTTGCCGGGTGGTTCAATGGCGTCTCACATCGACACCGCATTCGCCGACGAGCCAAAGTCCGCCATCACACCTTCAACAAAACGGAAACGTCGCCACGGACCTGCGGTGTCCAGCGCATGGCCGTCTCAGAATCCTCCTGGCACTAAGCCGAGAGGTAGGCCACCCGCGTCGCGGACCACTCAGGATGGGCCATTTTCGACATTTCCATCCAACCCAGCGACTGAGAGGTCTACCACGCCACAAGATGGCACGTCCATTGCGCCAGAATCCACACCACCAGATATGCCGCCACCGCAAAGTGCTTCTTCTAGTCGTCCAGGAAGACTGTCCCTGCAAGTGCCGCAACACACTGGTGGTCCTGTACGCTTAGCAACTCCACCGCCACCCAGAGTCGTTGTCAGTGGCGAGGCTAATCCGTCCGAGAGTGACGATCGAAGCGTATCTCAAACGCCCGACCCCGGGTCTAGAGCTGCTACCCATCCTTCAATAGGCCCATCTAGCACTCAAGCGAGCGAGAACTACGCAATCCCAAGCCTATCATTCGAAACGCTCAAACGAGCTTTAACAACCAATCTCCTCCGCGCAGAAATAATGGGCCGCACATCCCGCCTGAAAAGCGACGAAGCCAAACGACTCGCAGACGCAGTGCTAGACCGCCTCTCCATCCGTCGCACACCATCCTCTGACCCAGGTCGCGATGCCATCTCCATCTTAACCGCAGCCTCTTGGCTCGGCCTCGGCGACCAGCTTAACATCCCCCTCGGCCCAGCAATCGGACACGCAAAGAAGCTCAATCTCACACGCTTCCGCACCGACGCGGAGGGCTACGAAGAAATCGTATCTCCAGACCACGACTGGCCTGGCGACGAACAAATCCGCGAAGTCTACGATCTATACTGGACATCGACGCAAGGATCTTGCACCGGCAGCTTCGCGCTGAATTCTCTCGTTCTCGCCCCTGCGCATGAGCCGCGGCCTGAACGCTCAACGGATCCGGACGTTCACGATGCCGTTCTACGCGCGGTGTCAGACGCGGCGAAAAAGGTATCTGTTCCGCCAGACGAAGAAACCTTTCGTCAGCGAGCGAAGGCCAGTGGAGATAAGGCGATTGCACAACAGGAAGCGCGGAGCAATGAAGGTGAAGATGGCATAGACTGGAAAAAGAGGTGCATGGCTCTAGAATTCGGCGCGAGAATCGCGCAAGGTGAAATGTTCAGATACAAGGAAAGATTGATGGAAGAGATCCTAGACGTCCTGCAACGAGATACCGGGAATCGATAAATCCTCTCCAGAAGCGATCGAATCACACCTCAATCAACCTCGACATTGGAATTCCCCCGCCCGAAATCACAACACCTGCTTTTCATCCTCTCAATACCCAACCATGCCCGCGCCCAAACTAGCCCCAACCCAACTCCACTCCACCCACTGCAGAACCTTCAGCACCTCCTCCGTCGCGCGCTCCGCCTCATTGTACTGCGCCATGTTCGGCAGCGGGACGCGCAAGCCCACCGTCTTGCCGTCTTGCGGCGCCCAGTAGTTTTTCACATGGCTGCGTGCGAGCAGGAGGACGATGACGAGACTTGGTGGGGCGGCGTAGAGGAGTGCGCGCGGGAAGATGCTGGGGTAGAATGCTAGGGTGAGGGAGGAGGAGAAGGATAGGAGGATCTGTGGGGTGTGTTGGTCTCATGAAAGCAATATGTGTCGGGAGGTAGGGTGGACATGTGACTTACTGTGAGTGCTGCCGTTGCTTGCGTTGTGCGTGTTTTGCGTAGTTGGCGAGCGGCTTCGTCGGACCATTCGGCGAGTTTCTTGCTCGTTTCTTCGTAGGTTTGGAGGTTGGTTATGGCGCGGTAGGAGTGGTAGGCGCCGTATGTGCTAATGAGTGCTTGGCCGAGGTGGATGAGTTGCATGAGGGATGCCATTGTTGGGGTGGTGGTGGCGAGTGATGTTTACTGAGTGAGTGGGTGATTGCTTGAGTGAGCTTTAGCTCAATGGATTGGATGGCTTCTTTTCACGTGCTGGTGGTATGAGATCTTTCAGAAGAGAGCAGCAACAAAATCAAACATGCCACTATTTATTCCACCTCCTAACCTGACACGACCCTCAATCCTCACAAAACCAATAATGACGTTGCAGTGCGTGGAGGGCGGAGTGAAGCCTCCCAGCGGGAAGTGCCCGCAGGTTCGCGCCAAACCTTCTTCGGTCGCAAATCAACAAAGCTCCGCTTGAGAAACAACAACCCGCGGCTCATCAGTCAAAAGCACCCACTACGCCTCAGCGCAACCCAAAACGACCAGACGAAAACACGCGACCGCGCGTCCGCCCGACCGCATTGGATCTGGCCATTCTACACATTGATATCGACGACACTGCGCGCCCACGCTCATTTGGAAAGCACGCACGCCGAGGCGCGTAGCCGCAGCATTGGAGATTCGCGCAAACGTTTCGCAGCGACAGCAAGCAGCACAAGCTGGATCCCGAGAAGGAAAATCGTCTCCCGCGCAGCATGGCTGCGTTAAACGGAGGCAAAGATGCGCAAAAGGGCGCGCGCAACACGCCAGGGCGCAGAGGCAGGACGGGGAACCAGTTCTTTGATGTTGGAAAGGTTGGCCGGTGAGTTTGGGTCTCTGAGCGCGCGTGGGCGGAGAGGATAGCTTCGCTGACTGCTCTGGTAGCAAAACTGGAATCACATTGAAAGACACGGGTGTGCGCGATGAGCATGGCATGGAGCCCATGTCGGGGATCTTTTCGTCGCCTGCTTCGCCGCCTAAGCAGGCGCAGGGGACTTCGAGTTCTAATGCTATGGAACTGCAAGAGAGTGCGTATACGTCCAGAAACTTGCGCAACTGCTCTAAGGAAGGTAGCACAACTGACTGTTCACCTCCAGGTTCCGCCCCAGATGTCGACGAGACGCTTCATTTGCGCAAAACGCCACGCCTACCACCACCTCGAGCCAGCACTCCGAGACACACAAACATCGGATCACCAAAACGCATGTCATCTGCTCGCCCGCAATCCCGCAGTGCAGATCCTCTCATGGCTAGCGAGGCCAGTCCCAATCGAACTTCATCGCATCCGCCCGCCAATAGGGTCTTGAATTTCGGACGCCAGAATGTGCGCAAAAGTATCGAGAGCGGCAGTCCTTTCAAGCCGAAGAAAGTTCTTAGGCGATCTATGGGTGGAGTGCGAAGAGATATTCCGGTCGAGATCTCAGCTTCTTCGCCTGGCAGAGACGGTAAGCCCGAGCTGCCGACCGCAGAGGATGAGGTTGTCGAGGAGGACGAACTTTTGGATCAAACCCACGCGGTTGAGGTGGAAGCTGAGACTGGAGCAGAGATCGATTCGCAGAGCGACCGAAGCGACGATGGGCAGCAGCAACAACTGGACAACCAGCTCTCAGACGATGCGCCACCTATGTTCTACAACGATGACGATTACGGTGCGCAGCCAGACGAACACGATGCGGATATCACCGAGGCTTTCGAGCACGCCCAAGAACTTTTGAAAACTACACCCACAGCAAAACCAGCAGTAAAAGCAAGAGGGCGACCTAGGAAATCTGGCGAATCTGTTGGCACCAGTGCAATCCAATACACACCTCGGTCTGCACAAACTACCGCGAGCAGCAGGAAACGCGACTATACAGCAGTAGAGGAGGATGACCAGGAAGCTGATCAGACGCATCAGAGTATAGAACAAACTGATGTGAATGATTCCTACGCGTCTTTAGAGTCAGACCGCTCGGCGAAAAGGCAACGAGGAAGAGCGAGCGAAGCCAATGCATCCCTCCTCCAGGATCGGACACAACATTTGGTTGACGAAGCGGACCAAACACATCAGAGCATCGAGCAAGGGGACAACGATGATTCGCAGGTTTCGACAGCGTCCCAACAGCCCACGAAAAATCGCGCTGGAAGGCCGCGAAAGAGTGATATCACCGTTCTTCAAGATCAAACAGAGCAGACAATCGACCCTGCGCTGTTGGCCAATGGGGATTCGTACCTTGCTCCTATCAACGAGGACTCAGAAGTTGAGGCCGCGCCCGCGCCACCCATTACCAAGAAGAAACCTGGTAGAAAACCTAAAGCGCAGAAAGCTGCACCTGCGTCCAAGGTGCCAAAGGAGCGGGACCCCAATCAGTCCATGCGCCGTACCAAATCAGGTAGCCCAAGCAAGGCCAACGATCGCGCACCAAGTCATAGTCCGTCTAAGCGCGCAGGGACCGTTAGCAACGTCAATCTGCGGGCATCAACGCCATTCGAGGATGCACACCAGCGTATGTCACGCTCCGGACGTCCGATCTTGAAGCCGCTCAAGCACTGGGCAGGAGAAACCTACGTGTGGAAGCATGGTGAAGTTGAAGGCATCATCCGTGCAGACGAAGTCAAGAAGCCGTCAGCAGGGAAGAAGAAGGCGAAGGGACGGCGTCGCGCGCCTCGCGCTGGAGCACGCGGCTCTGCTCGCGATCTTGGTGATATTGCGGAAGAGAGCGATACTGAGAGCACAGTACCAGATGACTGGGAAGAGCAGGTCGGTGTCATAGCAGGCACTGTCGCTGCTTGGGATCCGGACGCACAACAAGGGAATCCAGACGATCCCATTCGAGAAGGTACGTTCATCAATTGATTATTGTTGGGCATTCGCTAACAATCACAGACATCGCATTCGCCTCCTCATCAATCCTCACCCGCGACGTCGCCGGTGCAGCCTTCCAATACGCCAAGATCATGACCTTGCCATTCTTTGGTTCCGGAATTGTCGAGCTGCCCCCAGAGGGCTTCAAGCGTGCGAAGAACTCTCGCAAGATGCAGATGGTTTTCTTTGTTCACGACGGTAAGGTGCTGGTCACGGTTGGCCCACCAAGCACAGAGCAGAACGGCCAAGAAGCAGAGACGAACGAATTCGCCATATCAAAAGGTGGTGTATGGGTTGTTCCGAGAGGTATGTTTAATGTCTTTGCTTTCGTTCTATCCTCACTCCACCACTCGTCATGCCACAGAAGAAGGCGCCACTTTCTGTGCGGTTACAGTTTTGCCCTTCGAAGCAATTACCGCACGCAAACGCCCATGATGAGCGGTCAGCTCGTTCTGCCAGCACATTCACAGTCTTTGAAGAAAACGCCGACTTCCTTAGAAAGCGGTGTGTGCAACCAGCCGTCGGAATAACCTCACCCTCCGCACCAGAACACCGCACGAGCTTGCGCGCCGTAACACCAATTCCTCTCGAAAGAGGCTTCCTCGGGTCCTTCGGGGGAACGAGGGTCTTCTCTCGAAACGGGACGTTACATCGCATATGCCAATGCGTGTGTTCGGTTGCACAGCAAGCAGGAATGCTGTGTGACCTTTTGGTTCCCCGACGGCACCGGGTTTTCTTCGTGTGGCGTGGCGCGGCTGCGCTGGTTGTTTTGGTTTTGGTGTTAGGTTCGTGTGCTGACGGATCACTTTTTGCAGGAAACAATTATTCCATCACGAATGAGAGTCGCACGAAGAGCGCGCGCATTTTCTTTGCTCAGGGGTGTGAGGTTGAGCCGGAGATGTCTTCGCAGGAGTAGAGCATGCTTTTTCAGGAGTCGAATGAGTCGCTCCGGTTCGGAGGTCGCTCGATGTTTTCGTTTCTATTCTTCTCCGCCTCGCTTTGTCGCTTTGATTTTGGATTACTCTGCTGAAGGAAATCCCACCACCGCAAGTCCTTCCTTTGGTATTACGCATGATTGATGACTTTTTTTTTTTTGGAAAGGAGCTTGTCGCGAAATTTCTTCGCTCGGACTGATTGGTTTCAAGGCGATTGTTTTCGCAGGGTTGATTACGCTTGAGATACCACAATTGCATTTGTTTCCCTTCGGCTTGGTGCCTGAATCTCCACACGCGCTCGTTTCTCAGATAATTCTATAATTCGAACTTGGACGTTGCTATGCATGTATGCTCTCGCACACTACCACCAACCCCCCTAAAACTCCTCATCACTCTCCAGCTCATCATCCAGCCCCAGCTCCGGGAAATCCCCCACTTCCACCCTCTCCGCGCGGAGAAACACGCCGCAGTTAGGCGCGCATTTGAAATACTCGGTGCCGTTGACGCTGCCGTTGTTCTTCCCCGTGGGCTCGTCGAGAACCACACCGACCCAAGCCCCCACGCCGGGGATCTCGGGGACCGCCCCCACGAACGCCACCGTGCCGCGGCGGTGGTCGGTGGAGGGCAGGATGCGGCAGCGGAAGGAGGGTTTGATGCCTATGGTTCCCATTAGTTTGACGTTCGATCTTTTCATTCCACGGGAGGGAGAGAGAAAGAGAGGGATCGAACCTTTGTCGTCGATTTCTTGGAAGGAAGCGGCGATTTTTGCCTGCTCGATTTCCGGCGCGTTGGGGTCGAAACGGCCGAGTTTCTGCGCCTTTTTCCAGGCTAGCACGCTGTTGGGGAGGGACTCGTAGGCGTCGGTGGACATTTCGTATTTTTCCACCGCGGAGGTGTCGGTGTAGTTGGGGCGGGCGCCGGGGGGGCGGGTGTCGATTATCTGGTGGTGGGTTGCATTGTTAGTTGGAGGGTGATTTGGAGGGAGAGCGTGGTTGTGTTTTGTTTGGTGAGGATGATTATGTTTGAGCCATTGGCTGCTTTGGATAATTCATCATGTTTACATGATATGATCGAGTCTTTCTTTCTTTCTCCCTTTCTTTCGTTTTCGACAAGGCAGTCCAAGCCTGAGTGGCAATACTACAACCTCATGCAACAGAGTGAATGTGATCTAGGAAAGAGATAGAAAAATCTAGCCTACCTTGAGCTCAGCATACGCCTGCAGCGGCCATGCCGCAAGTAAAGTCGAGTCCTCATTGGGAGCTTCAATCGGCTGTGCCTCCTGCGAACCAATCTTCAGGGACAGTTTCTGACAAGTAGCTGGCACACCTGTCACAGGTTCGAGACGATTCTTGAGCTGAGAGATAGTCCATGAGGGAGAGATGCGACGCTCCGAAGACGAGTTCTCCGACACAATCAGCAGGGGAATGTCTGCAGCAGTGGCCATTTTCGTTTTGAGGAGTTTGTCTGGCGGGGTCTTGCCCAGGCGAGAGTGCTTTGCTGGCCTTGCGCGGTGACGAATGGGCTGGCCGTTGAAACCGGGCGGTTTGATGTCAGATTGTTCTAGAATGCGATTGCCGGGTTAGTCGGTGTGCACGACGGCCAGATGGGTGCTTGTGCGGTGGCGGAGGTAGTTCGTACGTCGATTAGGAGGCGGGCGTTTCACAGTAAAACCAAGCCGGGACACTGCCTTGTCGGTGCTTGATCGGCGACCGCAAGATTAAAGGTGCTGGGTAATCTTAATGGGAGACAGACCCTTCGTCGTATCACAGTGTCGAATGCAGTTGTTTCGGTTGTTATTGGTTTCACGGGAGATCCGACTTGAGGTGCGTGTCATCAGTTTGCAGGAGGGTGAAGTTCGCCAAGAATTTACTGGTGATGTTCGACTGTACCGTACCGTATTTTGCCCTTTAGTCAAGTCACAGCGGGAGGGAACAAGGCTGAAGGAACAATCACGGCATCTCGCGCTCTCGAAACTATGACAGAGGTTCATCATGTCATGCCTATTAGGTTTAATCCGTTCGGCTGGTAATCTTAACAATTGTCTGTGTCCGGATATACATACATCAATGCGAGTAGTAGGCAGGAATGTCTGTGCCTTTGCCGAGTGCTCCCGAAATGCGTAAGGTATTATTGCAACGACTCTAGGATACCTTGACGCAATCATCCATCGGCAGAACATATGTACATGTAACATATACCAGCAACTTGAAAGTCGACGCTGCAGAAGGAACACTGTTGGATTTGAACCTCTCGTCTTCGAAGGAACAGATTCACGGCCCTTGGCGCATATACCGATCCTTGAGCTCGTGGCAGCGCAGAGGAGGCAAAGGCAGACTACTTACGCGATCGCATGATATACATACATGTACAGCTGTATGTCTGACAAGCCACTTACAACACACAGACTAAGACTCCTCGGCGAGACACGCTGGACGAGGACGAGGTCAATATGGTAGGGGAGCCACGAAGCACCCAGGCCTCACCGCCTCTGGCGACGTGGAAGGCTAAGACACTACTACATGACGCTTCTGCGAGATGGGCAGGGAAGGTTGGTTGTGTGAACATGTTTGGCGCTCGCGCCGCACGCGCGCAGGGCGGGTAATGCTTGAAAGGCATCTCTCACACACCAAGGACCCTGCTGCTGCAAAGCCGCGGCATGGACCGAGGGGACCTTGCCACTGGCTGATGACAGGACCGTCGCACGTCCACTCCAAGGCATTCGTTCCATCCGCCATACCTCCTACGTGCTAGGTGGTGTACTGCAATTCGAACACGTCGAAATTATCGTCAGAGCTCTTTCTGGAAGCATCACCATACCACTAGCTCAAACTCCATTTCGTCAACGCTCCCCGATCGGCTGGGGACAGCGTTTGGCTCTATCCAAAGGTTCCATTATTTCGCTCCTCGGCACAGCTCTCTGCAGAACGACAGCTGTTTGGCTTGTGGACCTTGCCAATCTCACGAACGAACGATCTGTGCGTCTCCCGCACACGCATGCGCGCATGCGCTAGACCCCGGACCATGACTTGCAACAAATCTGTACGAGCTGGTGGAGGTATCCCTGACAATAGCAACGGCACTCCCGCCTGCTGCTTGCTGCACAGTCAAAAGGTACAGCTCAGACCGCCGGCCGCTACCCGCCATGTGCAATCCGAATGAATGTCATTGTTGCTGGCCTCGACGTCAAGTCAACATACTCGACCGTGTTATTGCGTGAATGGCGAGGCCATGGTCGATTGCGACCCAAATCCATCACATCGCACGCAGCCCATTCGCGCCAGGATTGCACCCTTAGCAATAGAGACGACGTAACAACCACGCGTTCCAACCCACGAGCTAGGCATGATCTAGCCCTTTCGTCTCTGGTATCACAAGGGCTTTGCTGGACGTCAGTGCTTGCACCCTCTAACTTCGCTCGTCTCTCGCTACCGTGCGTTTCCTCCGGCAGTTCACCGCCATGTAAATTCCCTGCATTCGCATTCCGATCTTCAGTCCTTGTGGGAGATTGAACTGCTAGAGGCGTGAAGCTCGTCGTGTTTGGTACTGAGCCATTACGCCTTAGGCAAGTCTTGTCTGAGTTAATAATATCACCATCCACGTTCGTGTCCGCCCATGACTGACAATGGACCTGCAACTTCATCCCTGCTATAACGGATTGAAGTCTGCGTTCAAGCTCCCAGGCTCGCCAGGGCCTCTATGCGTGCACGCTGCATGCAGATCTGCGTTCCCAAGCTGTGCCAGATCATCACGCCCACGCCTGTTCCCGAGAGGCAACTAAGCATCCTTCCTGCCATTACTTGCACCAATGGCAAAGCAGTTTCACCGCTTCTCGTGCCTGTTGGGCGGCCGCCTCTCCGCCCCGAGTCAAGCCGCGTCTTACCACGTCACTCCACTTGCAGAACTGCCACTGTTAACGTGGAGTTGGGGTCGCACTGTCTAGAGCTCGTTTGCGGTGTAAAGAAACTTGGCTCACTAAACAGCATGCCGACGTCACAGACCGGTGGCGTCTGCATGGGCATAGCAACAGATCGGCTTCGGTCCTGAGTATTAATGGCGTCTCCAGCGCCTAACCCGACCGTTGGTTTAGCCGGCGCGGAATACCGAAGCCCAAGCAGGACAACCCTGGTCGTAACACCAAACCGCTGTTTACAGATTGAAGATTAGCTCGGCTCCAACCTCTAACGGTTCGCTAACTAATTGACGGACAAATCACCGCCACCGTATAGTACTGCTGTAGCGATTTCATCCCACTCTGCTTAACCCACACAGAATGACACGCTTAGTAGTGGCAGTTGCTGTCACCAAATGCAAAATAATGCAGGCTCGCCGTTTCACCCCTTGCTCGCCCTGCCACTGCCCGGGCTTGGGGAAGGGGTGGTCTCCATCCTCACGGCGCCGCCACAGCCACGGTATCGCATGCAATGTATCCACCGCACGCGCAGGGAGGCTCTCCCGTGCCTGACGCGCTTGCACATCAATTGCTGGCCATGCCTCCATCCTTGTTGCAGCCTTAGACCCCTTCTCACCGTTACCTTACTGCCCAGTGGTCTCGTGAGCTAGTGTTACGTCAAGTTTGGCCTGCCCGACCGCCAGTTGCCAGTTGAAACTACACTTGCTCACAGACCTTACAACAGTCTCGACCATTCCTTGCCTCTGCTGACTTGTTTTCTGTATCGACTCCAACGCACTTATCGACTTAAAACGTTTCATGACTCGGTTCTTACTGGGATAGGGCTGTCCCGCGCAATCCTGGATTGTTTCTGACGACACGCGTTCATCAAATCGTCTCGGGTCGTTGGCCAATTTATTCGACCCTTAATCCGATCACTGCCGCACTCTGCTTCACAAAAGACCGTGTTCCGCCGGATCGGATCAGCATAACTTTAACTGATCACCATTAAGACATCTTTCCTGGACTTCCAAGACATATCAGCCCTTCGGATCTCCTACGATACCATCTAATCCTGAACGACGACACGAATGAACGCTTGATTTTGCGAACCTCTTCCCCGGACTCTTTAATCATCATCGCCTTTGCACTGGCTGCCAGGCCAGCAACGACCGCCATCCTGGATATCCATACACTTCTTGACAGGACCGGTGGTCCTGTGTCACCGGGTAACGCCAGCACATCTTCGAGAGATTCGACAACAAGCAGTGTTGGCAGAGATAACGCCACGACATCAACGAAGGCTTCAACAGTGGCCACGCTTGGTGAACCTGCGCCATACTCTGGGGCACCATCGAACACGAACAACCATCCCCATCAGAACCAGCCTCATCCGCAGTACCAGAATCAAATGTACTATCACCCAATGCAACCGGTACAATACCATCAGTCATATATTCCTCATCCCCAGCACTACTCGCCGGCCGGAACGGGCTATCATGGATATGGACCCAATGGATTGACGGACCCTCGCTTCGCCCCGTCCATACCAGTGACGCATACTACCACCAGCAACAAGCGACTGGCGCCTCCACATCCCGCAGCATCACCAGCGAAGAAGAAGCAATCGAAATGGAACGCTGATGAGGACGCGTCAATCATTGAGTTGCGCGGCAATGGCATGAAATGGGAAGACATTTCCAAGCACTTGCCTGGTCGTAGCGCAATCAGCTGTCGTCTTCGCTTTCAGAACTATCTGGAGCGTCGGTCGGAGTGGGATGAGGAGAAGAAGAACAAGCTTGCTAGGCTTTACGAGAGGTAAGTCGCCGTTCTTCGAGTAACCTACAGTAATATTGCACTAACAGTTAACGAGCAGATTCAAGAAAGACATGTGGGAGAAAATCTCGAAGGAAATGCAACTTCCCTGGCGGGCTGCCGAGGCGATGCACTGGCAGATTGGTGAGGTCGAAATGGCCCAACGTGCCAACGTGCCCGTCTTCCACCTCGCTGGCCAACAGAACGCAGCATCATCTGGCGGCGCTCTCCCAGACAGCAGATCCAGCACCTCGCCTGGGTCCGTGTCCAGTGGTCCTGCCCACGGACACGCCTACGCGCACACTCACACTCATACACACAACCACAGCCTGCCCCAAGCAGGTCACCCAGTGCAAACCTCGATCTCACCAGAGCAGGTGCGCATGGTACGACGAAACAGCGGTGGCAGCTCTCCCGGTGCCGGCCCACTTCTGAGGAATCGCGCCGACAGTGCAAGATCCTGCCAAACCTCATCAGCCGTCTACACACCCAGATCAGCACCAGCATTACCACCCTTAGGCGAGATCACAACTCCACAGTCGCGCTGCCCACTCCCTCCCGTCGTCACTTCCGCCGAAGCAGCGAGAAGATACTAAGGGGGCGGAGGCAAAACCTCCAGAGCGTCGAACAAGCAATCAACACGGCATAGCATAATCAGAACGGCGGTCGAGGGAATCATGGGAGGTAAACACACACCTCACCGGCTGAGGTTTACGACGAACACCACAGCATAAGAAGGTGGTGACGAATTCTTTTGAAAAGGGCATTAAACGCAACACGGCGAGCCAGGCATTAGAGCGAGCGGGTGGTAATTAGTTTTTTTTTAAAAATTTCCTTTGTTCGTGTTTTGGTTTTTGAGGATTGCATTGCGATGGGTTGCGGCCTGTACAGTACCTAGCCTACCTTGCCTGCCTACTTTTACCCTACCATACCATGCATTGGGGTTACGACGATGATGGCCTGTGGATCGGGCTGTCGAAACGGCTGATTATTACTTTAGTTATGAGTGTTTCAATCTTAGCATTTCTGATACCTGGGGTTTTGTTTCGTTGAGGTCTGGTTTGACTTTGGTGTTTTGACAAATGATATGGTAGTTTTTTGATGAATCTGTTTGGCTGTTCCTCGTCACCGCTCCTTTCACAGTGAGTATGTGGCTCTGAATGCTGATGCTGTCAGGCATGGTATATCACGATAGGCTCGAGAACACCGGAATAATATTTCCTTGAGGGAACATTCTTCCTTGAAGATTCATGCTAATATCATCCGTATGGTACCCCATCACGAGCGCTCTGTCGTCTTCCCATTGACATATGCCCGTCTTGAGAAGCAAGTCGGGTGGAGGTGCGTTGTTGTCCGAATTTCGCCCGGCGGCAGCTCCGTCCCAACTTGAGGGTCTCGAGGTCCTCCGTGTCGAAGGAGTGATTTGTAGAATCATGACACGCACGAGAGCTCACGTTTAGATTATTTGATTTATGGTGCTCTAAAGGAAGCATCGTAACTACTTCCCCGATCTTACTTGGGATTCCACATATCTGCTGCGACACACTGGAGCACTCATACAACCGCAGATGGAGGACGCCAGCCTCGACTTGCTGGGCGACAGCTTGCTACAATGGGTTAGGTCATTTGAAGGCGTAGGCGAGGTGCAGCAATGGCGGGATCTGAGTGATGGAAGAGCACTGTGGACTATCCTGCAAGATGTCGACTCAGACTACTTCACCGGCGCCCTCCCCGAACCGGATCTCTCCCCTTCCGACGACTGGACACGACGATGGCAGAACCTGAAGCATGTGGACAAGCAGGTCACGCTGTACTACAGGGACATATGCAATGGACAGGAACAGCTGGGGTCATCGGGGCCGGACCTCAAAGCAATCGCCGCGGATTCCTCAGTCAAGGACCTGGAAAGGTTGCTCATGACCATCATCCGCTCCGCCATGACAAGCCCAGAGTCGAACCAGCGTATGGCACCGAGATTGATGGGCCTAGGAAGGGAAAGAGCTATGGTGATTGCAGGCGAGCTAAGGGCAATGGAGGAAAGCGAGGTCGTGGAACCATCCGAACCCGTTAGTCGAGAGGAGTCAGCATATCAGTCTGAAGCAGAGATGCCCGAAGACAGACAGAATGGACAGAAGGGGGCCGCAGGACTGTATAGCGACCCATTGCTAGAGAGGGAGGAGGAGCTTCTCCAGGCGCAAGCGACGATCGATAAACTTCAAGCCAACCATGAAATCGCACAACGTCAACTGCAAGAACTCAGGCAAGACAAGGACAGACTGCAGGAAGCATTCGACGCGTACCGCGACGACATCGACAGCAAAGGCCGGAAGGGCGATGGCGGTGATGCCGTCAAGAAACTACAACGCCAGGCAGACAACGATCGTGCTTACATCGACGACTTGGAGTCGCAGCTGCAGAGTTCACGGAATGCGGTAGAAAACTACGAACGCCAGATCCAAAAATACAGGGACGATGCCGAGGCCGGCCAGAAGCTCCGTGATGACTTGCAGATGCTCCGGGCGGAGAATGAGGACTTGACCCAGAAGATCAGAGCCAACGAGAACCTTAAGAAGAAAATCCAAGCATTGCAGGAACAAGAGCGCTTGAACGTTTCCTTGCGCGATGAGCTCAAGGAGGCGAACGAAAAGCTAGAGGATCTGGAACGCATGAAGCAGATTCAGACTAGCCTCGAAAAAGAGATCATTGAGAAACGCGGGCTCATCAGGAACCAGGAGTACCAAATCAACGAGCTGGGTACTATGAGGAAGCATGCTGTCTACGACTCAGGTGTGCTTTCCCAAAAGCTGGAGGCCGCTCGTGAGCGACATGAACGAGACCACGAGGCTATCGAGGAGCTGCGCCAGAAGCTTCAGGAGCACAATCTAGATGACGAAGCTGTCGTTCCAAAGAAGGACATGAACCGAGAGATCACTGCTAGTGAAGAAGAACCCACGCCAAAGGCACCCAAAATCGATGACAGCAAGCATTGGGCCGAGAAGGTTGCTCTGCTTGAGAAGCAGCTCGAAGCCTCCGACACACGCCTAAAACAAGCAGCGGAGCGCACCGATGCGCTTGAAGAGGAAAAACGCAACCTTCAAGGCGGCGAATCCGACAAGCAAAAGGCACAGCAGTTGGCGCAAGACCAGGAGACTAGGATCACCGAGCTGCGCAAACAGCTAGATGCCGCTTCTAAGCCATTGCAGACCAACAACATGGCGACACCCGACATGGCCACTTTGCACCGCGAAAACCGCCTGATGGCTTCTGCTTGGTACGATCTGTCGTCCCGATTGCAGAACAACGGCGTATCACTTGGCAGGAGAAGGCAGGAGCCGAAGAGCTGGATTGGAAAACAGAGGGCGTTGGTTGGGCCCGGAAGTGGCATGGTATGAAATTGTGTCCTTGTCCTCCACCTGGTTGCGTTTGACACGATTGCTAACAATTTTCTAGCCTTCGAGATAGCTGCCTAGGGCCTGTGGGCACACTGCATGATTGAGCGAGCAGAGTCCAAAGCATTAGAGCATTTCTTGCGATATACCCCTGCATGGGACTGTTGGCCTTTTCTATCTTACACTTAATGCTACGAGTGCATCTCTTTTTTTTTTCTTTCGTTTCTCTGCTTTGTTTGCCGGCCGTCCAAGACCTTTCAATACAGAGTTCGCTTATTCACCTTTACTGCTGATGCAAGAACGAGCCAGCCCTCACGCCATCGAGGCAAACAACATCTCGCCAGCTCTAAGGTACGTTGGACTGAGACATCAAGAATGCGAGCAATCTCCAGTAGGTACATGTATGCAGTGAGTGCACCTTGCGTGTGTGGCAAGCACCCTTGTCCAGCCCTTCAAGGGTGAGGTTGAAAGGACGTTTCTGCCTGGCCACCTGACCACTCCTCACTCGTGGCAGCCACGCTCTCTCGCGCGCGCGCGCCTTCCTCTTCTGCAACACGCCTTCCTCCCAACATCACTGCTTCGCCTTGCAACCTCACCCTCCTTTCCACAAACACAACATCCCTCACCCACGCTCCTTTCGCATCTTCTGCAACACACTCTTTCACCATCCGCCGCCATCCGGCTCCCCAACTTTCTGCATCCTACCATCTACACCATATCCAAACTTCCACCCGTCACTGAGTAGTCCTGCTGCCACTTCGCGCCAAACATGAGCTCGTCACCCAAGAAGACCGCGCGCTCATTCGACATCCATCGTGACGACAGCACTTTGGCGACCACCAATGTGTGTATCTAATACTCGGTTCGTTGTAGACGGGAATTGGCCTTTTTGACTGACACGTGATCATGCAGGTTGAAATGAAGCGCGCAAACACCAATTTGCCACTTCCTCTCACCACTTCCCGACTCGTCAACAAACTTCCTCGCGACTCACCAAAAGTACCATCCCCTCTCTACCCAAAGCTCTCTCACCCGAACGACCTCATTGACATCTCACAGAAATCCAAATCCGACGCCAAATCCGAAGAGAACGACGTCCTCGGGGAGCTCATGGCCAAGCTCAACGAGCAGAAGAATAACAAGCGCGACGGCGGTGTCCCGCTCGACGAGGAGAACTCGTCTCAGGGCACCAGTCCGTTCGCCAACACCCCACCGGCTGGCAGCACCGCCACATCCGACAGCAACGACTCCTCCATGCTTGAGAACCTGAAGAGGCAGCTCGAGCTCGCCACCGAGCGCATGGCGCAGATGGAGCTTGAGCTCTCTCAGTCTCGCATCCGCCAGGCCGCTGAGCAGCAGCCCATCGGCACCCCTCTCCAAACCGCCGCTGCGGGCTTTCCTCTGCCATCTCTTGTTGGCGCCCATGCGGCCTACGAGGGCGCCGAACCGAAGCGTCCCAGCCCGCTTGACCTCAGCTCCCATCCGCATGGTCTTGGCTTGAATGTCGGTTTCCAGGGCGGCTCCCTGGCCGCGCCGCCTTTCTTATCTGCCCAAAAGTACGTCAATGAATCACACCTCACTCACTAGGACCATACTGACATTTTACAGTGAGGTTCCGGCTCCAAACCTTCGTCCGTCCCCGTCGTTCGGCCCGCGTCCAGCTCGCCACAACGGTGTGACGCCTCCGCTCACTCCCCTCAATCAGAACTACAATCATGGCCATCTCAGCCACATCTATGGTCACCAGGCGGTTGGCCACTCTCAGCCAATCCAAGCGCCCATTGGCACGCGTCTCTCCCCAACTGCTTCGAACTTCACTGGTCAGTGGCAGAAGCAGGTTGCTCAGCAGCCGACGTCTCGCCACTACATGAACACTGCTGAGCCCATCAACTATCGTCGCCTTCTTGACCGCGACGCGAGTGCGGACTGGCGTGACGAGGTCAACAAGATCATTTGCAACAATGACCAGCAGGCTTCCATCTTCCTCCAGCAGAAGCTCAAGGGCGGAATGCCCGAGCACAAGTTCGAGATCGTGCAGGCGATTATTGACCAGGCCTACCCGCTCATGATCAACCGCTTCGGCAACTTTTTGGTGCAGCGCTGCTTTGAGCACGGCTCCCCGGAACAGATCGTTGCCATTGCTCAAACTATCCGCGGTAACACCCTCAACCTCAGCATGGATGCTTTCGGGTGCCATGTCGTTCAGAAGGCCTTTGACAGTGTCCCGGAGGAGTACAAGGCCATCATGGTCCACGAGCTGCTGCTTCGCATTCCTGAAACCGTCATTCACCGCTACGCTTGCCACGTCTGGCAGAAGCTGTTCGAACTTCGCTGGAGCGGCTCGCCTCCGCAGATCATGAAGTACGTCAACGAAGCTCTGCGCGGTATGTGGCACGAGGTCGCTCTCGGCGAGACTGGCAGCCTTGTCGTCCAGAATATCTTCGAGAACTGCCTCGAAGATGACAAGCGCCCGTGCATCAACGAGGTACTCGCCAGTATCGACGTCGTCGCTCATGGCCAATTCGGCAACTGGTGCATCCAGCACATCTGCGAGCACGGCGCCGTTCCCGATCGCACTCGCGCCATTGACCACGTCGTTCGCTTCGCTACCGAGTACAGCATGGATCAATTCGCCTCCAAGGTTGTCGAGAAGTGCCTCAAGATCGGTGGCTCCGACTTCCTCGACCGCTACCTCGACGTTGTCTGCGAGGCTCGCCCGGATCGTCCGCGCATGCCGCTGGTCGACATTGCCGGCGACCAGTTTGGTAACTATCTCGTTCAGTACATCCTCGCCAATGCCGACCCGCAGCGTCGCGAGATCGTCGCCGCTCACATTCGTAAGCACATGGTCTCCCTCCGTGGCTCCAAGTATGGCTCCCGTGTCGCCATGCTGTGCAGCAACCCAGCTGTTGCCACTCGTCCGGGTCCGCCAGCTGGGCTGAACCGCACCAACAGCCGCTATCCCGACCAGTCCGGCTTTGAGATTGGCAGTCCTTCCTACAACAACGATCGCGGCTTCGTTGGTATGGACCGCGTTGGCCACCACAGTGGCTATCGCTAGACCATCTCTGCTTCCCTGCCGCCGCTATACTTCGCCGCAAGATACTCAAGGGTCACTTCTGGATGGCATCGAACTGCTTGATACGCCCCATCCTTCAAACCATCTCGCACTGTGTCAGCAATCTACAGAGGGGTGCAGTTCTTAGGTTGATTCTCGAACTCTTTGCTTTCTACAACTGAAGCTAGCCTGGGCTCGACTATTCCCATGCTGTTGGATTGGAAAAGCATATTACCGGTCTGGCTTGCGACTCCTCCTCGCAAGCTCTTAATCCTTGCATCACATCACGCTCGGCAATAATCCTCTGTGCATTCTCACAGATTATCTGCCATGTTTCTCTCTGGGTTTTCTTTTCTTTTGCTTTCTTTGCCCACCCCCACTACTTTGTCAGAAGCATCATACCCCCCCATATCGAATAGCAGCACTTGCCTCTTACCGTTCGAAAAACATGATTGAGTGTAATCGTAGTTAATATGCAGAGAAACTCTAGTATTCAAATTTGCTTGTTTTGGCTTTCTTTTTGGCATCTGATCCGTTGAAGTGTTGCAGTCATCACGTTCTCATGGCGTCAGTGATATCGCCGTTGAGGAGAAAGACGCCGTGGAAGCATTTGTAGGTATGATGGAAATGAGCTTCGGGAGGATATGTGAAATATTTGACCCTTCTGCCGTTAAAAGAAATATGTTTGCTCATTGTATACAAAAACCCCAACGACTACACAAGATAGGTATCCCCGCTTCAATCAATCAATCAATGAATGCGTTGCGCTGTCTTGCTTTGTTTTGCTTTCTTATATCTCGTCAACATCGTCATCGTCCTTGGCCGAAGCCTTGGTCTTCGTCGTGCCGTTACTGTTCAGCGAGTCCATACTGCAGGGAGTATCGATTAGCTAACGAGATAACCCACTGTGCTTAGTAAAGGGGGGACGACTCACCTGTAGGATCCCTTCGCCGACATGCCAACCGCTTGCCTGCCGGTGTCGGACGACTCGAGGAAGTCGCGCAGCTTCTCCTTGAAAATCTCGAGGCCTTGCGTGCTGGCTGCATTTGTCATGCGCAGGATCGGGCCCCAGAGGTTGAGCGTGTAAGTCACGTAGGCGCCGACGGCCATGAGGATGAGCAGGATGAAGTAGACTGGGTTGCGGAGGACTGCGGACGAATGTGTTAGCGTGCAAACAGATAGAAGGGACGTTCTCGGATCTCCGAAATCCGTGGTTAGGTGCTTACCAGTGACGATTTCGTTCCAGCCCAGTGCAAGAAGCAGACCGTAAAAGTATAGAGGCACCTGTGCGACGCCACCGATAGCGCTGCGCTTGGCCTCAACGTAGACACCATCGGCCGTCTTCTTGAACCTTGTTGCGAGGTCCTGGCGCTTCGCATCGCCGAGGACGGTCATCTCCTCTTCCAGAGTCTTGCCGTCTTCTTCGTCAACGCCTCCGATCGGGTTCAGATCCTCCTCATCAGCTGCAGTGATGTTCTGTGGAGGGGCGCCAATCCATGCATCGAGGGGAGGTGGCGCAGAAGTGCTCAACAACTTGAATCGCGAGAGCAGAGGGATCAGCTCGAGCGTGCTCTCCCGAGCCTTGGTGTACAAGCCCTCGATGTCATCGGTGGGCCTCCAAATACGCGGGACGCCTTCCTCGTCGTAGCGGAATTTGTCCTCGAAATTCTCACGGAGCTTGAGCAAGAGGTTGCCTTCCATCATCTCCTCGTCAATCTTATCACGGAGAGCACCCCAAGACTTCCTGCGCAGGCGCCAGAGACCAACTTCGACTTCCTCAGGGCTGGCATCGAAGCTGCGTGCGCGGTCTGTGAAACGAGTCTCGGCGTGGGAGACCGTGTCAGTGAAAACACCCCAAACGCGGTCCCAGAGATCTTTCTCGGTGGCAGGCTTCTCGCCTTCTGCCGGGGCTCCTGAACCGCCGCGGCCGGAACCAAGCTTGTTAAATTCCAAGCCGACCAGCTCTCCAAGTCGTGTGCGAACCCATCGTTCGGATCTTGTGGCCAAGCGACGCATCTCGTCTTTGCGCAGTCTCGTGCTGACCTCGTCGAGTTCCTTGCGGTAAAGGTTGAGCTGCGCTGTGTAATCACTCCAGGGCGTGCCTTCGATGCGTGATGCCTTTGCTTCGGTCTCATACTTCTGCAGTGCCTTCTGTTTCTCGGATGAAACAATCTTGAAGAAATCGTAGCTTCCGCCCTTCTTTTGGCCGGCTTTGACGGCAAGAGTCACAGCCTCGCTGAAATCGTGGACACCGGTCTTGTGCGCGGCGCTGAGCTGGCCCTGGAAGAGGGTCTTCAGTCTTCCGTCAATCTTGCTAGCAAGCTCGGTTTGCTTCGCCTTGAAAACACCCTTGTGGTATCGGCTGGCCTCGGTCTCGAAATCCGCAAGAACTGCTTTCCTTGCACCTGCAATCGACTGGCCTAAAGCCGCGAGAATGACTGGGGCGCCGGCCGACACTGCAGTGGCCTGCTGTTCCTCCAAGGGCGCAACAATAACGTCAAATGCAATGAGCACTTCTTTTGCAATCTCGTCGCATCGAAATTGAGCGAGGAGTTCTTGTTGGGTAGGAAGATCGAGATCTTTGTTGCTGTCGATTTGCTCCCAGATGCCCTGCGCGTACATGGGGAATCCGTCCGCAGGGATCCTGCGATGGTACTCGGGAAGTAGGATTGCCTCAGTCGACTCATCGACCAGTCCAGCCTTCTTGGGATCTTTGAATCCCTCCCTGAAACGCAGACCGAGCTTCTCCACCTCGGCTTGGAACTTCTCGGGTTGTAGAATCTTGTGCGGTAGAGCAACGAATGCAAAGTCAAAGTAGTCCTCAATCTTGCTCTTCTCGAGTCCAGGAGGCTTTGAGAGGGATGACCAAATGCGCGAGAGATCCTGGAGTAGAGTGTTCTTCAGGTTGTCCAATGGCGTAGTACCGAGATGGTCTCTGATCACGAAAAAGAGTAGGCTTCGAGGCACACTTTTCGCGTCCTTCAGAAACAATTGCAGGTTGACTTCAAAGACCGTCTTCAGCAAGCCCATGTTCGCGCCCTGGTACAGGCCAACTTGGTGCTCCCAGATGTTGACGATCAGGACCTCACTTGTCGCAAGAGCGAAAAGCGCACTCTTGCGCTCGAAATCCTGATCCTCGCCTCTTTCTCTGCCGTCTGTGCCTTCCACGTCCATAACAAGAATGTTCTCTGCCATCTTCTGTCCGGGTGCGATCTCGACATCTTGTCGCTTATTCTTGCTCATCCAGATGCCTTTGGTAGTTTGTCTTCTCTCCCGTTCGCTCATGACACCAAACTGTGTGCCGAAAAGGGTGTTGAGCAGCGTGCTCTTACCCGTACTCTGGCTACCAAATACCGAGATCAAGTGGTAGTTGAAGCCAGACCGGGTGACGTGCTCCAGCTGCAAGTATGAGGGCAAAGTCGCGTTGAAGACCTTGTCCTCGTCGATGACTTGTATTCCATGCTCGAAAGACTCCTTAGACGGATTGTCTCCGACTGCGCCAAAGTGGCCGTTCATGGTGAGGACCGAGGGAGCGGTTGGGGATCGGTTGCTAGCAATAGTGGGACGGCGAGTTTCGCCTGCGGCGTCTGAGGGAGACAACGAGGCCATGATGTTGCCTCTCGAGAGCGGGAAGTGCTGCAGGTTTCCGTTGTGGCAGCCACCCGAGCGGGAAGGACAGGGTGTCAGTAATAACGTCACGGCCAAAATAAAGCGACAAGCGATGGACGAGTCGACTGGCCAGTCCCACCTCCTGCGTTCACTAGGGAGCGTCGGAAACGCCCGTTGAAACCTCAGGCACGAATGACGCTTTTGAACAGAAGAGTCGCTTGCGTTCCTCTTTCCTTGAGATATATTTATTTGCTTGTGAATCTATATTGGAAATCAATCCTGTGCGTACAAACTTCTAGGATCTGGAAACTCCCCGCTCTAGCCACATGCCTCCTGTGAGAAATTCTAGGGTCATTTCGCTTGGTCGCTTGGTCGTGTGGTCGATCAAAGTAAATGTACTGTGGCGCACTTGACCAGTGGAAACACCAGTACACCGCACCTGCTTTTATGAACCACCTACGAGGACTAATTTTCACAATTCACACTTGACCTTACACTATACTTTTGCACTGGAAAATCAAGGGATGAAGTATCTCAGGAGCCTACAATGAATCGCAACGAGCCTCAAACCGACCAACACTTTCTCCATACGTCACACAGTGCTAACTTATATCGTTGACAAGTCATGCCGAAGAAAACGCCAGCATGCTATCCAACACTCTCTAAACATCGTAATGGGTCAAGCGTACTCGAAATCCTGCAATGATACTCGGTGTGTTGCGTAAGAAGTGTGATCATTTAAGGTCGGTGCATGTGCCTCGCGTCCAGTGCAGATGATCGGCCTCTGCTAACCCCCAGATCGGTCTACTAGCAGCTCCTGGAGCTGAACATTCTCAAAAAGACGAGCACGACATGAGCGGAATTAGGCGAGGATTGAAGCTCCATGTCTTTAATTCACGCGCGAGAGACTTGTGGCTTGTCTGGCTACTTTTGAGACTTCTAGCTTCAACATCTGAGGCGCCAAACACGCTGTAACCAGGTCCGTTCACTAGGCGCGTCATCACTCCAGTCCGACCATCCGAGATGGGATCCATCCTGGCCAAGATTCCAAACAACCTGACCAAGAATCCTTGGTCGTTTCTTACACTCTCTTGTAGGTCAAATTCGCTCTCCTTCCTATCATCTAATTTTCATATTGTTCACGTCTTGCTTGCTACTTGAGAGAAGCGTTGCTTCACGGGACGTTCACAATGGTCGGCAAACGCTCATTATCCTTCTGGGGAGGTGGTAACAATGAAGGAGACGATTTAAGCCGTCCTGTAACCCCTGCAAGCCCAAGCACGCGGTCAAGGATGCAAAGATCCAACTTTGACATTGAAGCCGGAATGGGCAGCGTTCGCTCCAACGGCGATGCCAAACCTCGACCTCAACTCAATGGCAACAGCAACGGCCGCACCAAACCCAATGTCTGGAGATTCAAGGATGCGGCAAACACAGTACTGGAGGACCGTCGCAGGGAAGAGCTGAAGCATGCCATCTTGCATGGCATCAATCAAGACGATCTGGAGAATTTTCGCAAGAGCGAGGAGGAATTGAAGGCGATAAAGAATAAGAAAGTCCGCGCGTTTTATTCAGATCAAAACGACCGCCTCAACGACTGGCTCGAGATCGATGCCATCGTCACGGCGCTCGCGGATGATGTGCTGGAGTCAATGGACCCTGATCCGGACAATGATGGAGATCACGAGAGGACTGGAGGCTTGCAGACCATGTCTGGCAACATCTGGACATTTCTACCGGAAGAAGAGCAACAAAGACGCAAGAACTCCGAGTGGAAGGCAAAGTGGGCGATCAACATCAATGTGATCGCTAATATCATCCTACTCGCTGCAAAGATTGTCGCCGCTTTCTTCTCCGGCTCGCTCTCTTTGATTGCTTCTTTGGTCGATTCGGCGCTGGACTTACTGTGCACTCTGATTGTCTGGACAACCAACCGACTTGTCCAATGGCGTTTGAGCGCCCTCCAACGGAAGTTCCCCGTTGGTCGCAAGCGAATCGAGCCTTTAGGAATTCTGGTCTTCAGCATCATCATGGTCATTTCATTTCTCCAGATCTTGCAAGAATCAGTAGAAAAGCTGATGCCCATGGAAGGCGTAGCCGAAGCATTGCCCATGATCGCCGTGGGCGCTCTTGTATCTACCATAGTCGTCAAGGGAATCATCTGGTTCGGTTGCATTCCCATCAAGACGACACAAGTCCAGGCGCTGGCGCAAGACTGCAAGACCGACGTCATCTTCAACACCCTGTCTCTGCTCTTCCCCTTCATCGGCCACCAGGCTGATCTTTGGTGGCTCGACCCGCTGGGCGCTGGCTTGCTTTCCCTTTTCATCATTTACGACTGGGGCCACACGTGTTTCGACAACGTCACCCGACTCTCCGGTGAGGCCGCGGACGAGCAGATGTTGAAGAAACTAATGTATCTCGCGTTCCGCTTCTCGCCTGTCGTCGAAGGCTTCAAAAGCGTGACTGCATACCACGCTGGCGACTCGCTCTGGGTCGAATTTGATATTCTACTCAAAGAGGATACACCGCTTTCGAGAACACACGACATTGTCGAGACGCTGCAATACTGTTGCGAGGGATTGAAAGAGGTCGATCGCTGTTTCGTGAGTGCCGATTACAGCGCCACCGGCCCGACTGGACACGCGCTCGACGCTGAGAGGACATGAGGTTGAACCACCTACATACCGCACAGGTTACGTCCTGCTGTGGTTGGGAGATGCATAAATCATAGCGCGGTGTTTCTGGTAAAATGGGACATGCATATCATCAGACGGACCTGGAACGCATACGTTGGCCGTCAATATTCTAGCCAAAGAGCTGGATTCAGTAATATAATTGTAGATACTACAAGATGTAACGATACGTCGAGAACGTAATAAATCTGTTACATCCTCCAGTCACAAGAGCATCCAGGTAGATACTGGGAGCCATCTCCACTGCCTTCAACTGTGTGGCGGTGGAGTCTTATGGGATATTCTCACGACTGCAGCTATTCAACTGGTGAACAGTATTTTGGTGGTGACTTTGAGGAACCACTCTCCACTATATCGAGCAGACCTGATCTTTCTATTGAGTTTTCTGTCCTTTGTAGGTATGCAGCCACTGCGTTACTCTGCAGCTATATTCAAAACATTTGGTAGTTTCCATTTTCCCAGCCAGACCCCTCAACCGCGCTTCATGTGACTGTCACCAACATAATTGCGACAACATCGCGTATTATCTAGAGCACAGTGACTGTATAATCTTGGGAAGCCTTGCTGCTCTGGCTGTAACTCCAGGAAACCGAAAATAAGCGAGAGAAAGACTGCATGATTGGTGGAATGGTATGGCGCCTCCTTCGTACTTCCACGGTATTTGCTCTCCAGCGGTGTTCTGTGAGGGCCTAGGCGCTCGCTGGTATACCATTGGCACGCAATACGAACTAGCCCTGAGCGCCATTTGAGCAAGTTTGCGCGCTGTGCGTGGGTACTGAGGCGAGTATAAAGTCACCGTGCCCCGTCGTTCAACAGAGAGCACAGGATTTGTTCGAGCCGAGTTGCGACCATCAGACACCATCAACGCGAAAGCCTTCAATCGAAGATATCTGGACCTGGAGAAGTCACACTACCCAGTCGACTCTGAGGTACATTGGTCTTCGATGCCTGCCCACGGCGATGCGCTCTGCGGAATCGCCGACTTGCTTCATGTACCTAGGCAGACAGAGCCCACCACGGTCTCCCGGCAAGGCAGTTCTCATCGCATTAGAGCACTTCATCACCGGCAAAATACACGGAATTGAACCTCCGTCTTCGATAAATACATTTGTCGACTTGGACCTAGTCGGCTAGGCGCTTGGTTCGTCTCGAATTTGCCAAGCGGGTGGATTCACTCCACAGACCAGGGGCGGACTTCACGTCTCGACTCTCCGTTGTCAATATACATGCTACGCTTGGCGAGCGGTATTGCCAGGGTGGTGAATATATCCGAAAGGCAAGGGCAGATTCGATGACGATCTTTACTGGATCTATGGATGAATTCAGGGCGTCTGGTGAGATTAAATGAACTTTGACTAACTAATGTAGAGCATGCAAAGTGGATGTGAAGGCTTCATATCGCCACGAGGAACTACTATAGCAGATATCGCTGCAACCGAGCACCTAGGCAGGCATTATGGATGCGACCGAGCCACGACCGACCTCACCCGCCGAACCGCTTGGTCAACAGCTCCAGTCTCATGACCATGGACATGCAGACCAGACGCATTATTCGTCCAGTCTAGCTAATACTCACGAAAGTAGGCCGGCCCGTGCCAGTCTCAGCATGCCGTGGCGAACTCAAACTACTCTGTCAAGTCTTTCCATGTCTCGCCTATATCCACAGCGGCCGGGTTAATGACAGTTCTCTACGACCCGCCTTAGTATCAGGTATGATGCCTGCAGATCGGACCAAGAAAGGTTGTATCAAACATCACTCCTCCGTGCTAGGGCGGGACACCGTAGGTATATAGGCCTTGATCGCATTCCTGCTCTCTCTTCCTCTCCAACAAGCCAAACATCCTCTTCTTTCTATCACCCCTTTCGTTCACCAGAGACCGTTGACCGGCTCATCCTTTCGCTCAAAACATCTCGCAAAGTTCTAACACGATCAATCCTTTCCATCCTCAAACGCATCAAAATGTCTATCAAGATGACTGCCGCCAGCGCTGCTGCGATTCTCGCAGCTCTCGCGGTCATGCCCGCCGTTTCCGCCCACGGTCACGTTGAGAGCATCACCGCCGACGGCGAGACCGTCGAGGGAACCACCCCTGAGTGGATTTACAACGAGAAGGACACCCCCGGCTGGTACGCAAAGAACCAGGACAACGGCTTCGTTGAGCCTTCTGCCTTCGGCGACGCAGACATCATCTGCCACAAGGTAAGCCTCATCTTCCTTTCCCACGCAGTCACATCTCTCTAACTCGATTACAGGAAGCCACTCCCGGTAAGACTTCCGTCAAGGTCTCCGCCGGCAGCAGCCTCGAGCTCCAGTGGGACACCTGGCCCGAAAGCCACCACGGCCCCGTCCTCGACTACCTGGCCAAGTGCTCCGGCGACTGCTCCGAAGCCGACAAGGAGAGCCTTAGCTTCTTCAAGCTCGCCGAGGCCGGTGTCCTCGACGCCTCGGCCAACGAATGGGCGTCCGACAAGCTGATCGCCGACGGCAACTCCTGGACCGTCGAGATCCCCGAGTCCCTCGCCGCCGGCAACTACGTCCTCCGCCACGAGATCATCGCCCTCCACTCCGCTGGCCAGGAGAACGGCGCCCAGAACTACCCTCAGTGCATCAACATCGAGGTCACTGGCTCTGGCTCTACCGACCCTTGCGACGACGGCGCTGAGTGCGTTGCTGGTACTTCTCTCTACACTGCCAGCGACGCCGGTATTGCTTACGACATCTACGGTGGTGACCTCTCGGACTACGAGATTCCTGGCCCTAGCGTTTGGTCTGGCGCTGCTTCCAAGGTCAAGAGGACCATTGCTCGCGTCTTCTCTGCTTAAGCGGAGGATTTTGGATCTCTAGCAGGTGATGGAAGCCTGGTGCTTTCGGAGCATGATGGAGACAGGATCGAAATCAATAGATAGAAGGAACAAGTGATTGTATGAACTTTTGCAGAGATAAAGATTTCCTCGACATGTATTTGTGCGTAAATCATCACTCATGAAGTGACCGTGACCTACTATCAGCCTGCTAACTTCCACATGAATCGCGAGGAAGCGCGCAAGGGTATCACCGGTTGTTCAGGCTTTGGCTTTGAGAATGTGCAGAGCGAAGGGGGTTCACCGAAGTGACCAGGATAGTGTAGGTCCAGGCGGGAAAGGCTTTGAACGCCGATGCCAAAGTCTACAGTGATTCAAATTTCTTATGGCTGCACGGCTTCATGGTTCCTGAGGTGGATTTATTTGATCGCGATGCAGCGAGGCCACTACCATGGTATCTTTACAGAGTACGTATATACTCCCGCTCTGCAACCGCAATAAGAAGAACATGACTGTTTGAGTCTTTTTCGTATGTCTAAGACCATCGGCCATCGACGAACATATCAATGATAACATGACCGCTGAGATCGCCGTAGCGAAGCAGCTATATCTCTGCGCTCTACAGGCTCGTATCAGCGGCATCGGGAGCTTTTGTGCATACCGTCCACGGGGATAGCCGCGCGGGAGTGCGAGTATACCAGGGAAAAGAGCGGATTCTATACGCTCGCATCGACGACATCAATACATCCGAAAGGTATTGAAGCCTTTGAGATGCCCATGTTAGTGTAGGTGAATCTCCGTGATACACATGGTGTTACCATCTGCGTTGGTATCTTGTATATACAGACATTTCACTGAGATACCTTCACGAGAGATCGCGCATCTCTGTGGGAGCGAATTATACATATGCTCGTACCAGCGACTTTCGCATCCATAATGGCAAGATGGTTAGTGAAACATTCCTCTCGGAAAAATGGTATCTCAATTCCTTGTATGCGAGTATTAGTAGCTCTAGAAGCTGATAATCCCAGTAGATCCCTTGAGATCCCTTGAGATATCACAATGCGGAAGCTGACGTCTCTGTATGACGAATCTTATGGAGGGATTATCAGCAATGGTACGTCTGTACCGTAGAATGACCATTGGGATACACTATGGAGAACACCGCCATCTCAAGACATCCACGGCGTTCGTATGCTTGTATCTGCGTCTTTGGTATCTCGAACCTACCGCGTGGCCATTGAGATGATCACAGCGGAATAGAAAGGTCTCCGCACAATTGGCGACACCATATGCTCGTATCAGCAACTTCCGCAGCACGAAACGGTATGGGGACCATTGAGATGCTCGTCACTGAAGGGATCCATCTCCGTGGAAGGTTCGATTGCATATGCTTCCCTCAACAACCCCCATACTAGACAATTGTACAGTAGCCGCTGAGATGCTTGTCTACGGGAGCGTGCATCTCCGTATAGTAGAAGAGATTGTGAGCTGTTATCAGTGGGTATGGTACTTCAGATGTACCACGACCATTGAGAAGTTTCTCAAGAAAACACAAATTTCGTGACTTCAATCAAAAGCTATACGCTGAACCTTTTTGCTCAGACTTCTCCTTTCTCCGTGCAAGATTCCCCTCCCCCTTGCTCCCAGTGATGTCCATTATACCGGGCTTGAGGGCGCCTATGAGACATAGATCTCCACTTTCCACATTTTCTGGGCGCCTTCGAAGTCCTTGGCCTCCTTGCGGGACCTGAACTTCTTCAGGTCGCCACTTTCGGTCGGCGTTGAGCCATAGACAGCCCGCGTCAGGTCCTCCCAAGTCTTGTGGCCGGTAGGTAAAGCGACTTTGGGGCCTTTAGCCCTGTCTCCGGCGTTGGTGGTGATGTAGCACTGAGCAACAACCCAGGATCCGGCCGGGACACAGATGTGGTTGTCGAGCCAAGCTGGTTTCTCAGAGGAGCTGCCCATAAGGTACGTATAGGCTTTTGTATTGTCGAGCAAACGGATCGAGAATGAGCTGGGACATCCTAGGGGGGTAGCCTTTTTGTAGGGTCGACGCAAGATCTTGAAGCACAGCCTATCGCTGAGTTTATGGACCACCCAAGCAAGAAAAGACGGCGGAGGCGGAGCGCGAGACGTCTGGCAATTAGAGTCAGTTATGTAAATCAAATTGTATTTACTGAAAGTATGAGCATACGAACGGAGCGTAAGTCTGCGGCGGGGGACCGGTGGCGACGAGAGCTGCGCTGGTGGCAGATGAGGTCCTGCTGACCGTGGGCGAAACAGCAGTGACGGTGGTCGAAGCGGAAGAATTATTTGCGACGGTGGTGGTATCAGGTGTGTTTGTAGAAGATGGGCCACTTTCAGAAGCAGCATCGGCAGGGCCAGAAGGGGCAGAAAGGGCGGCAGAGGCGATTTCGTCCCGGGTGTGGAGAGGGGAGGTCAACGGACCTGGGGACGAGACACTGATAGTCGGCAACGCAGACGAGGATGTTAGCTTAGGGGAGTTCGCGGTGACTTCAGGATCCTGAAGCGTTTAAGGCGTCGAGTCGGTGGCGTGACAAGCATGGGACTGAGAAGAGGCAGCCTGGAAGACGTCTTAGCGTTTCGACTTCGTTGGAAAGCGGCAGTCTGTGAACTTACCTTCACGTTGGGCTGCTCGACGTGTGAGGATGTTCTCTCTTCAGACTTGCTGTCGCTGTCGAGCGCAATAGAACCATGAGTGGTCTCGCCCGAGACTTCAGATTTGTCGTCGGTAGCAATGTCGAGTTTAGCTTTCTTGTGCTGCTGAATACCGCTCTCGACATCAGTCTCCTCGGATGTGTCTTCAGCAGTGAGGGAATGAGAGACTTTGCAACGAGCGGCTTCTTTTTCTGACTTCGAGTCTTTTCGAGCGGAAACGTTAAGAGTATCGAGAGTGTACTGTTTTGTGGAGACGAAGGTATCATCGCTCGGGCCGTTGAGCGCATCCTCTGGAAGGGCTGGATAGGCAGGTAGATCATTGTTGAGTGGAGTTTTCTCGGCCTGTGTACATTAACAGCGGGTTAGTCAATCTCGGATGCCACGGAATAGGGATATGGTACCTTGTTAGCTTTTGATGGGCTGTCTGGGTAGCTAGGCGCTTTGTACATGCGCTTGCCACGCTGAGTCTCGTCCTCCATGTCGAAGTTGTACTGTGATGGGTCGGCCTTGCTGATTTTCGAAAGATGTATGAGTCTGTTTGGTGTTGTAATGCAGCATACCAACTACAAATAAGCTACCAACAGCTGCAGCTGCTGCAGTGAAAGCTTTGGACCGTATGACGAAGACCCGTAGCTTGCATTCGATCTGCAATGTAAGTGAGAGGACCCAGCCACCACGAGGCTAGCGGCGACCAATCAGAGGGCGTCAGCGGGATTGAAGGTCAACTGCGAATTTAACTTAACTTACAAGGCCGAGGATATGCGACTCTAAGTGGCGAAAGGCAGTGAAGGTTGATGGGTGCTGTCAATACGTTGAAGGCGTGATCAGAGCGAACGGCTAGGCAGAACCTAGCTTTGTGGCCATCACATGGTGTAATGCTGTCACGGCGGTTGGAGCGTTTGTAAAGGAAGCTGCACCAGGGCAATCAGCTAGGTTCAGGCCAGCTTCGTGGCAAAAGTCAGTGAAGTGAAGTGAGGTGAATGACATACTATGACTGCACTTGGGGAGCAGCCGCCCGCCGCACGATCCACCAGAGGTGGGCATATAAGGTCCGCCATTCTCCCACTCTCGGTCTCTTCCCTCACCCAAAACAACGAACGCAATCGTGCAACTTTCCGAAGCTGCGAGTTCGTCAGAAGACTGGGCATACGTAAGTACATGGGGGGACGGCGACTCGCTTCTTTGGATAACGATGGTTGCTGGCAATCTCCATCCAAGGTCTTGGAAGGGCATAATCTGCGGCATGTGATACGACGTCGGGGCCCTCTATTGAGCATCTCTGGCGCTGGCTGGCCGGAGGTTTTGTCCTTTTTTGGTTGCGGGTCAGCTAGGTTGCTAATATCGATGAGCGCGCAGGCGCTGAAGTGGCAAGTCAAACCACTCGCCCCAGAGTCATGTTCTTCAGCTCCGGCGGAGAATTAAGACCCGGCTTGGAGTAGCCGTTAATTTTGAGCGCTGGCTTAGTTGGCTGTGCTGCGACTTGCGCCTTCAGGCCTGCTAAGGTACGTCCGCCTCCCCTCACAACTGATTGCAACTCCAGGAACCACGCCCTCCCCTCCTCCCCGGTCTGCACAAGCGCTACCGCGCAACTCTTCGAAGCACCAAGGCAGCCTTAGCGGCAAGTCACTAGAATCGCCTCAGGAGTCATGTTCTCCAGCTGCGGCGGAGAGTTCAGACTCCCGCTTCAAGTATTGAATACTGGCGTAGGATGGCTGGGGGGTGACTTGTTGCTAAGGCCCTTAGGCACATCTACACTCGACCGGGAGTTGCTGTCAAGCTCCACCCAAAGCAACTTGGGCAACAATGTCACTAGAATCGCCTCAGGAGTCATGTTCTTCAGCTGCGGCGTAGAATTAAGACTCCCGCTCGGAGTATCACGTACTGGCGTAGGATGGCTGGGGGGTGACTTGTTGCTTCAAGCCGAGGATGGCGTGGCTTGCATTCGGCGCAAGCCAAGTCCTGACACACTATGCTCGGGGCTGCGGGTCAGTTAGTTTGTCAAAAAGCGGTGCGCGTAGCTGCTGAAGTAGCGAGTCAAACCACTCGCCCCAGGGTCATGTCCTTATTCAGCCTCGGCGAAGGATTAAGACCCGGCTTGAAGTTGCCCTTCTGTGCGCTGGCTTAGTTGGATGTGCTGCGACTCGCATCTTCAGACCTACCAAGGTAAGTCAATCTCCCCCTTGTCAGCTAACCGCAATGCAGGTCATGTCGATTCCGTCCTGCCAGCCCGAGCACAACCTTGTGGCTCCAAGAAGATCATATATCCATTTGACAAGCTCCACCCAAGGCAACTTGGGGCAGCAATGTTGTTAGAATCGCCTCAGGAGTCATGTTCTTTAGCCTCGGCGTAGAATTAAGACACCCGCTCTAAGTATTGAATACTGGCGTAGGATGGCTGCACCATGACTTGCTGCACCGGGTCTGGAGCAGTGTGCCATGAGAAAAGCTGGTATATGCCTTTGTGCCGCGGCAAAGGGTTTCAGAACTGGGTATCTCGCGGCATGCTGCGCTCAGGCCTGCGGGTCAGTTAGCTTGTCAAAAAGCGCAGTGGCGCAGTGGACGCTGAAGAAGCGGGTCAAACCACTCGCCCCAGAATCATGTCCTCCAGCTTCGGCGAAGGGTTAAGATCCGGCTTGAAGTTGCCCTTATGTGCGCTGGCTTAGTTGGATGTGCTGAGGCCCGCACCTTCAGGTCCACCAAAGGTGAGTCCCAATAGCCCCCATTTTGCGCTAACAAGTGGCTTAGGGCCATCAGTGGCCCAGCTGGACAGCTGGGGCCTGGAGGCCTTTTTCCCACACGATACCATCAGATGCTGTGTACATTGAGTTTGATTTGAGCGAAATCTGTGTCTGCGAGGGGAGGCGGGAGGCTGTTCACGGCCCTCTCATTGTACGTTCAGCACTACGGCGTTCGATAGATCCAAGAGAGATACTCAGCTTCGTTGCTTTGAAGCGTCGCGAGCAACGGTAAAGGTGAGGTGCTACTTCGAGTATCTTCTTGACTGTCACAATAACACCAATCGTAGCTGGAACAGCAATGCTGATCATAGAAGAAGTCATATTATGTTTGATGGCGAACGCTTTGTGGCAGCCCCTCTGATGTTTTGGGAAGTGAGGTCGAAACTTGGTTGCGGGCATGTCCGCATCTCCAGCCAGACAAAGAACCGTGCGTGTGAGCCATCAGGCCATCCTCCTTCGTTCAGCAGACAATGATCAACGACAACGCCAGCAAACGGCTTGCGCCGAACTGCTTCAATGGAAAGAATGGGCATTCTTAAGATCGGCTTGTAACGAGATTTCCTCTGGCAATGTTGCTGCTGCTGAAGCAGCGGAGTGATTTTTACGGAGCAAATGACTGCTTAGCGAAGCGGCTTCTCACAACCGCTGTAAACTGTGCCTTACACCTACAGCAATATTTTGCATCGCCTTTTTCTAACACGTGACGAGACTCATCACCGACATGATTGCCACTGCCTTGGGAAATAACCGACGGGCTCCTCAGGAGGAGCGATGGCGCCATATGCAAGCTCGATTCGTGATCTGGAGCTGTCTAGCTGTTCAGCTGCGTACATGTACCACAGAGGATATCACTGGCCATGCTCATCGAACAGTGAATGGGGACATCATTCACCCTGCCGTGCATCCTGTCTGTTATCATCTTGGGAGCGATTGCGACAGCCGTTTCCACGGCGGCATCATATGCTTTGTAACCAGATTTGTTACTTCCAATAATTACATTCCAGCTGACTGCTGTCTTTCTTGAGCATAGTCTGCACTTCGTATCCGATTCACTCTCAACCAGGTTTTACATTCAGTCAACTTGGAGCGATAATGGGCAAAGAGAAAATCTCCTCAGTGGCCATCATAGGCGCAGGCGCCTCCGGTACATCGTCCGCAACCCGTGACCATCACCAAACCGCTTTAGCTGATCGATGTACTACTATCAGGCACCGCTGCAGCGACCGCTCTCGCCGCCGAAAACTACTTCTCCCGTATCCAAGTATTCGAGCGTCGTGAAGCGGCAGGAGGGACCTGGATTTATGATGATGATCCAGGCTCACTTCTGCGGCCGTCGCCAGGTCATCTGCCACCTGATCTTGACCCACCCATCGACATACCCAATGAGCTTCCGACTGTGACTCCGCCTGTGCTGAGAGAGAGGTTTCAGCAGACACCGATTTATTCTGAACTAACGTATGTTGTCGCATCTCGCCGATGTTAGATGCAGTCGTCTTTGCACAGACATCTCTACCTCAGAAGGTCTGACAAGTTCGCAATAGGACAAATGTGCCGTCAATCGCTATGGCATTTTCTGATCATCCTTTTCCGTATGGACCATTTGTACCTCATGTATGCCAACTTACAAGTGACACCTTATCTCTTGTTGCGTTCTAGAAGCTGATCTTCCACTTGCAGTGGGTACCTAAGCAGTATATCCAGAGCTATCTCTCGATCCATGGCATAGATAACTTGCTATCGTTGAATACAACAGTTGAAGACGTAACGAGAATACCGCCTTCCAAACCTTCAACGCTCCCGAGATGGTCGCTGACCCTACGCCGACACGAACCAATTCGCAATGTCGATGAATGGTGGCAAGACGAGTTCGACGCGCTAATAATCGCCAATGGTCACTATTCTGTTCCATTCATCCCAGCCGTCCCAGGTCTCGAAAAATACATGGAGCGCTTTCCCAAGAAAGTCTTCCATTCCAAATCCTACCGTTCGGCTGCCGCTTTTCGGGACAAGCGAGTTCTGGTCATCGGCAACTCAGCATCTGGCCATGATGTATCATCAATCCTGGCATCTGAAGTCAAAGCACCTTTGTATCAGTCAAGGAGGTCAAAGTCCCGCTGGGATGGCAATAGCCCTCCATCTGGAATTGCGTGGAAACCCATCATCACTCAGTATGATGCCGAAAGTGGCGCGATTCACTTCGCAGACAATACATCTCTCGGACCCGATGAAGTGGACTATGTCATATACTGCACTGGCTACAAGCCTTCGTTCCCTTGGTGGAACTCCAAAGTCAACGGCGGAGACTTGTGGAACTATCAAGCCAACCGCCTAATTGGCAGCTATCAGCACACGTTCTTCAAAAACCACCCAACACTCGGTCTGATAGGCATGCCTCGCACGTTGACATTTCGCTCATTCGAATACCAAGCGGTGGCTCTCGCTCGACTCTTCGCTGGCCGCAATCGCTCACCCCTCCCGAGCGAGGATGAAATGCAACGCTGGGAGCAAAAACGTGATGATCTGTGTCATCGGGAGAGAAGAAAGTTCCATGACGTGCCTTGGGAGAATGGCGAGACTCTCGAATATTTTAACACGCTTTTTGAGCTGGCTGGTTTGCCGCTTCTGGAGGGAAATGGCAGATTCCCTCCCGTTTTGGATGGAGACACTAGGTGGGCAGTGGAACACATTAGAAAATACCCTGAACCGGGAAATTCGGATGCTGGAGTGGAAGAGGTCGCAGAGGGTTGGGCGATGGTCGGGCAGGAGAAGAAGGATTTGTTGCATTTTATCTAGTAGCTTCGAGCTTCTGACTTCAACGCAGCGTAGAACGATGAGGAACATTGAGCATAGCAGATTGTATACTTGGCTTGTAGCCAGATCTAGGAATCGAGCGATTAGACTTTATCTTCATGAGACTAACGTCGACGCTTGTGTTCGCCGTTGACGGAGGCCACCTTAATCGAGCGGAGATTTGGAAGCTTACTGCTGAGTCTATTATGCTGATGATTACGATTTTCGCATAGAGGCACTCCGCCACACGTGCGTCAGCGCGCAGGGACGCGGCCGTTGAGACTGTCATCTTCTGCGTTATACCTGCTTCGTTGTGTTGTGCATGGAGTTGTTGATCTTGCTCGTCTCCAACGTCGACGCTACACTCACCCAAGACGTTGCCATCAAGAGAACAACGATACAATTGATGGATGCAGCTCCACTGCAAGGATCTTGAGTGAATATCGCGAGACCAATGGCCTCCTCGGACCAGGCGTGAGTTCTCCCTTGTCAACAGCAGCAAAAACAACACAAGAAAAGCAAACCCATCAATCATCTTCCACTCTCACAAGCAAAGAGGGGCAGCTCAAGCCACAACCGACACAGCGGACACTTGCAGCAGCCATCCCATCAACACCTTGTGCACCCACACCCCTCCTCCACGTGCCCTCCCTTTCACCAAGAATAATGAGCCCTTCTTCCATCCACCTCCACACACCATCCCGCTCATGACATCCCGCCTTTCGCCCAGCCCGCAGAGGCAGCGGCCTGGCCCCAGCACCACCACTAATACTAACTCGCCTCCTCCCAGCAGCAGCAGCGCCGGCAGCCATAAGCGCTCCAAGTCTGGTATCACGCGCTCCTTGCTCAACAGAGTCTCCAGTCGAGGCGACGCGCCACCTCAGTCTCCAATCTCGCCGGCCGGCGACGACAACATGGCCAACCCCGCCGCCGACAGCACCACCAGCTTGCCTGTTCGCGAATCTTCTCCCGCCAGCCTGCACCCTTCCGTCTCGCGCACGTCGAACATCGGCCACCGACCCCACCTCTCGACGACTATGTCGCACAGCAACAACAGATTGAGCATGGAGATCTCGAACAGCAGGGAAAGGGACGCAGATGCCAGCCCTGTGACGCCCTCGAGCGCGACGCAGGGTGCGAGCATAGAGCAGAGTGTACGGTTATTCAAGGTCTTCGAAGCGCTGAGGAATGGAGATACTGCAGCCATATCAAGAGCAGCAAAGGGAGATGACAACATGAAACTGGAGGGCACCTCCATTCTACACCTTGCCATTCAGTGCGCCGAGCTGGCCGTTATCGAGTTCGTGCTCTCCCAGCAGGCCGCGGACGTTAACGCAAGGGACAGGGAGGGTAACACCCCTCTCCACGTGGCAGCCATGCTCGGTCGTGCACCCGTTGTCAAGGTGCTGCTCGACGAGAAAGACATCAACGATGCTGTGCCCAATTATCAGGGCAAGACACCCTTGGATCTGGCCCGCAGCCCGGAAATCTATCAACAACTGCAACTTGCTAGGAGCATGTTCATCGACACGAATGTACGCAAGGTCCACCAACTGGTGACCGCTGGTGACTACGAAGGGCTCGAGGCCTTGCTCAGTGACAGCAAGGTGAAGGCAGCTATGGATGTCAATGGGCCTGAACTGGCGACAGACGCTGCGATCGCAGAGCACGGTGGCACGCTCCTTCACGAGGCTGCGAAGAAGAAAGACACCAAGCTTGCGCAGATCCTCCTGCTCAACGGCGCTGACCCCTTCCGTCGCGACAAAAAGGGCAAGCTGCCGCAGGATGTCACCAAGGACGATCGTACCAAGGCCATTCTCAAGAAGTCACCAGCCGCTGCTGCTGCTCAAAGAAGTATTCAGGAGAAGACCATCTTGGGTGATGGCATGCAGCTGCCTTCCGAAGCCGGACCAACGTCGAAAGAAAGTCGTGAGATGAAGGGCTACCTGCGCAAGTGGACGAATTACACCTCTGGATACAAGCTACGGTGGTTCGTTCTGGAAGATGGCGTACTCAGCTACTACAAGCACCAGGACGATGCTGGATCTGCTTGCAGAGGCGCCATCAATATGCGCATTGCCAAGCTGAAGATGGACCCGAAGGACAAGCTTCTTTTCGAAATCCATGGCAAGAGCTCGGTCAAATACAACCTCAAGGCAAACCATGAAGTTGAGCAAAAGAGGTGGTTCTGGGCTCTGAATAACGCGATCCAATGGGCCAAAGATGAAGAGCGTGAGGAAACCAAGAGGCAAGAGCAAGAAAGTGCGGCTCTCAAGGAGGCCCGCAAGGAGCAGCTCGAGCGCCAGACCACTCGCGAAGAAAACATTGCTCAGCAGTCCGGCAACAGTTTGGTCCCTGGCACAGCTGTCGGCCTGCATACCAGTGCTTCCTCCCCACGCGCTCCCAGCAGCGTTCAAGATGCGCCCAGTGCATACGAACCAAGCTTTGTCGACGACCCTTTGTCAAAGAGTCTTAGTAGGACTAACACCGCGACTATTGAGGGCGACATCGACGACGAAGAAGAGTATGGCGACGACGCCAGCAGCCATGAAGTCCGCCCTGCCAACCGCGACGCTTTCTCCATCACCGCACAATCCGCCAAACTTCAACTGGACCTCCTTGAGCAAGTTTCTGCCGCTCTCAAGCGCCAGCAAAAGGGCCATCCCGACACGCAAATCAGCCACCCCGACGTCGTACAAGCATTGTCCAGCTATGAGACCGCCGTTGGCAACTTGAAGGGTTTGATCATGGATCTCCTGCGAATCAGCAAAGACCACGAGGCGTACTGGCACTACCGACTTGAGCGCGAACAAAATGTTCGTAGGCTTTGGGAGGACAGCATGGCTCGTGTTGCACGTGAGCAAGAGGAGCTGGAGACCAGAATCGGCGAGAGCGAAGACAAGAGAAAGAGGACTAAGCGCGCCCTTCGTGAAGCGCTGGAGGGTCAGAAGTTGGACACTAGCAGGACGCCTAGTATTCAAGAGGACAAGGAAGCAGAAGAAGCCGAAGCATTGGTGGATACGTCCAAGCCTACGTTGGAGCTGCCCAAGGAGAGCTTGTCAGTCCGCAGACGGCCTACTATTGCGGCGCTTACCAACAATGAGGTGTCTGACGACGAGGACGACGATGAAGAAGAATTCTTCGATGCGGTGGATGCTGGTGAAGTCGAAGTGGTCGATGCCATGCCCCCATCCAGTCCTCCTGCGAAAGACGATCAGATGCCCATTCTTGGACACGAAAAGACCGCCGCTGAGCAGGATGCCGATGCTAAAGCTGCTGGTGACAAGGTCGCCCTGCAGAAAGAGGAGCTGGCCAGGGACATCGAGAAGAGTTACAAGGGTTACGAGGACGGTGTGCGCAAGAGGCTGAAATTGGACGCTGACAACAGGCCGAAGGTTGGACTTTGGGTAAGTCACATGTCTATCATAGGTCGCATCTGTTACCGTCTGCTAACATTTGACGCAGGGCATTTTGAAGTCTATGATTGGCAAGGACATGACCAAGATGACTTTGCCTGTCTCCTTCAACGAACCGACTTCTCTTCTCTACCGCGTCGTTGAAGACATGGAGTACACTGACCTCCTGAATGTCGCTGCCGAGCGTGCCGATAGCATGGAGCGTATGGTTTATGTTGCCGCCTTCGCTGCTTCCGAATATGCCTCTACCATCGGTCGCGTAGCCAAACCATTCAACCCTCTTCTGGGTGAGACCTACGAATACGTGCGCCCGGACCTTGGATACCGCTTCTTCATCGAGCAGGTCAGCCATCACCCGCCCGTTGGTGCTGCATACGCCGAGAGCAAGAACTGGGATTACTACGGTGAATCAGCTGTCAAGTCAAAGTTCTACGGCAAGTCTTTCGAATTCAACCCACTCGGTACATGGTTCCTGCGTCTTCGCCCTGCCTCTGGCGGTGAAGAACTCTACACCTGGAAGAAGGTGACTTCATCCGTCGTTGGAATTATCACCGGCAACCCCACCGTCGACAACTACGGCCCCATGGAAGTGAAGAACTGGACCACCGGCGAAACCTGCATCCTCGACTTCAAAGCCAAGGGCTGGAAAGCCAGCTCCGCCTACCAAGTCACCGGCAAAGTCGTCGGCAAAGACGGCTACACCAGCTGGTCCATCGGCGGCCGGTGGAACGACAAAATCTACGCCCGCCACACGCCCGGCTACGAAGCCGACGTCTCAAGCAACACCTCCAACCAAGCCACGCTCGTCTGGGAAGCCCACGAGCGCCCAACCGGCATCCCCTTCAACATCACTCCCTTCGTCGTCACCCTCAACGACCTCCCCGACCGCCTCCGCCCCATCATCGCGCCCACCGACTCGCGTCTCCGCCCCGATCAGCGCGCCATGGAAGAAGGCGAGTATGACTTCGCGGCCGTGGAGAAGAACCGCGTCGAAGAGTCGCAAAGGGCTAGGAGAAAGGAGAGGGAGGCCAAGGGAGAGGAATTCGAGCCGAGATGGTTCAGGAAGGCGAAGCACTCTATTACTGGCGAAGAGTTCTGGGAGTTCAACCATAAGTATTGGGATGTTAGGGAGGATGTTGCGCAGGGGAGGAGGACTTGGGATCAGGAGAGGTTGGAGGAGATTTATTAGTATTGTTGATGGGTTTTCTTTGGGTTTGAGGAATTTTTGATTGGGTATTTGTTGGTGGTTGATGGAATAATGTCTGGGATGGGTTTGGAACTGGATAGCTAAGGCTCGGTTTCGTCTTTCGTTTTGTGTCGATCGACGTTTCCTTGGTAGAAAATTGTCTCGAGTCGATTTGATTTCACGTTTGGAAACTCAAGAAAGAAATGCTGTATCATCACTCTTTCAAGGTCTCTCGAAATACTTGCGATTCGCAAATTCTATTCTCTTTCCTTGCCGGGCAACAATCGACGGGAGCGAGAGTGAAGCATGACGAATAAAAACAACACTGAGACTCAAAATGCTTGCATCTCACCACTGTGACATTCACAGTTCGAAAACAAGGCGCCCTGGCACACTCAAGCACCTCCAGTCTATTTCGACATAGGAGCATCCTGCGTTCCAGCAGAAGCATCAATCTGAACTTCCAAACCCTCCTGTTTCAACGCCTCTTCCTGGCCTTCTGTCAACTCGTCAGCGTTTAGAGTGATTTTTGGGCCAGTAAACCTAAAGAAACCCTCATTGTCAGCCTTAATCAAAGCGCAAATCAGAGCAATAAACCCATCTTACCATTTCCGCGCATCAACGAAATAATACAACAGCGCCCCTCCCCACACAGCACAATTAATGACAACAGTGTAATTCATCTCCTCAGGCGTCGGGTTCGGTCCACCCACAGGAAACATCGACAATACAATGCCATAGACCAGGAAAACCACCGCCGTCCACGCGATGGGAATGCTGAAACGGCCAGTGTGAAACGGGCCCGGTTTGAATTTCTTCTGACCCCATACCACTCGCGCGAAAATCGGCATGAGCCATGCCAGATTATTGCCCGCCACTGCCAGGCTGAAAACTGCCGTTGCAGCCGCAGGGCCGATGAGGGTCAGGAGACCTAGGAGGATGGCAAGGAGGACGCAGAACCAGATTGCGTTGAAGGGAATGTAGCCCAGACGTTGGTTGATGATGCGGATGTATCTACTGAAAGGCAACGCGCCGTCGCGCGAGAAAGCCCACATTTGCCTCGAAGCTGCGACGGTGATACTCAGGCCCATGAGGAATTGGACGAGGAAGAGGAGGGTCATGAGACCTATTGCGCCGTTTTTGCCGATGGCGTCGTAGTAAATTTGCGCCATGGGTTGGCCGAAGGGAGAGGTTAGGAGAGATTCTAGATCGGGCGTCATGCAGGCTGCGAGGACTATGACGATGACGAAGCCGAAGAGCCAGCAGGAGCCGATGGACATGAGGATTCCGAAGGGGACGGCGCGCGTGGCGTTGGCGGCTTCTTCGCTCATGTGCACGCAGGAGTCGAAGGCGCCGATCGTCCACATTGGACTCAGCCATGCAATCATGAAGGCCCAGCCGGTGGGCCAAGTGGTGAGGTTGGCGGTTGTGGCGAAAATGTAGGCGCCGTTGTTACGCGTGTTGGCGCGGCCGATGGGGAGGGCGATGATTGTGGCGAAGATTAGGACGAAGTTCATTACTACGAAGACGGTTTGGAGTTTTCCCATCACTTTGCTGAAACTGCTAGCGAGGATACCGTGGCAGATGACGCAGCCGAGGAAGACGGCGTAGACGATTCCTTTCGAAGGCTCCCATGTGCCGTCCGTTGCGATTACGGCTACGCTGAGGAGCATGAGGGAGAAGCCGTAGTCTATTGAGCAAATTCCGCCGACGAGGCCTAGAGTGTTGCTGTAGCCGACTAGGAATGATAGGACGTTGCGTGTGGCGGGGGAGGAAAAGTAATGTGTCCACCTAAGGGGGTTTAGTGCTGAGACTGAATACGGGAAGAAGTAACCCTTACCAATACAGTCCTCCAGAGGTCGGCATTGCACTTCCCAAATCTGCCATTGCTAGTCCAACTATGAAGATAAACATGCTAGCCAAGAACCAACCCCAAACCATACCAGCTGGTCCGGCTGGGATTGAATAGGCCAGCGTGCTAGCTATGGAGGGGAGCAATCCCATGATACTGAACGCGATACCAAACACCTCGATCATGGTGAAGTTTCTAGGCATTGCTTAGCCAGGTCAGTCACACGCGGTGTTGGGACGCCTCACCTTCGAAGCTCTTGCTTATAACCAAGCTTCGCAAGAACCGCAGCATCGTCTTCGCTCGCGAGACCTTGGTGGACGGCATCTTGGGACGCTCGTCGGGTCTCTTCGACTGAGGGTTTCTCTTCCATTATTCTTGCTTGTAGATAGGGAGGAAGAAGGAGAGGATGGTCGAGAGATGCGGAGAGTGACAGAAAGAAGCATGTTTATCCTGTTGTACATGTACACAGATAGCCGATGAAAGCTTATCATTTGCCCATGCCGATCAATGTGAGCGAAGCTCACTTGGGCGAAGATAAGGTGAGCTCTATGAGCCAGACGAAGACATGGATCATGGATCTTGCAGCGTGCAAGTGAAGTACTTTACGCCTTGTGCACTCTCTTGGAACTTGTGCAATAGGAGACAAGACTTGATCTTATCGGAAGGACATTTCATTATTCTGGAAAGAATCCATATAAGCTGTCCGATTTATACGGTGCATCTTTAATGTCAGACAGAGTCTTTTTGTTAAAAGTGTTTCGCTGCGTAGGTGGCAGACGGTAGACAAGCTTGTGTGAGACAAGCTGAAGTCGAACCCCGCATCAGAAAGCACCGCCACGACTTTGCGCGTGGCGTCAGCGTGGGTGGCTCTGATTCGAAACATTTCAATATCTGTCCATCAAACACGATACAGTCGAATGATCACATTCCCTCACATACCACCACACAAAATGTCTCTTTCAAGGCGCATGGTAAGTATCAATGACTTCCGGACATGCCCCACTCTCGCAAATTCTGACCTGGCCCCAGCTATCCAAGGAAGAGGAGGAGGCCATGGGCGAGGAGAAGGAAGTCCGCAAGGAGGACCAGGACCGTATCAACCGCTTCAGCCGCCTGCACAGTAAGGAGAAGTTGCTCGAGGACGATCTCAAAACCAAAGAGGCAAGTTTGCACGAAATGTGAAGCCAATATATGAGCTAACAGCTATGTAGAAAGAAAAGGAAGATCTGGAAGAGATCTCATCCGAGCTGGAACTCGCAGACGAGGATGAGAAAGTGCCGTGAGTGCTTGAAATCTGTATAGAAAGCGGTAACAATTACTTACAAACGCGTAGATACAAGATCGGCGACTCTTTCTACTCATTACCGCTCCCTGAGGTGCAAGAGCGCCTTTCGGCTTCGGTGGAGAAAATCAATGATGAGGTGACGGCTCTCGAGGAGAAACTGGGCGAGCTGCGCGAGGAAATGGGCGAACTCAAGGCCGAACTGTATGGGCGATTTGGACGTGGCATTAACCTGGAAGCCTAGATTGCACTCGACACCAAAAGCAACAATATTTCCAAGACACTGAAACGCAATTTCTCGGCTACGCTGAGTTTCTGAGCTTCGAACATGTTGAAGGGCGTCAGTCACGTCTAGCTTCTGCGGCGACATGCACGCCATGCATGGGCTTCTCCCCAACTGTTCCCCGTTACCGGCGCCAAAGCGATCGACGAATTACCGCTTTGGGCAGCTATCCGCGGTTAATCGAATCTTGGCCCCTCTAAAATGCGCATCATTTCAGTATGCTGACCAACGAAACAATTGCTTGATCTGTGCCGAAATCCGTGTTGCTGTATTGCTATTGCATCCTCCCTGAAAAGATGAAAATACCTTTCCCTCATCATCTCGCTCTCTGTCAATCGTTATTCTTTTTCATCACAGGAACCTGCCCTTCAGTGTTTAGAGATCGCCTCGAGAAATGGCTGTGATTGCGCATCTTTGAATTGACGATGCCAAACTCCGAAGATGGAGCACCGCTGTCTAATAGCACTTCCAGAGGACAGATCCCACTCAACCTGGTTAGGACCATCTCCAGAACGTCAACACGAGACGACGTGAACAAGGTCGACATTGCAAAACAGTTAGATCTCGAAAAGGCAGACAACTCTGGAGATATTTCCGGGAAATCCTCCTCGCGCACGAGCAACGATGGCCGTGACTACCACGAGGCCAAGCCCGAGCCCAGTCCCACGGACGACCGGACAATTGTATCTTTCAGTCGCAACGACCCATTAAATCCATATTGCTGGTCGCGCGCAAAGAAACTCTACGTCACCGTGACTGGCATGCTCATGGTCATGAACAGCACGATTGGGTCATCAATTGCCACTGGAGCTTCATCGCAGACGTCTGAACACTTCAATATCACCGACCAATCCCAGCTTGTACTGCCCACTTCCATCTACCTAGTCGGATACGTTCTAGGCCCTCTCTTCTTCTCCCCCCTCTCAGAGACCTACGGCCGCAAAATCGTGATGATCTCCACTTTCGTCCTCTACACGGCTTTCACACTGGGTTGTGCGCTCGCTCCTTCTTGGTCGGGCCTCATTGTTATGCGTCTTCTCGTGGGAACCGGCGCCAGCACGCCCATATCAATCATTGGTGGAATCTACGCAGATATCTATGGCAACCCCAAATCTCGCGGCCAGGCCATGGCCATCTTCATGGCTTGCACCACCTGGGGCCCTATTCTTGGGCCTGTACTGTCGGGTTACATTGCTGTGGTGTCATGGCGATGGGTATACTGGTTGCAACTCATTATCGCCGGTGTTACCTGGCCTTTCCTACTCGCTGTGCCGGAGACATATGGTCCGATTGTCTTGAAGGGCAAGGCAAAGAGGATAAGGAAAGAGGAAGGAAAGCAGAATGTGTATGCGCCTACTGAGCTCGAGAAGAGAGATCTGCATGAGCTTCTCGTTGTAATTTTGACCAGACCGATTCGGATGTTTCTGTTCGAAGGAATCGTCTTGTGCAGCTGTTTGTACCTGTCTCTGGTGTACGCCATCTTCTACTGTATACCTCACCTCCATTCCTCCTCTACATACACGGACTTCACGCTGATCCTCCCATCCCAGTACTCCTTCAAGCCTACCCCATCATCTTCACCGGAGTCTACGGCTTCACAGCCGGCGAACAAGGCCTAGCATTCCTCCCCATCGGCATCGGCAGCATTATCTCCTGCTGCATCTACCTCTGGTGGGACCGCTACCTCGAGCGCGCACGCGACAAATCCCCCCGCCCATCCTGGTACGGCAAGGAAGAATACCGCCGCGTCCCCCTCGCCTGCCTGGGCGCTCCCCTCCTAGCCGCCTCCATGTTCTGGCTCGGCTGGACGGCCAAACCCTCCGTCCACTGGATCGTCCCTGTCCTCTCTGCCATACCCTTCGGCATCGCTTACCTGCTGATTTTCATGGCCCTGCTAAACTACCTGGTCGACGCGTACGAGATTTTCTCCGCCAGCGCTATGGCTGCTGCGTCTTGTTCTAGGAGTCTGTTTGCTGTTATTTTGCCTTTTGCGGCGCGGCCGATGTATGAGACGCTGGGGATTGCTTGGGCGTGTAGTTTGTTGGGGTTTGTTAGTCTTGCTCTGGGAGTTATTCCGTTTATGTTTTTGAGGTATGGGGATAAGATTCGGGCGAATAGTAAGTTTTGTAGGGAGTTGGTGTTGAGGAAGGAGGAGATGGAGAAGGAAAAGGAGAGGCGGTTCGCGGAGGAGGATAGGCTGCAACGAGAGGGCGAGGACAAAGTCTAGTCTCTATACACAATTTGCTGATGGGCATCGCAGCGGATAGTAAGCATGGTATGCAAAGTCTTGTACACCATACAATCCATTTCGATGACTTGACCGAATCTCTCTGCGATTCAATGACTTACGATAGACAATACCATGATCCACCTTCGTAATGGCACTCTATCGCTCGACCGCAGCCCTTTCCACCCCGAACGATCCGGTCCTCTGGAACTCCCACCTGGCTTTCACCAACTCAACGGTGCTCTCGTGAACGTCTCCATGCAGCTGCGGTTCCGTAATATCATTGATAAATGGAAAATGTTCGACCAAGCCTTGCAAACGCATCACATCGCCTTTTATTCTTCGTAACTTCGTTCTCCGTGGCTCTCGAACGCGCAAAACCAGTTTCCGAGTAGCCGGGCCCTGTTGAGGCGTCCCTATCCCTGTCACCTTTTTCGGCACATGTTGCCCTGTCTTCTTCGTCGTCCTCGTCGCCGTTGCGGTCATCTCCTCCAACAAATCATCAACCTGCCATTTAATCTCAGCCAACGACGATTGCAGCTCAGCCACGAGCAACTTTCTCGACTCAGCATACCCTGCACAAGCAATCGCGTAGTTCAGCGTAGGTTCCATGTGAAAGACTCTGGCGCGAAAGTCTTTGATGTCCGTGGCGACGACGCCTTCGTTGCTGCGGATGAGGTGCATGTATTCTGCTGAGGCTGAGGGCGATGATTCGATGGAATAGTCCATGAATTTGAGGGGTTTGGGAGTTTGCTGTGTTTGGAGAGAGGGTGTTTGGTTGACGGATGGGCTTTTGTCTCGGGAGTGATTGGTGGGTTTCTTGTGAAGTTGCCGGCGTGTTTGTTGAGAGAATGAAGTTGGGTTCTTTGGGACGGTGTGGCCTTCAGTTTAGTTTGTCTCTCTCCTTCTAGAAAAGATCGTGTTGTGTGAGAGGTTTTAGGTATCAAAAGATCACAGTCACTTACTCTACGTGCAGACACCTTGGCAGCAACAACATTCACCTTGCTATGTTGCCCTTTGTTGACGCATACTTCATCGGGCATGCTCAAAAAGAGATTTCTCGTCTTCCTATTACAAAATTGTCTGCGTATGGACATTAACCAACAACTCCTGAATGCTCTCAGTGCCTCATGCTCCAGCACTAAGCGTTGCTTGAGGCACGTCTTGCCTCAGGAGGAGCATGCTCATATATAACAGCTCGACGACACGTTCATCGTCTAACCAAGTCAAACGAAGTGCGATCCCTGGGAGCTCAGGAGATGTCAAAGCGATCTCACACCTGCTATCTTCGAATTTCAGGCGCGGCATTGCGGCAGGCCGAAGACTCACTGCATGCATTTCTCGGAACTTGAACATTGGGCGTCCGGCAACTTTGACGATTGACCCTTGAGGGTGAATTAGTCTCTGCTGGAGATCTAGAAGGGAAACATCAGTGTACTCACATCCGCGCCTTGATCCTATCGCCCAATCACCAATCCACTCTTGCCATTGAGGGTCGATAACCACTCCAGCAGGAGCATGGCACGGTACAGACGAATCTATACCTAAGTTCGACGGCATGATTATTTGTCGTGGCCAACACTTCATGTACATGATAGCATTGACCAATGCTTGTATGGCTCGAATCCCTTCGATGGAGTTTGTCATGACGGCACAAGAGGCCGTTTGTAGACTTCCCACGTCTGGGCCGTAGAATCCGAACATGTAGCTGTGATATCCACCCTGGGACCATGCTCCACGGTGTGCGAACACAGTTTTTGTTTTGTACCATCCGAGGGCGTCAAAGTCTGGCAGGCCTTTGGAATTGTGCGGCGGTGTCTCGATTTGAAGCATATACTCCGCGCTTTGCAGGGTAAGGAATGAATCTGTGACTTTGAGGCTTCTCTGGACAGCCAAGACAACCTTCATCAAGTCCGATGGAGTGGTCCACATCCCCTTAGAAGCCAGTTGATATCTTCGAAGAGTAGGATCAAGCGCTATTTGGGCCCCATTGACGTGTGGCATTGCATAGTTGGTCTGGTTTGGAGGCGGTTGATCCCCCCAGAATGTTCTTGTCAAGCACAGCGGGCCGGCAACGAGGTCGTCCATGAGCTGTGCGAAGGGCTTTTCGCACACGTTTTCCATGACAGGCTGTAAAACTGCAAAAGCATCACCGCTGTAATGCCACTTGCTCCCCGGAAAAGCGCTCAGATGTAAACATTGACCCTTCGGGAACACACAACTTGGGTCGTTGCAGGCAGGGTTCCCGACGAGACCGGACATATGCGTCAGGAGCATTTCAACGGTAATGTGTTTGCACAAGCCAGCTGATTCCGGGTGATGGATGTAACTTTCAATTTTCATAAAGTCAGCGATGTTGCTGTCAAACTTCAAGAGACCTTTGTCGACTAGTTTAGCGATTGCCACAGCGGTGATGGATTTTGACATGCTGTCGGCGAGGTATAGTGTTTGATGGTTCTCAGGTCCCATGGTGGCCACATTGGTTTCAATCTCATCTTCGCTCAGGATTGCAATTGAGGCTGAGGGTGTACCGTACGCCTCAATTCTTGCTGATGGAAGAATGTGAGTCTCTATCTTCTGGAGCACTTTCATGTTGCGATGTTTTTTTTGGTGTCTGCGTACAATGTATGCTCTGGAATCGTTGAGGGACCTTTTTGCAGAACAACTCTCAACTGGCCCGCTCGAGATAGCCACGTAGCGGTACCTCTTAGGGGCTCCCTGTGGACCACGAAAGTTGCTAGGACCAATGACTGGACAGTTTTCCAAACCTACTTAGTTCACACAGTTCTTAAGTAGCGGTGGAGTCAACATAATCATGGCTCTATAGGTCAAGGTTCCGCGGAGAGCATTTTTGTGGTGAGACGCAGACAAAAAGCCACTAGTTCATGCCCCAATGGCTAGAATCTAGAATTAAAATTCCCTCGTAGTTTGACTGCTTATGGCCAAGTAGGTTGCTTTATATCACGTCCAATCGAACAGTAGCAATATGGCAATTTGGAGTGGCAACTTGATCACAGATCCCCCGTCCCTCTTTGTCCAGCTTGCCTTTCGCGCGCGAAAGACACCCAGTTCATCTTCCTTTAGTAACTCACGACGCCCAGGAACAGTAGGCGGAAATGCCATATACCGTACGGGGACATACGCTGCTAGAAAAATGTCCACCAGTCGCAGAGCTGCACCTGTGTACATGTACTTGCTTGTGTTGAGCGTCATTCGTTGATGGGTCACGAACAGCAGGAGCGAAGATAGCACAGCCGTTGCCGCCAAGAAGTAGAGGGTGTACAGAATCATGGTCAAGTTCAACATGCGTCGCGCGAGAGGCTTCCTGTTCGTGGCGGACCTTTCGTTGGCCGGCGATGCAAATGTGCCAGATACTTTGAAGCTTGTCTTGCTGGGATCAGAGACCAGGGATCTTAGGGTGCAATACGCATTGACTGGCTATAGTTAGCCTGTAGTCGAAGTATCAAAATCTTGAAACTCACATGGCGCGGTCCAAAGACGATTGGAACTCATGTTCGACACATTCCGGCTTCCAAGCCGACTAAACACAAGTTTCTTCGACCATGTGGAAGTGAAGACAAACCCCACCAAAGCCAAACTCATCGAGTGGCATCTCGCTGGTTGATACAACACGCCTGCCTGTAGAGCCGCCAAGCTGAGTGGCAAGCACAAGATAGCTGCAGTAAGGGCCGGCGTGATGTATGCTTTCATTGCGGAAGACATGGAGAACGCTCTCTGGATGGGAGAGAGTTTCCCAGCACGACCAATCCATGGCAAAAACATGCGGAAATATTGAGCGGTCAACAAACTGCCGTGGGTCTGTTCTCGTTGTCAGCAGTATGTACCACGCCAAGTTTGGAAGTTGTCGGTCTCACCCATCGAATCCGTTGGCTGATATACGAATGAAAAGAACCCGGAGCCAACCCATACTGCACCTGGTCGGGAATGTACCTTGACTTCCAGCCTTGCTCTTGCAGCAGATAAGAACACAATATGTCTTCTCCCATGTTTGCCAGTGGCCACCCTCCGATTGTATCCAAAGCCGCACGGCGCATGACATAACCCGAACCAGAGCACTGACTGCAGCCAAAGTAGTCACGGCAAGGCTCTAAGATCCTACCGAAAGAATTCGAATCTTGAGCCAACGAGTCGTCGTCTAGGATGTTGTACATCATCTGTGGAGGACTGACGAGTGCGATATTTGGCTCTTTGATCAAGTGAGGCACTGTCCGAGAAAGCCAGTCCTTCGAAGACACCATATCGGCGTCAAGAGCTGCAAAGAACTCTGACGATCCATAATTTGACTCTGTAAACTCAAGACCAGAGCGCAGGTTCCCTGATTTGTAGTAGTGGCGCTGTCCGGGCTTCTTCTCTCGAGAAAAGTATACCACGTCTTTGAAGCCTGATTTAGTCGCTTTTGAAGTCAAGTTGAATGCCCGAACAGCGTCCTTGAGACTCTCGTCAGCAGCATCGTCCAGGACAAAAACCTGGAATCGATCTGCAGGATAATCTTGTCTGGCACCAGCCGCTACTGTGTCCATGATGACATCCACTTGCTCTCCACAGACGCTGAATCGTTATTAGCGAGGTTGACAAAACTTGCATCGGGCCTCTTACGTTACTAGGACGTGCACTTTCGGTGCATTCGTCCCTCTGAGCACATATTGCGAATGCTCAATCTTGTCGCTCGGACCAAACAGTGAAAGAGATATCTCCAAGGCACTGTGAAGGTCTTGAAGCAGGAATCCAGCTTCGCATAAGTAGATGATCCATTCCCAGGTCGAGGATGCCTCATTGACGCTTCGAGACCGCTGGACAAAATAGATGGTGGCTAGTGTCCAAGTTGCCAGATGGACAATGACACTGAGTTTCGAATCGAAGGGCACTCTTGTGACTGCAGGTTTCTTCTCTTCGACGTGGTATTGCTCTTTGTCCTTGGTTTTTTCGTATTGATCAGGTTTAGATGCGCCCACCAGGGAGAGCGTACGCCTTTTGGCAACGATCTTGCTCTGAGTGTTCATCATTGACTTTCGAAAAACAATTCCCGAGGCTTGAAGTCATTCAGATATTGAAGGCTCTTGTATGGTATTTATGACTTTCCCGCTTGGTTATATTGGGTACAGAAGAGATCCATGCTTCTGCCGGTGGAGTTTGATCAGCACCAGTTAAGTATTCCAATCGAAAGCCACGTATGGCACGGCGCGCTAATGTCCAGATAGGCATACGCTATGTGCACACGATCAGAGCTGACCAGATCGGGGTTGAGCACCAATCCATGCATCCCATGGCCGTTGCATGGCCGTTACAGAAGCGCATCAAGTTGAGGGTGGATCCCGATCGACGGACTGAAATCGGTGCAACGAAGCGCCTCCATGTATACTACATTGACTAACGGTGCGTGAAGGGGTCTGGCATTCCAAGCTCTCTGCGCTCCTGTTGGGTAACGCGAAGAGGTGCTGATCTCTAAGCTTGGGCTTTAGAAGCGAGTCGGCAATCCTCCACGGCCAGTATCTTAGGCATTGCATAATTGCTCCCAACCGATTAAAGCGAATCCTTCTCAAATAATGTCTAGTTATAGTAGTGATTTAACTGAATCCCAAACGAGAATAGATGGCGATCACCTTCTCTCGACGAGATTCATGGGCGCCTCACCCAACGAATCATAAATCCACAGATCTTTCACTTGTCATCTTGTTGCCCAAGTGAGTATCTCCTGCCCTTCGAATCTTGAGTTTCACACATCCGATAGCATCCTTCAATTAGCTCTAGGTTGTACGATCGATATTCGCAGTTTGCAAAAGAGCATCCGTTCCCTAGATATAGTTCAAAGAGTGTTGTTAGCCACGACGCTTCAGCGAATACAGTCTGCTCCTAGATTGTGAGACCCACAGACACCATTCTTGTGCAGATCATCCCAGTCCTACGTGCAAAGACGTGTTAGCAGAGTGGAGCTCAAACAGAGAATCAGAGGGTGATACCTCGGTAAGATAGCGCAGAAAGTAGCCATGTGTAACTAGCACGATCTCGCGCTCTGGCCGGCATGCGAGAAAGTCCCTCAAGTCTGCAGCTCGAGTGCGCACTACCTCGTCATCCTGCGACCATTGGCCCGTCTTGGAGTTCCAGGCAGGCTCAACGCATGTGAAATCAATGTCGGCCGCCTCGAAAGCCCTCTCAAGGCATGCCCGATCTTGTCCGGTATCACATGGAGCTTCACTAGTCTCCTGGGCCAGTGGATGCGCGATGATCGTGCTGCGAGTCGATAGCGATGCAGGAAAAGCCAAAAGAGCGGTCTGCAAAGCGCGCTGTAGAGGCGATGAGAATATTGCTTCGATGCTGCTGTGGAAGGGGAACGAGGTCGCAAGCCGTATCGCTTGATGTTCGCCTTCAGACGTGAGACATGGGTCCAGGACAAACCTGAAGGATGGATCGATGTTCTGCTGTGCCTGTTGATCATCAGAACCAGCAGATTTAAGTCCCAGATCTTACGCACCTCTCCGTGTCGTACAAGGTGTACAATTGGCGCCATGTTTTGCTTGGTGTTTACGAGGCAAGACGATTGGACGATTAATGCGGGATAAGACAATAATCCGATCGGTAGAAAGATTATTGAGAACGTGGCTTGAAGTGTTGTTTGGAGATTAAACGGGCCACGGGGAATGTGCATACAACATGCATGTACATAAACTAGCGCACGCAGCCACGTCACAGTCCATGCTGATGACAAATTTAGAAGCTATGCTTCGCACGACTGGAAGTATCTCGGAAAAGCGATAACATCTTTGGTAGACTGAGCACCTGTCAGATAGACCAACAGGCGCTCGAAACCAATGCCAAATCCACCACGAGGAGATGTCCCATAGCGGCGCAAGTCTGCAAACCACCTCAACGTATTCAGGTCTTCGTTCGCGCGAAGGTGCGGATAATTGCCACATTGCTTTGAGTGCCCAGTCACATGGCTTTCTTCAGAAGAACCAAAGAACTGCTTCTTCCTCAAGACTTCAATGAGCTTGTCGAGGCGATGCTCGCGTAAACCACCACTGAAGATCTCGGCTTGGCCGGGAAGCAGCAGGTCTACAGACTCTGTTGTCTGTATGCCTTTTGGACCGGGAGCCGGAGACTGTAGCGCAGAGAAGAGCCTGATCTTAGTAGGGTAGTGAGTGATGAACACCGGCCTCTGGAATTGCTCCAATATAAACATTTCGTGTTCGGTGGAGAAGTCGATCTCCGGGCCTGGCGTCTGCTGGAACTTGACTCTTCCCTCGCTTTCTGCAGCAACCATCATCTCAACAGCTTGGGCGTGTGTCAAGCGTGGCCAATTGGGCTCAGTAAGGAGCTTCCACCGAGTTTCGAGCTCACTTCGAGTGACAGGCGTGGTTTCTGGCCTGCCAGCGTTTGCGAGCAGCTCCTCTGCCACCTTGGATTGTCTCAGTCTTTCGACCAGACCACGAGTAAAGTCTTCGCAGAGTTGAAGTAACGGATCGAGCGACTCGACGTAGTTCATTGCGATTTCAAGCATTGTAAATTCTGCAAGGTGGCGGTCATCAACGACTCTCTCCGCACGAAAGCTTGGTGCCAACATCCAGATACGGTCTAACCCCATAGCAAATGCCTCGCCATGTATAGCAGCAGTGACCGTAAGATAGCGACGTGCTCCAAAGTAGTCGTCCTTAAGGGCCGCAGTCTGTCGTTTGGTGTCTTGCGTAAGCACCGGGAAAACTTCCGCCCCGCCCTCACAATCTGTCCAGGTAAGCACAGGGTGATGTACTTGATGGAACGAGTCTCCTGGGTGATTGAGAAAATACTCAGTGATTGCAGCGGTGGTTGCTGACCGGAAACGCATCAGAAGGCCGTGCCATAATGTTCGCAGACGCAGGTGAGGGTGGGCGAGGGTGGAAGCTGGTCCATGATTGAGGGGATTTGAAGAATCCGAGTGACCCAAGATTCTTATGTTCATGGTCTGCAGCTCACAGCTATGCTCAGGAATTGATACTCGCACACCTGAGAATTGCACATTTGTCCATGTAGATAAGTTGTCTACCAGACAACGATCTCCCGCGAAACGGACTGTTAGTTGACGAATGGTTGAGCCATCATGTATGACGATGGTGCTGTCGCCTCCCTTGTTGAAAGAAACATTGTCCACGCTGCCGTGGACTGTCGCCGGATCGTGGTTGGTGTCGTCTAGGAATTGCGCAATTGTCTTGACTGGATATCCAGCGGCGGCGGCCATTGGTGATGAATATGTCGGTGAAATTGGCGATTCTAGGCCTCAATGGTACTTGGGACAACTAGACTATGCGTACAGAAACTGGTCTACTAAAGCATTGTTCTCTGGTAGGGCGGCAGAAGGCCCGGTCGATCGCTCAGGTCGTTTGTATCAGCGTCTGTGTTCAGCTGAGGCATCGGATCTGCGTTCCATTGAGGCCGTTTTGCTGCATGCTTGTAGCACGTTCTTATGTGATGAGTATCTACAGCAGTGCTGCTGCTGTATTTGTAAGGTGACTTTGACGCGGCCAGTCTCAACAGCAGTACGAGCTACCAAGGTAGCATGCATTAGACTGGAGTCGCACATGAAGGTATAGCTAGCACCGATCTGGCAATCGCACTTAGGTGAATGCGGCCGCCAGCCATACCGGAGGCAGCTTCGGCTCCGCCAGCTCCACTGATGTGGAACACTGATACTGCTGAACACCGGACCCTCCTATCCGGAACTCGAGGAGTGTCCCGCAGTCTAGGGAACAGTGGGAATACTGAGAAGTAGCCAAGGAAGAGATCTTTCGAGCTCGTGGAGCCACGTGTCGGACAGTATTGCGTTGGCGACGTATCAAACATGGGTGAGAGGTATTTTGAGGTCTGCGGCTTGTGCATTTCATGTACTAGGGCTCATAATAAGTGCAATAATATCATCGCCTTCGTATCTCTGGCATAGCTCGGATGGAAAAGAAAACGAGTGAAGGAATCTTGGAAGTGATGAAAGACCAAACGATCAAACGAAAGATCGTCATTTCCGGGAAATCTGCGGGGCTGACTCTCACAACACCAAGCCAAGTAATAACTCAACACCTGACTGTAGCATTATCACGACTACTAGGTAAACGTTCGTACAGGAAGCGTGCGAGGCAAAGTACTCATATGCATTGGGCAGATCGTTGAGAACATTGAACCACTCTACCTAAGCCCCATACTTCTCCACAGCATCCCTCACCACGTCCTCTACCATAAGTCTGCCATTCTCGAACCCGATCATCTCATTCCCAAGCCCCCATCTCTCATTCTCCTCGAAATTAGACCCATAACCAGGCAGCAAAAACCCAGCCTTAGCAAGTCCCAGCCTAGCTTCAACATCCTTACCTCCCGACTCGTTCCATCGCTTCTTCATAGTCTCGATGAACCCTTCAGGACCCTGAAGCTGTGTGACGCGATACTCCACCCCCTGGATCTTTTCAAGCAGCGCCAAAATGTCCTTCTGGCTGAGCGAGAAATTCTGCACCGGCACCACGCGATTCTTCGTCGCGTCAGCGTGCAGCAAGATGAGGCGAATGGCGTCTGCGGCCGTTGGCAGGGTGGTGAAGCTGAATTTGTATGGCTCTTTGGACCAGATTTTGGTCGTGTGGGCGCGGATGTCAATTCCAATGAATGGCGTGGCTGGATTTAGCGCCCTAGTTTGAGAGGAAATGTCAGTTGCAATGTCCGCATCGAGCACATCCAGTAAATCAAGTAAGTTCACCATACCAATCAAGCCACATGCCAGTAGGCACAGCCGTCCAAGACAGACCCTCTTTCTCCTTACTCTGCAGATACTCAATCGTATCCCCCTTCATATCAAACACAGGGGAGAGCTTCCTCGCAGCAAAATTGGTGTTATCAACACCATACTCGCTGGGGAAAAAACGCTTGACGCCAGCTTCGACAGCAGCATCGATCATGGCCTCTTCGGTTTTCTTGCCTTCGTACCCAAGGCATGATATGACAGCTTCTTGGCCTTTGAATGCTTGCACGTAGTCTGCACGGGTAGGTTTGTCGGGGATGGTGAGGATTGTGGCTTCTTTTGGGTAAGAGGATTTGCTGCTGGTTCGGGAAAGGATGGAGAGGTTGAATGAGGTGTCTGTGGCGAGGGCGAGGGCGAGGTAGTGCCCGATGTTGGTGCCGCCGGCTCCGACGATTAGGATGTTGCGGAGGGGTTGGGGTGCCATTTTGTGAGTTCGTCGGAGGAAGAAGATTGGTCGACTTCTCTCGACAGCAGTCAAAACCTGAGGTCGCGTCGTCGCTCTTTGGTAGTCCTTTCAACAGTATTATCAATCTATGCGCTGCTTGTAAGCCTGATTAGTCATGTACCTTGAGCAGTAGGTGATCGTTATTCGAATTACGAACTCGCATGTTCGATAACAATCGCATACGAGATGAGTGAACATGTGATCACTAATAACCCAGTCAGGTCGATGCTTGTCAAGTCTGCTCACAACAGCCTAGTCAACACATGAATGGTGATGATGCATCCACTCTCCTGGACTCCTCGGTCGCGTGCTGAGATGCAAGGTAATAAGAATAATGCTTGATGCAAATGCTACAAATCGTTCTATCAGTAAACCTTCCCCAAGCGCCTCGCCTGTGAAAGAATCCGAGCCATGGACCAAATTTTGAAAAACTCCACAAAGACATATGCACACCCCACGCTATGCCATGCCATGCCGTATCACTTCAATAGAAAACCCTTCTCTTAAATTCCACGGTTGAACTCAACCAATCCGCCCTCACCGCCCTGCTCCCAGAATTCCTTCTCCAATCTCGTAGCATTGACGGTCTCTCTTTGCGGGAAAGCGGCCAGAGCGAGCGGAAGTGCGAAGATGGAAGTGGCGAAGATGAGACCCAAGTTGACGGGTGTGACCATGCGCGGTCGCTGCTGGAGCCATGCAGATTGTTGCAGGCGGACGAGAATGAGAGGCGGGAGGACCATAATGGGAGTGGCGTTGAGAACGCGAGAGATGGCGGTCTCGCCTACAGCAAGAGTAGCTGCCTTCTTGCTCTTACCCAGAGGCTGGAGAGTCTCGCCTGCGGCCTCGCGCTTTGCGCGTGCAGCCGGAGACTCTTTGGGGTAGACGGGGATACCGTGTCTGATTTCCTCGCCGCGCATGAGGAAGACGTTCAGCACACCAGCACTTGCAACGGCAGCAAAGGGCACGAGACGTCCCAGGACGGTCCTAGTGGCAGGGCTGACGCGCAGACGTGGGACAAGAGCCTTGAGACCGAGTGCGACACCGCAGGAAGCACCCACGGCGAGGAAGTATGACTCCACGATTTTGCCAGTAGAGAGCGGGGTGGACTTGTTTGCGTTGGAGAAGTTGATGGCGACGTTGAGCGACTGGTTTGCGACTTGCCAGCCAGCGGTTCCGGCTGTTCCAAGACCAGGTGTGAGCATACCAGCAGTGACCACCAGATTGGAAAAAACGAAGGCAGACATGCGGAAAGGCAGCAGGACGGGTTCGCCAGTGTCTGGAAGATTCATTTAGCCGTTGTCCTCTTGTTCATGATCTTGATTACGAACCAGGGTGGAGAGTGCTATCAATCGTCTTCTTGGCAGTCCACAGCTCAGGGTTCATTTCTGCAATCTTTCCTTGCTTGTAATCGGTAATCAAGCTCTTTGCGCGTTCGAGGCCGGCGGAGGAAGTGAGAAGAGTGCTGTTGTCGCATAAGGTCAGCATTAGATCGGTGAAGTCAGAGTGATTGTCGACTAATAGAGCCGCGAGCGCACATGTATGGAAGCAGGCATCAACCAAGAATGGCCCATCATACAATCTATCTCCTCCTCGTCCACGCCCGCGCGCATCGATTGCATTGGATCTCACCTGGGGTCTGAAAGGTTTGCGGCGTGTCGCACGCGGCCCCAGTATGTGCTGAGATCATACTGGGACGCAGGAAGGTCCCTGTTACCGGGAAGAGAAGCAGACATGGCCGGTGGTCAAGTCGCAGGGTGTGAATATGTGTATGGAGGGGTTGGTAGGGACAATGACCTTATCCCAATGGCTCACCGTCTAAGAAAGTCGAAGTCGGACAGGGATCGGGGGAGATAAGCCGACCGATAAGAAAGTTTATTAATGCCGATTTATGCCGAGATGATTGGAGTGATGTCGCGTAGTCTGTCTATTTTCGGCAAGTATATTAAATATCTTTATCGAATCCTGAGGTATTCGTATATTGGTAGTGTATGTATATAGATGGGAAGTGTCTCAGCTAATATCCACATTTTCTCCTCCATTCTCAGTCGTCACAAAGACAGGTGGCATCCTTTCAAGCTTCTCTGCAGTCTCGACGCTGTTCCTTAGATTCTGCGCTGAGCTCAATGCCTTGACAACCACGGTCTCATTTTTCTCCCTGACCAGTCTTCGCAAAGCATGCACTAAGAATCCACTCACAATTTCCACGCTCCATTCATCGGGAATCAGCGTTAATACCTCCTCAATCTCGAACCACCCACCAAACCGCTCAAGCAGTTCCGAAGTCCGCTCAAGTTGTTCGCCGAGGTCTTCGATGCGAAAGAATTCCTGGAGGAGAGTGTTGAATAGCTTCGCCTGTTCATCCTTAGACGGCAGGGATTGCTCCGGTATCAGATTGGAGCCAGGGTGGAAGATGGACGATCCGCCGAGCAGGCAGTAGCGGATTGCTGTATCATAATCTCCAAGACCATGAGTAAGCAGACGCAATGCTTCCTCATGCTTGCCTTCGCGACCGTTGAGGATTATCATCTCTGGTACAAGCGCGTCGCTGTAAGGGCTCAATCGCTGACCGACAGCGTGGACATCGTATTTCGATGCTGCGCCATGGCTTCCACCAATCAATTGGAGGAGACGCAGACGATTGTGCCACCATTCCGCATCGATGGCATTGTCGGTGATGAATTGGCGATAGGTGGGTTTGGGTGGGACCAAGGCACGATATGTCTCGTAAGACTCGATGAGATTCGACTTGGATTCCGGAGACTGCTTCAGCTCGTGAAGGACTGTGTCAAGGTAGAAGGTGATGAGGTCGTTGACGTACTGAACGTGATTCTTTCCAAAGACAAGGTGTTCAAGATAGTCTTTGACAGCGCCCGGTGCCTTTGCTTTCAGCAGCGCAACAGCTTCGGACGGCTGAAACTTGATGCGGCCACTGTCATCAGCGAAGACCTGTACACCCAGCTTTGCGTTGCGATTTGCGAGCCAGGTTCCGTACTCTTCGACTAGCTGTTGGTCGCGGATCTTGGTCAAGTAGCGACGGATATCATATTCGCCTTCAAGCAACTCGCCGCCTGCGTCACGCTCGCCATCGACAATACGCCTCCAGGTAGCTAGCACTTGGCCAGGCATTTTGCGGGATTGATACAGGCGGCTCAAAACGTAAAGTCGATCGAAGGTCTCAAAAAGCTCGACAGCTCGATCGAAACAGTCTACACCTTTGTCTACGACATCGTTCAGCTCCGATCTGACCGAACCGCCAGTCGCCGGACCGCGAGGGCTGTTTTGATCCAAAAGTAGGAGAACGTGAAGCAGAGCGGCGTCGACCGTTTGAAAGACGTGAGTTTCGTCAGCCACGCTTCCAAAGCCCTTCTTTTTCCGCCAAACCATCAGATAGCGCTTGATGACTTGCAACAGATTATCGCCGTAAGGTCCTCGCGTGTCAGGTACAATCTCCGCGTCGCTCATGGCACTACACATGGTTTGGATGGTGTCACGTAGACCCTGAGATACCCAGATGCCGTCCTGACCTACTTTGACCTCTTTTGACAAAGGTTGCACAAGGCTCAGGATGGTTCGTGGATCGATCTCTCCTTCGACGAGTGCCTCACCAGCAGCTCTCTTATCGCGCTCATATGCGATCACGCCGTTGGCTGTCGTCAGTAACAAATTCCCGAACAGCAGCAGTGAAGCTTTTTGTCGGATGTAGGACAGGGTCAGAAAATCAAGCTCGTTGAGAGCTTCTTGTCCACGTATGTCGTTGATGACCTCCTGCACTTTTGCAGCGTCGATACTAAGGCTGCCGTCCGATAAGACTGCCTGGTCTAAGCGGCGTTCAAGCCGTACTAGCAAGGAACTGCGCACCAGCCAGCTGACTTGACTGCCACAGAATAACAACACACTGACTTTAGTCTGAGCAAAACGCGCAGTGAAGCTGTCTTCTTCTCGGTTTCGCTTCAGCTCTGCTTCGGTCGGTTTGTTGTCGCCAGTACCAACCTGCAAACGTCGCAAGCGTAAATTGGTACTGATTTCTGGAACAGCCAATTCGTTTTTTGTAGTTGCCGTGCGCAATCCAACGCCGTCCGCTATACTGTCTGCACTGGTGGCGTCCTGGTCAATGGGCAAATCGAGCCAATGTTTGGTATGATGAGCCTCCCCCGGTTCAACATCCCATCTCTGGATTTCGATAGCAGTGCGTAGACTGCCTTGAACGCTCCGTTGTACAAGTGCTATGGCATACCCATCGGATTCATGCTCTGGAGCTCCAGGAATGGAGCTGTCTTTGCCTCCTTCCAGGATTAGACATCGCGGATAAGTCGTGAACTCCACGGTGCCGCGGACGACGTCGCCCTCTAGATTTACAAACATGCCCACACCAGGCTCGGATGCTGTGGTGCCAGTAGTCAATAAGAATTCGGTCGGCGTGGGCGAAGCAATGTTAGGTGGCAGAGGTCGACTGGGCGCTTCCTTAGGGGGTACATCATCTTTTGGCGGTGGAGGTGGCGCACTTTCAGAACCCGCTTCAGCCTTCTCTGGGCTTGTTGTACGGCTCGGCGAATCTGTAGAGGAGGCGGAAGTCTTAGAAGAACCACGCTTGGGCCACGGTGAAGAGCTATCAGGTCTGAGACGATCTGAGCTTTGCAAGTTGCCACTTATGCTGGTGTTGCGCTCGTGGCGTCCGACTCGCACAGGGCTTCTGCTTGACAGACTACTTGAAGCTTGATGTGAAGTCGCGGAAGGTGGCTCCAGTGTGCTTCCTTGGGATGGAGGTTCCGGTTCGGATATCGAAGAGATTGGGAAAAGGTCGTTCTTGCGCTGATTCACGACATCAAGCAAAGAGTACGAGGTGCCGTCCGCAACGCAAGCCAGATCTCCTCGCCGTTGTATTGCGCCGACTCCACCTAGCTCAATGTCCCTGATCTTCCTTGCTTCTTCTCCAATGCGAATCAAGCGAAGTCTCTGCTTCAGGCAAATGACAATGACTGTCCCGATTGTTCCACCTTCATGCTCTTCAAGCTCATCATTCCTGTCCAACCCACCAACCCAGGTGCATCCTGCCTGCTTGATCTTGCCGCCAAATGCAGGGCTCAACTCTGGTAGCGTGTAGAATGTGAGCGTGCCGTTGCAGAGAACGCAAGCCTTTCCGGAGTCCGGTAAGATAAGTATCTGTTTCACGCCATTGTCGGGAGGTTCCTGCGCGGTGTTGAATGGCGGTTGTAGCCTGGAGGCGATAATCCAGGTCGGCGGTCCAGATTCGTTACCGGGTTCAGGCGGGATAGACACGAAGTGTAACAGTTCTCCAGCAGAGGTTCCAATGTAAAGGTTGCCGTTCCAGGCGTCGACGCATGTTATATATACATTGTTGTCTTCGCCGTCGGCGGAGAGCGGAACGTCGTTGATCAAGTCGCGGAGGACGTAGGCTCCGTTGCTGTCGCTGTTTAGGGAGCCATGCTGCGCTTCCATCGCCGGTCAGGCCAGCCAACCATTGTGTCTTGATGACACGTAAGGAAGGGTGTATGTTTTGGGTGGTATGTGTTGTATGGGAAATACGTAGAAGTGCATGAGCATTACAACATTCGCGATCCACCAGCTGGCGTCGGGCCAGGGCTCGTGCTTGAACCCTTTGGAGCTTCAGTCTCACAGGTGTTGCCTGCGTATCCCTAACCGCCTATCTCATCATTCTACGATAAATACAAACGCCTCACCTTATTTACACTCAAACTCTCGTACTCTGTCGCCGCAAATCACAAATACCACTTAACACAACACCTGCTGCCTCAGCTAGACGTGCGACCCCTTAAGGCAGTAGCCATCTCTCTCTTATGCCTTGAGCGACTACACAACCCACCATGGCCGACACCAAGGACGAGCAAGCCAGCGAAGGCGCAACGACCACGAATGTACCGGAAAACACACAGGAACATGCTGGCGACATCCGCAGCGCAAGAGAAGGCGCAGAGGAGGGAAACAAGTTCCAACAGGCAGTGGCAGCATGGCGAACCCTGGATCTCAGCAACCTGGTTTCAACCCTGGACGTCGCCGCTTCAGAGCTCGTGTCCCACCAGCGCGACTCATTACTCAAACGCAAAGACCTGGCGCAGAAGACCAAGGACTTCAAGAAGCTGGACGATGCGGCGAAACTGCTGGACATCAAGGACTTGTTGAAGTCCTACCAGGGCTACGTTGATGTGCTCACGAATCACAATAAGACCATATCTTCGGCGTTTATGCAGGCATATACGCCGCTTTCGGAAGCTCCAGATCCCTACCCTTTGCTGGACGCATCCATTGATTCGCTGGTGACAGCAGAGGAGGTTGTCCCGAAGCTTGAGAGCGAAAATGAGCGCTTGCATAAGCAGATCACCAAATTGAACTCACAGCTTGAAGATTCGGAGAAACAGCTGGAAGAGGAACGGAGCAAGAGACAGTCCTTTGAAGGAACGCAAGAGTCCCGGATCAAAGATGTCGAGGAATCCTGGTCTGCAGTGCTGAAAGAGAAGGAAGACAACTGGGCAGCGAAGGAGCAGAATTTGGAGGAGAAGGTGGAGAGCCAGGACCGGATATTGAAAGAATTGAAGGCAAGCTATGAGGTCTCACAACGCCTTGAGAAGACAGGCGAAGAATCACAAGATACTGGGAGGAGCGCTGCTACAAGTGCAGAACTTGAGTTAGCCAATTCTGAGTTGGAGAGAACAACCGCAAGACTTGCAGAGATTGAAGCTCGCAATGAGCAGTTGCGAGTCGAGCTCGCGCAATCAGCGAGCCAGTCTTCTGGTCGAAGCACTGCTGTGGAAGACGATCCTGCCTACCTTCGCCTTCGATCCGAGAACTCCTCTCTTTTGCGAAGAATCGACAATGCTAGATACGACAAGGAGTCCGAGACGAGCGCGTTGGAGACGAAACTGCGTGGGATTGAACGGGAGGTTCACGCGCTCAGAGCGGATCGTGAATCGCTCCAGGCTCGAATTCAGAAATGGAATGATTACGATGAAGTCAAGCGCGAGCTCGAGATGTTGCGTTCCATCGAATTCGCTGCTGTCGACGATGCCGATCTGGAGTCGACAGAAACACCCCATACGAACGGTAGCGCAGACAAGGGCAAAGGCGAAAGCCTCGAGCAACTTCTCATTGCACGGAATAAGAAGCTGAGCAACGAATTGACAGACTTGCGAGTTTCAAACAATGAGCTGCAGAAGGCACTCGATGAGCTCAATGCAGACTTCTCTACGATGAACGCAGATCTCGAGAAGGCGCAGAACCTGAATGCATCACTGGAGAATGATCTACAGAAGACCCAGCAGGAGGCCTCAAACGCCTTTGAGACAATGTCCGTCGCAGGCACATACACATCTCGATACCCGAAGACGATGTACGGCAGCAAGCGAGGCGGCGGCACCTCACCGACCTCATCTATCATTGGCGGAGTCGATCCCTCATCGGGCTCAGGCTCACCACTGCGCCCTGGTGAGGCCACAGGTGGCGGTTCTGGCATTCTGCCAATGGTAACAGCGCAACGTGATCGCTTCAAAAAGAAGATTGGCGAGCTGGAGCAAGAACTGCAAAAGCAATACCAGACGGTCAGCGCTCTGCGCTCCGAGGTCTCCAGCCTGCAAAAGGACAACCTCAATCTGTACGAGAAAACGCGCTATGTCTCGACCTACAATCGCGGCGCTCAGCCATCAACTTCGGGAAGCGCCTACGGCGCCAACCCGAACCCATCCACCATCCAAGTGTCATCCGACACCTCTTCAGGGCTGTCACTAGATCGCTACCGATCGACATATGAAAGCAATATCTCTCCATTTGCAGCTTTCCGTGGACGTGAGAGTGCACGAGCGCTGAAACGCATGAGTCTGCCCGAGCGCGCGGTCTTCCAGATCACACGGCTAGTGCTGCAAACGAGGGCGAGCAGGAACCTCTTCGCAATGTACTGTTTGGCATTGCATCTTCTTGTATTCACTATGCTTTACTGGATGGGCACGGTGGACGTTGAGCAGCATGCGAGCAATCTTGGAGCGGGAGTTGGCGCTATTGCTGGCGCTGGTGGGACGGCGGCGCATGGGGATTGGACGCACGACGATTTCGATCATGCTACGTAGAACGTCGTTGTATGAATTACATTGAAGAATGTGACACTACATTGACTTCTGCCGGACGGCAGGTGAAAACATCACACGGTTCTGCTGCAGAGCGACAACAGCTGACCTTGGGCTTGATCTTGCCAATCAAAGTGAACACCATGATTCTACATCGAGCCATATTCCAAGATGTCAGATGTTCAAGAAACACACAATCGATACTCACACGCACTCAGCAAGAACAGCAAGCGCCTCAGCAACCCAGCCATGGCGAAGTTATTAATCTCGACAGGTTCGCCACCTGACCTGCCTCAGCTCTACAATCCCCTGTAATACCACTGTATAGACCCCAAAATTTCACATGCCATTGACCATCTCACGCGACACTCCAGCGGCTACGCGAAAAAAAATTAAATCGAAGCTCCATCTACCACCACCGTGGCAGATCTGGCCATCTAGCCACACTGTCCTCATTGGCTGTGAATGTATGCAAGTCATTCCAAGCCAGCGGTTCCTTCGAAACGGCAAGCGTGCAAGCGCTGCTTTGTTGTCGTTGCTCGCCAGCCAGTCGTTGGGTGTTTTTAAGCGCCTGGGTGGAGCGCTATTGGTGGAGTAGGCGGGTTGTGGAACTTGGATTCCTTTTGGGGGAGCTTGCTGTTGTACCGGGAGGTGGGTTTGTGTTTTTCTGGTTGCCTGTTTTGGGGAAGACTATATTTGGAAATGGGCGTGTTGAGATAGTGTGAAGTTGTTCGACGGGTGGATCGCTGACCGAGTTGGTTCAACAGAGAAGTTCATGTGTAGAGCCGAGCCGGATCCAAGCATCTAAACAACATGGAACATTTTCTCCTCTCGATATTCTGCAACCAAAAGCTAAATAAATTGCATCTCGAAAACAGCAAATACAGATCTATCAAAAACAAGCATTTATCCCTCCAAGCGGGCGAAACGCCATAGACGCCCGGCCACTGGGTCTGCCGCCCTGTCCTGCCAACCAATAGCCTGCACGTAACCGCCGGCACTCCCAGCCTCGTATTTGTAGAGCTCTTCAATCTTCAAGCCTGACCTACGCGCCCATGTCAAAGGCGGGCATGCTGCATCTCCGGGTCGCACAGTGTCAGCCATGTATATAGAAAGCCCACAACAACGGCGCTTGATGCTGCACGCATTCGCGCCCTTTCGTCTCATACTCTTCCTTCTCTTCTTCTTTCTCTGCCATTCATCCTCGTGTTGAGATCTGTTTCCTTTACTCTTCAGAGAGTGTTTGGTCGATCTGTTTCTCTCCTCATACGACAAGTTGTCACGAAAGCAGTGGTCTTGAGTTCAACGCATTCAACCCACTCGACATCATGAAGCTGCTACTACCAACACTTCTGTTGGCCACTGTTGCCTTAGCAGCTCCTGCTGCTCACTGGGATCATGACTCCGACTCTGGCGATCGTGGAGGTCATCGCCAATGGCAAGACAATTCAGACGAATCCCCATACGCCGACTTCAGCAGACGATGGCACCGTGGACGTGATTCGAAGCGTGGGTCCTGCGATCTCAAAAACGCAGTCATGCCAGCAGGTGTGTTGACCTCCTAAAGCAACCCAGTAAAGGGCATCCCATCGCTAACATTCTGTCAGCACCCGTCCCACTCCCACCTCCCGCCTCAGGCCGTGTGCTCTCTCACGTAGCAATCGGCCGCGGCAACCAGAACTACACTTGCGACCTAAGCAACTCGACCGCGGTCCCCGTGCCCGCCGGCGCAGTAGCAACACTCTTCAACGTCTCCTGCCTCGCCGCAGACATGCCAGAACTGCTTGCGCGCATTTGCCCCATCGCTCTCGATCTCCCCGTCCCCTCGGAACAAGACCACAACTCGCCCCTCTACCAAGGCATGTCAGGCCACCACTACTTCACAGACAACACGACGCCATTTTTCGACCTCGACACCGGCGCGCACGCCTACGGCAATGGTGCGTTTAAGAAAGGCGACTCGACGCCCGCACCTGACAGCGCTGTCGCGGGACCTTATGGTCAGGGCCATGGCTCTGTGGCGTGGCTGCGTCTTGATGCCAAGACGGTCGAGTCCGGGCAGGCTTTCAAGGAGGTCTATCGTTTGAACACTGCGGGAGGACAGCCGCCGAAGACTTGCGAGGGCATGTCGGAGTATTTCGAGGTGCCCTACGCGGCGGAGTATTGGTTGTTTTCGTAGAGAGTTGTTGTTCTGGGGGGTTTTTGTTGGTGGATGGAATTGCACTAATAGATGGCCCTCGATTCGCTGTCGTATGCATGAAATGTTATGAAAAGGCGTTGTTAAGGGGAATTTGGGTTTATAGCGTAGATACCATTGAGTGTTGCGTCGCTCTTGTATTGTTCTTTCATGAGGGGTTGGATTTGCGTGTTACAATATAATTGATGTAGGAGTTCGCTACGTGAAGTTAATGGCCCTGTGAGTCCATCAAGATGGGGGGTCTATAAGACCTGATTTTATCGGGCGAGGGTTATCGGTGGCTCTCTTTCGATCCATGATCTTACCGTTCCTCCCAGATCATGCCACAGTGGAAGGATGGTGGTGTAGATTGCCTAGCTGAAGGACATCGCATGAGCCCATGACTTGTTTATTTATCTTGTCTGCGATGAATCCAATCGACTGACACGATAGTGCTCTCCCGACAAGGTCCGGATTTCAAATATTTCATCAGTGAATGACGCCTGGGTTAAATGTAGGTAGGTTGACGGTCGTCTGGTTCTTGATCCCAGAGCACCAGACTTTCACATGCAAGCGGAACCAACCCCGCGTTGCAACTCCATCACCACCGACCAAAGGACACCACCAAACCTTTAGCTTCCTCTCCCAAAACCTCAACTCACCCATACTCAAAATGTCCTCCAACGTCGGCCTCACAACCCCCCGCGGCTCCGGCACCTCAGGCTACGTACAACGCAACCTCTCCCACCTGAAACCGCGCGACGCCGCCGCGCCCTACCCAAAAGCCGTCGAAGACCTCAAACACCGCCAACGCCAACCGGACAAAGAAATCATCGAGCACGAGCGCAAGCGCGAGATCGAAGTGAAAGTTTTTGAACTTCGGGATAGTCTTGAGGATGAAGAGTGAGTTTGCTTGCCCAGAGAATCATCCACGGACCAAACCAACTAACGAATCCACAGAGTCGACGAAGACGAAATCGACACTCAATGCGACGCTCTGCGCAAGAAACTCGAAGCCGAGCAAGCGCGCACGGGCGGCGGACCGAGCTCAAAGGGTTTGAAGAGCCATCAGGTGCACGAGCTGGCGAAGGCGAAGATTGAGGAGAGTGAGAAGCTGCGGCGCGCTCTGGGAATTAGCAAGGATTATGAGGAGGGCAGCCATTGGAGGAGACAGGAGGAGAGGGCTGCAGAGAGGGAGAAGGTGGTGCAGGAGCGGGAGAAGGGACGTGGGGAGAGGGAGGAGAGGAGGAGTCGTAGTCGTAGTAGGAGTGAGAGGAGGAGTGTGAGTCGGAGTGTGAGTAGGAGTCTGAGCAGGAGTCTGAGCAGGAGCAGGAGCAGGAGCAGTCGTTGAAGTCCCTAGAGTTGTTCTATTGAGGGAGCATCAACAGCAGCAGCCCGAAAACGACGTTCTGGGCCACTGGTCTGCCTATTCGACCTGAGTCGGCATCTCGAAGCCACTGTTCGCTGGGAAAAAAAGGTTCAAAACTGGTCTGAAGACTCGCGCCACCAGACGATCATCGATTCTGCCGAAAATACCTACATACACACCAACAACGTTGGAGTCACGACGGGAGATAAGCACGAAAGCGCACAGCACTGCGCCGCCAGCTAGATCCATCGACACATGAGCACATCCATACTGCACAACATCTGCGACGCTGGGAATCGATACAAGCGCATTGCACACCTGGTGTCTGGTTATATTCAAGGCCCGCGTGATTAGCGGTGTTCTTTCACAGACAGAACTGCTTCTAGAATGGCGTATTGCATCTCGAGACTTGCTTGCGAGCTGGAAAGCGAAAGCCTGGAATGGAATTTCCATGGTGCAAGATTTGGCATCAAGATGTCATACAGACAAGGCAAGATTTCTTGATTTAACTTTTAGTAGCTCATATTTATTTCAATTGCACCACAACAAGCATGTGGCATTCCAAAAACCGCTAAATCGCAAAAGAGAAATGACAGACGAGAATGCGTAAAGTACTTTCTTTGACACTCCGCTCAGATCCTGCCCTCGGCAAACTCCTTCATGTACGCCGCCAATTTCTGCACAGCAGGCACAGGCACAGCGTTGTAGTTGCTGCACCTGATACCACCGACGCTGCGGTGGCCCTTAAGACCAGTGAGACCGCGGTTCTCGGCGCCCTTGAGGAAGGCCTTCTCGGCCTCGGCATCGCCGCCCTTGACGCGGAAGCAGAGGTTCATTCTGCTGCGGACGCTCTTGTGCGGCACGACGGTGTAGACGTCGCTGGCGTCGAGCTCGGAGTAGAGGGTTGCGGCTTTCGAGTCTGCTTCGGTTTGCTGCGTGGCGATGCGCTGGCCGTTGGAGGCGTCGATCAGCTTCTGCATCACTTGGCCGGCGATCCAAACGTCGAAGATGGGCAGGGTGTTGTACAGGCTGTTGTTTTTGGCGATGGTGGGCCAGTCGAGGACGACGGGGCCGATGGGCAGGCCGAGCTTGCGTAGCAGGGCGGGCTCTGCCATGGGGGTGTTAGGCGGGAGGATGCGGTTGGAGATGATGGCGATGGTGATTCCTGTGGTGCCAATGTTCTTTTGGGCGCCGCCGAAGATGGCGGCGTGCTTGCGGACGTCGACGGGACGAGAGAGGAAGTTTGAGCTCATGTCGGCCACCAGGTTGGCGCCGTCGGGTGCGGATTGGAATTCCACACCGTCTACAGTCTCGTTGTCGCAGTAGTAGGTCAGGGCGGTGGCGTCGGCAGATGCAGTGGGTGTGAAGGTGTCGGCGGAAGCAATGGTGCCGAACTTGCCCTCGTTGTGCTTGCGAGAGTCGGTTACGATGTTGACGTGCTCGGGGCCAGCGAGACGGGCGGCTTCTTGAGAGGCCTTGAGCGACCAGGAGCCAGTGACGAGGTAGTCCAGCTTCATCTTTGCGACCTCCTCGCGCAGCTTAGCCTCGTCGTTGCCGACCTCCTGGGCCTTTTTCGCCACCCAGATGGATACCATGTGGTAGACGACAGCGCTGAACTCGCCGCTGCCGCCACCCTGCAGGAACAAGATCTGGTAGCCATCGGGACCGTCTGACTCGGGGATGTCCAGCAGTTGCCTCAGACCGGATTGAGCGTGAGCGAGAATGGCATTGGCGTCGGCTGAGCGGTGTGAGATCTCAGTAATGCCAATGCCAGAGTTGTTGTAGTTGAGCAGCACCTTGGAGGCCTCCTCCAGGACGGAGGTGGGCAAAGGCGCGGGGCCAGCGCCAAAGTAGTGAACGTCTCCTCTTGCGGGCATGTTTGTTGTGTAGATTTGTTATGTGTTTATCCTGTTGTGGATGGGCGAGTTAATCCAGGATGTTAGTGAATTTATAGATATGGGATATATATTTTTTGACTGGTTTTCTGAGTCAATGATGGAGGGGCTGAACTTCGCTCTGGAGGGGCAGTGAATCACCCTCACCGATGTCGCGCGCGAGTCAAACTTCCCCGGATTCTGTGCCTGCCCTGCCTTCCAAGCATTCATCCGGCCCAAACATTCACTCACATCCTCAGCTTTTTTCCCTCCATCATCATTGGCTGCCGATCGTCTTCATTTTCCCCAGCATCTATACATATTTCACTTCCCTTGTCCCGACCACGTGAATGATCGCATAGAACACCACTTGCCATATACGGCCCCATATACACACAGCCATGGCCTCTCTCCGTGCCACCAGAAGCCTGCAGAGGCTCGCCAGATTCGCTCCTCTATCACGACCTCAAACATCCATCGCAGCCCAGAGATGTCTGCGAACACCTTCAACTCTCCAACACAGCCCGCGATACCTCTCTACCTCCCGCGCATTGTACCAGGCAGAGGAAGTACACGCTTTCCCCAGTCTGCTTGAGAACGCGTCTGCGGATCTCCTGAACAGACATGCAGTCCCGGCCACTCCTCAAACCCTCACCGAGAAGATCGTTCAGCGCTACAGTCTGGGCCTCGCGGAAGGCAAGGTCGTCAGGTCTGGCGACTATGTCACCCTTTCGCCTCACCACTGCATGACCCACGACAACTCATGGCCCGTTGCGACCAAGTTCATGTCCATTGGCGCCGAGAACATCCACAATCCGAAGCAAATCGTTATGACTCTGGACCACGACGTGCAAAACAAGACGGAGAAGAACTTGAAGAAGTATGCCCAGATTGAGGGTTTCGCGGAGAAGCAAGGCGTCGACTTCTACCCTGCTGGCCGGGGTATTGGACACCAGATCATGGTTGAGGAGGGATACGCATGGCCGGGAACCTTGGCTGTCGCAAGTGACAGCCACACAAACATGTACGGTGGTGTTGGATGCTTGGGTACTCCTGTTGTGCGCACTGATGCTGCCAGTATTTGGGCTACTGGCAGGACTTGGTGGCAGATTCCGCCTATCGCAAAGGTCACTTTCACTGGTGTCTTGCCCGAGGGCGTGACTGGTAAGGATGTCATCGTTGCGTTGTGTGGTCTTTTCAACAACGACGAGGTTCTCAACCACGCCATTGAATTCACTGGAACTGAGGAAACCATGAAGACCCTCCCTGTCGACGATCGTCTGGCCATTGCCAACATGACCACCGAATGGGGTGCTCTGAGCGGTCTTTTCCCCATTGACGATGTCCTCAAGGGCTGGTTGCGCTCCAAGGCCACTGAGGCATCCCTGTACGGCAAGTCTACCTCCGAGACTGCAAGCCCCACGAATACTCGTTTCACCCACGAGCGTCTGGACGAGCTCCTCGGAAACCCCCTTTCCGCTGACAAGAACGCTTCTTACGCCAAGGAGCTGTACCTCGACTTGTCTACTCTGACTCCCTACGTCTCTGGACCCAACAGCGTCAAGGTCGCCACCCCTCTCAATGAGCTAGAGGAACAAAACATCCCCGTCAACAAGGCGTACCTGGTTTCTTGCACCAACAGCAGAAGGAGCGATATCGCCGCTGCTGCTAAGGTCTTCAAGGATGCTGCCAAGGAGAACGGTGGCAAGATTCCCAAGATCGCCCCTGGTGTTAACTTCTACATTGCCGCCGCCTCCCTCCCCGAGCAGCAGGCTGCTATGGAGCAGGGTGACTGGCAAGCTTTGATCGAGGCCGGCGCCCAGGAGCTTCCCTCCGGCTGCGGTCCCTGCATTGGTCTCGGTACTGGTCTTCTCGAGCCTGGTGAGGTCGGTATCTCCGCTTCTAACCGCAACTTCAAGGGCCGCATGGGTAGCACCGACGCCAAGGCATACCTCTCTTCCCCCGAAGTTGTCGCTGCTAGCGCTCTGAAGGGTAAGATTGCTGGTCCCGGTAAGTACACGAAGCCTGAGGGCTGGGAGGGTGTCATGCGCGGTGAGGGAGGCTACACCAGCTTCTCCATCGAAGACGCTCTTGACAAACTCATCAAGGACGCTGAGGCCGCCATCGTTGAGGGCGAGCAGAACCTTGCTGGTGAGCCCAGTGCTGAGGCCGCCGCACCCGCCGAGGGTAAGTCTGAGGCTGGTCTCACTGAGATTCTCCCCGGCTTCCCCGAAAAGGTCACCGGTGAGATCGTCTGGTGCAACGCCGACAACGTCAACACCGACGCCATCTACCCCGGCAAATACACATACGACGATGCTTTCTCCTCCGACCCAGCCAAGATGGCCTCCGTCACCATGGAGAACTACGACACCGAGTTCGCAAAGATTGCCAAGCCTGGCGACATCCTGGTTTCCGGCTTCAACTTCGGCTGCGGTAGCTCGCGTGAGCAGGCCGCCACCGCCATTCTGGCCAAGGGCATCCCCCTTGTCGTCTCCGGCTCTTTCGGCAACATCTTCTCCCGCAACAGCATCAATAACGCTCTCATGGGCGTCGAAGTCCCCAAGTTGATCGAGCGCCTGCGCGCTTCTTTCTCCCCCGAAGCCGCCGCCGCAGCCACCGGGCAAGCGGGCACGGCACCTATCACCGAGCCTAGCGAGAACAGCCAGTCGCTCGACTCACCTCCCCCTGCCCCTGAGAGCAAGCCTAAGAACAACCTTACCGTCCGCACTGGCTGGACTTTCACTTGGGACGTCAGGCGTAGCCAGGTCATCATCAAGGAGGGCGAGAGCGGTGAGGAGTGGAAGCAGAGCGTTGGCGAGCTGCCGCCTAATGTCCAGGACATTATTGCCCAGGGCGGTCTGGAGAAGTGGGTTGGTAAGGAGCTTTCTGCGAACTAAGCGGCTCGCTTGCGAAGTCTAATCGGATTTGGTTTGAACGCCGCATTCGAAGAGCATCGATTCAGAATGAATGTCACAGCCTCGCCTTTCGGCGTGTTCTCATGCGGCGCTTTGGCAATGACACACTGAGCGGGTCAGGGACTTTACCAGCAAGTCTGCTCTGTCTTCAACGCCGACCGCGGCACATCAAACACTCGGATTGGGCGATAAAGGCCCGCTGGTTTGAGAGCAAAACACTGCTTAGAAGTCGAAATCTTCGGGCGTTTGATCGCGAGAAATACATCATAGATACCTGTATAGTTGGGAAGGCCCATTGTAGCAAGAGACGGAAAGGCAATGTAAGATAGACGATTGCGAACAAATATCATTTCATTTGAACAAACTGTTACTGCATGAAAGCTATCGGAGTACTACACCCGTCGCAACAATATCTTATGCTTTGCTTCTTTCGCTGCTCCTTGGACACGCGGGCTAGCGTGATAGATTTCAGAAGACTTCTCTCCTTGCGCCATCGGCAGGAGCGGAAGGGTCGCTCGTGGCGGTGGCGTTGCGAGTGGGAGTTTCTGCTTTGCGCTGGTGGTGTCCTAGTCTTCTGAGTCTCAGTATCGATTTTCATCTCACTGTGCTCTCGGTTTAGCGCACCTTCCTCTGCCGTCGAGGATCCCTCCTCGTCACTTGCTTCGTCGAGCTTGCTCTGCGTCTGCTTCCACATTACCGTAACAACGCGGTAATCCATTCTCTCCAATTTCTTGTACGGAGCATGCTCCCTCCCGCCAAGATTCGTGGGCCCAGACCACGTGCTCTCCTCATGCGGTTCAACCAACTGAAACCTCCCATCTGGTTTCGCCACACCCGCCAAACGGTCCAGGATCAGTTTCAGCTGCCCCATCTGCCGATCAAGCACTTCGAGCTCAAGTCGAATCTCACCGACGCGGCGCAGCCCTTGCAAGCTAAGGATTTCTACCATCCAGATGGTTGAGATCCTCAGCGGTTCGTTCGATTCCCAGTTCCACCAGTCACTGTAGCGAATCGTGATCGTGAGCGAGCGCATGTTCTTGACGAGGGGCTGGTACGAAGGACCTGCTAGCAGGTGGAATAAAGAACGCCGTTCGAGCCAGTACATTTGCGCGAAGAAGTGCAAGTGCGTGCCGTGCGAAAGCTGCGTGGGCGTCATGGCACCGACAAGCCGATCGATGCGCTTGTACTCATTGCCCTTGACCCAGGGTGGACGTCTGCCTGAGTCGAACCAGAAACTGTGGACTGTTTGCTCCATTGGCAGGTGGTTTGCTTCGAGCCAGATCCTGCGGCAGGTGAGTAGGAGAGCTGTTGAGAGGATTCGGCGGGCGCGGTGCCCGGGTCGGTAGCAGTAGTCGTGGTCCTGGTAGGGGTTGGTGAGGTTTTCGTGGGGCGCTAGGGCGAGGGAGAAGATTTGGTTGCGGATTTCGGCGGGTATGGTGCTGAAGAGGGGGGATTGGGTTTGGGGATTGCATTGGGAGAGGTTCTCGGGCGTGGGTTTGGTTTCCATTTTGGAGGGTTTGGGTGGGTGGGTTTTGGCTTTCGAGTCTGGCAGGTCGTTTCCTCGCGGTGCTTTGGGACGTTTGACTGATACGTTATGACGATGGTGTTGAAGCGGTCTCTCTTTTTAGACAATCCGAAGATGTTTGGTTGGTGTGTAAGGTATTAAGGTACTCAGCTTAAAGATGGGAAACTATGTGTTATATATCACAGGCACGGGAAGTGAAGCCCTTAGCCCAAGGCAACAGGGCAGGCAGTGACACGGCATGGACACAGCATGCACCTGTGCGGCACTGCAAACGAGTCACGTTGTGAGTGAATGCAGACGAAAAGCGACATGGATACCAAAGGATTGAAGGGGGCACTAATCATCTCTCGTGCAGCGAAGGAGTGCTTAGCGCTGAAGTACCTCACAAACCAGGCAGCCATTCCTGCGCTATGCCGAATACGGAAGCTTGGTGGATCCATATGAATTGCTGGAGGTAGTCCTGAGGCACGGCACCTTGAGCAATATTGAAGGACTATTGGAGGAACGCAGACTCACAAATTCGCTGTTCTACCAAAATTCATTCCATCGGCTGCTAAAGTCAATTCCTAGAGGTCTCAGTCCAAGATACGCTATTTTCGAAAACAGCGCAACAGCAGGGACTAATTGGAAAGGCTCTATCGATGCATCCATCCCGTGATCGTCAAGATGACTTCGAAAGCGAAGTTCACATTTCATAAAGTGATATACAGTATAGCAACTAGGTAGAAAGTCCTACGCATTTGTAATATCGCTTTTAGAAGTTCGATTGAAAGTGATGTTTATCTTGAAAATAGATCGCATAGGATTCGATACAAAGTCAGTAAGATAGAGCTCCAATCAAGCTGATACAGTCACTTTAGTTCGATCAGAATTCGAGACAGCGTTTGGAATTGCTTTCGCATGTTATAGGAGTATTAAGGTCTCAAAGGTAAAATGAAAGAATTTGTGTAGCTGGGATGTTCGCTTTACAGTAATACTGTTAATTCAATATGAAAGTGGAATGAAATATGTCGACTGAAAACGGGTTTTAAAACAGAATTCATAACGAGAAAGGAAAATCTAACTTCAAACACAAGTAAAAGCACCAATATAAACAGTATCGAAAGACAAAGACACTCTCATACGATACGATACAATACAACGCAATACAATGCAATACAACGCAATACGACTCAATACAAAAAGTAATTACTCCCCACTAACTGCTCAGCCACCACAAGAAAAGTACAGAAACAAACTAAAACACACCACCATCTCGAACGACCCTCCCGGCTCATAATCCAAAAGCGAGTTCTTGTAAACTTAGGAAGGCCATTCGTATCACCTAGGCCAAAGCCCAGGACCACCCCACCTCAACGGAGAGGACACACAATCTCTTCCCAGGTTTCCTGCCGCTCTTACTCAATTTCTTGAAAAGAAAAAGGTGATAGGACCGCACAGTACGGGGACGGGGCAGGAAATGCGTTTTCTCAAACTCAGGAGAACATCTCATCGCCCTCGGTGTCCTCGGAAGCGACATCGTCGTCGTGGTCTGCGGTGACTAGGTCGGATCTAGTGGGGTGTTGTTAATATCATGAGCTGGGGTTCGTTGGGTTGTGATCTTTGGACGAGGGCTTTGCTTGCTTGCTTGCTTGCTTGAGCGCGAGATTTGTGATGGAAAAAAGGAAAAAAGAAAAGGCTTACTGCAGCTTCAGCTCACGGTCAAAGCGGACCTTCAGAGCAGCGATCTCCCTCTCCTTCCCCTGAAGAACAGCAGCGAACTGCTTCAGAACCTCGACCGGCACAGACGGGAACTGGCGCAAGAGGCTCTCATCGACCTGCGGGGCCTCGTTGAGGTGCAGAAAGCCATCTTGGAGCTCCGTGACTTCGCTCTCGAGCTCCTTCTTGTCGGCGAGGAGGGAGCGGATCTCAGCGCGCAGAGAGAGGACGGTGGTACGCAAGCGGTCATTCATGATGAGCGGGTTGTTGCAGGAGAGGTTTGGGTTTGGGACTTTGGTCGCGACGAAACGCTGAGGGGCGCCGTGGGAGAAGAAGCCCGCTTGGCGCTGTTGGTGGACTAGGTATTGGAGGTGGTGGTGCTCGTTGAGGCCGCGGAGTTGCTCGGTGAGGACGGCGACTTGCTCGTGCAGGTGCGCGGTGTAGGCGGTCGAGTCTTCGAAGGCGTCGTTGAGCTCGACCAGGTCGTGGTGGGCGGAGGTGAGGTCCTGATGGGCGGTGATGAGGTCGTGACGGGTAGTTGTGAGGTCTTGGTTGGCGGCGGCGAGGTCGTGTTTGGCGGCGAGGAAGGCCTGGGTGATGTTGACGGCGTTCTGCTCGGAGGCGGCGAGCTGCTGTTCAAGGGCCTGGAGGCTGACTTGGGCGTCGTAGATGTCGGTGACGGAGTTGACGATCATGTTGTTGGCGGTCTTCTGGATACTGTTGCTGGCCATGATGATTGCTTTAATTAGTTTGGCTGTTTGGCTGTATGGAAACTGGCGTGATTGCGTGAAAAAGAAGAGCGAGCGAGCGAGCGTGGGTGTGTGCGGGTGTGTTGTTGCTAATGTGAAACCTGAAGTTCAAGCGAGCGAGAATAGACCCAGAGGGCGCTGTGATGGAACTATATAGAGACGAGGGCGCGTTTGCTAGAGTTCATGTGGGTGCATATTTGAGGGTTCCTTAGGCCCTGCTTTTGGAGTCATACATGCGACACATGTGAAAGCAGACGGTTGAGGTGGAGGGGCGGGTGGCATGTGAAAAGAGGTTTGGATTCCTTCATTGATCTGACATTGCTTGAGATGTACACAGGGATTAGGGAATGGGGCCGTTTGCACATTCTGAGTGAAGCGATTGGTTCACTGCCCTTTACAGCGCCAGGTTGTACGTGTAGTCGTCTTCCATGTTCTGGCTGACCCAGAGGATGACCGAGCTGTGAGAGTTGTTAGCGATAGGCCTTGTGCAAGACGGAAGAAGAGCACGTGAACAAACCTCAACATCACCAGTCCATTAGCAATAACATTTGACACTCCCATCCAAGCCGAAGGCCAGCTAGCATCCGCGACCACGTACTTCAGTACCAACACGCAAACACCACCAGCAAGACCACCAGCCATGGCCGCGAAACCCATAAACAACACAACCCTCGCTTTCCAAGCAACACCATCGCCACTGTAACTGAACCCATCACCCGCCAAGCGCGTCTTATCAATACTGTTGATCACGAGCATGCCGAGGGCGGAGAAGATGCCAGGGATCCAGTCGACGAAAGTGAAGTGAAAGGAGGAGCCGTTGAGTGAGGACTTGGAGAAGCTGGCGGCGTCGATCAGAATGAACAAGGCGATTGAGAACTGTCACATGGAAGCTGTCAGCGTTTGGGTGCTCTTAAATTGCGGGAGGCAGCGTGATCTTTTGCGCGACTTACGAGACCGCCTGCTAGGTAGACGCCTGCCGTGCGCGTGTTGGCGCTGTTGAGCCATTGCGGCTTGGGGAAGCGGAAGAGGCGTTCGGACTCCATTGTCGGTCGCGGAGAGGTGTTCCTTTTGAAGATGTAGTCGGGAGAATTGGAAAGAGTCAATATCCTGCCGGTCGCTTGAGGTGAGGTTGGCTGTTGGCTGCCTTGGTCGCAAGCTTGAAGTGAGGCTGGAGCTCTGGAGTGAGGCTCGGCGGGTTTAGCCGTCCCTCTCCAAATACTGTGACGTATGCGAATCTCGAAGACCACAATCACATGCAAATCGCAAAAAGATCAGATTCGTGAATGGCAATCTTTCTGATTGGAAGATCTCTCTACTATCCTTGTGTATAGGCCAGTAGAAATGCTCAATACCATTGACCGGACACATTAACGGCCGTAACTATACTGTGGGCAATATGCACCACGCCTCGGCATCTCACAGCACCGGCGTAACCCCCAATTCGGACGATCCAGACGTTTCTTTTCCATCTGAGCATCCTAAGGGAATACCTCCCCTCCACCCTCCACCACCTCACCACCACACCTCACCCTCCCCTCCCTCACCACCCCTCTCCATCCCCCAAAATGGCCTTCTCCTATTTCCCCGGCTCCTGCAGCATAACCTATACCCATTCAGAAAACCCCCTCACCCTCCCAACAAAATCCGGGCCCTCCAGAGCCCTCCCCGAACTAATCAAAGACAATGTGCCCGCCTGCAACCTCAACCCCTTCCTGCCCAACGGCCACCTCCAAACCTTCTGGACGGCGATGAAATTCGACGGCCCGCCCATCCACTACAAACGCCGCACCTTCGCAGCCTCCCAAGACTCCTTCCCAGGCCACTTTACCGTCGACTTCGTCACGGCCGCTCCACCCCCCGCCTCTCTCGAAAAAGACGCCGAGGGAAACCTCGCGCACGACCAAGGCCTCACCACCGATCCCGTAGGAGTCGGACACCACTACCTCCCACCCCGCACAACGTACTTCAGCGACGCCGAATTCGCCGCCCTGCCCTCCGACGACGACAAGCCGTTGTTAATCTGCTTGCACGGGCTCAGCGGCGGGAGTTACGAGACGTACTTGCGCCACGTGCTCGCACCGCTGGTCGAGGGGAGCGAGGCGGGCGCGAAAGCGGGCGGGATCAGTGGTGGGGAGTGGGAGGCGTTGGTGGTGAATTCGAGGGGTTGTGCGGGCAGTAAGATCACGAATAGTATGCTTTATAATGCGCGCGCGACGTGGGATGTGAGGCAGACCGTCAAGTGGGCGAGGGAGAAGTGGCCGCGCAGGAAGATGTTTGGGGTCGGCTTTTCGCTCGGGGCGAATATTTTGACGACTGTAGGTATCTTCTTTTTCTTTTTCTTTTCGTTTTTGTCCCACTGTTGTAGATGTTGGTACGGATGGTATTCACAGAACAGTGTTGATTCGATCTCTTTTCATTTCTTTCTAGTATCTAGGCGAAGAAGGCTCCCACTGCCCCCTCTCCGCAGCCCTCGTAATCTCCAACCCGTGGAAACTCGAAGTCGCCTCGCTAGCCCTGCAGCGCTCCTGGCTGGGTATGAACGTCTACAGCAAGGCCATGGGAAAATCCATGCGGGCGCTGTACGACACGCACGTCGAGCAGATTTCGGCCAACAAAGCGCTCTCACCCGAGAAAATCCAGGACATCAAGTACCTGCACGAGTTCGACCGCGCCGTGCAGTGCGCCACCTGGGGTTACCCGACTGAGGGCGCGTATTATAGGGATGCCACCAGTGCGGATAGCGTTTTTGCCATTCGCGTGCCGACTATGTGTTTGCATGCGAGGGATGATCCGATTGTTTGTGATGAGGCCGTGCCGTACGAGGAGATTAGGCAGAATCCTTGGGTCGTGATGTGTGCGACGAGTGGAGGTGGGCATTTGAGTTGGTTTGAGCTTGGAGGTGGGAGGTGGCATGCGAAGCCGGTGAGTTCTATGGTCATGTTTTCCTTGGGAGGTGCATTTCTGGTGCTGACAGCTTTGAACTTTTAGGCCGTGAACTTCCTGAACGCGATGGCGAGAGAGGTGGACTTTGAGAAGCTTGAGCCGCCGGCCATGCCTAAGAAGGGACCGATGGGAGGGCACAAGACGCCTTTCGCTTTCGATCCGATGCGCAGGAGGGCGCATGTTGAGGGCAGTGACCAGTGAATTTTGAATAGAACCATAGAAGACGCTCGTTGGTGGCTGGGTATAGCGGAAAAGAAACAACAATAGACCATAGACTCCCCCATCACTCGCTCGCGTGCACTCAACCGAAGCTCACACGCTTCCTCGATTTCTTCGAATCCAAAGACTTGGGCGGCTCATCGTCGCCGAAACCCTTGAAATACCCATTCTTCATCGACTTCCTCGACTCAGGAGCAGAAGCGTCACCATTCTTCTTCCTCTTCTCATTCTCCGCAATGATCTGCTTCCTCCCCTCAAAAGACTCCTTCTTACTCTTCGCCCTCTTCTCCGCCTCCGCCTTCTTCGCCTCCCTCAACTCCTCCAAATGCCTCGCCTTCTGCATCTTACTCTCAATATTCCCCTCCTTCTCCGCCATGACCAGCGCCATAATCGCATTCATCCCCTCATCATCATCAACAAACTTCTTGCCCTTCTTCATATTCGGCGGCTTCGTGACACCCTCGGGTCTAATACCATTCAACTCAGGAATACCCAGCTCCTGCGCCGTGTAGACTTTCTTCTTCTTCTTGTTGGATTCCTTGTGGGCGAGTGCGTTTTTTGTTTTCACTTGCTCGCCGCTCACGCGGCCTTGGGGTTTTTTGCTCTTTTTCACGCCGGCCGAGGAGGGTTTGGCGCTGCCTTTGCCGCCTTTGGAGGTGGAAACGCTTTTGGAGGGGCCGCTTTTGCCGCCTTTGGAGGGGGCTTTGTTGCTTTTGGTTGTGGGTGCGGGAGCCATTTTGGGGTTTAAATGGTGTGGGATTTGTTGGGAGTGAATGGGAGAGGTAAAGGTGGAAGAGGATGCGATTGGGAAATTTGGGTAAGTTCTCGACCTGCTCTGAACTTTTTGCCCTCGGCTTTGCGTGCGCCACACTGTGGCTTGACAGTCAGAGAGAACGCGAGAAGGGAAACGCGCTGGCGAAAGTCCAACGTCAGCTGGAACGGGACGTGAAGGCGAAGGGTTGATGGGCTGAGTGGAAGCATATCTGACCTGTCGCAAATGCTGCAGTTCTGCTAGGATGGCCTGAGATATAGTTAATTGGCCACTATTTGATCCGCTCTCTTCGGGGAAGTCGCTATAATGCCACCTCCCTTTGACATTTACCAGCAACAGGGCGGGTTTGATCAATATGCGGCGACATACGGCCAGTCGCAGATGGCTCATCCGCCCAATCGCCAAAACCAACTCCAATCCCAAGCGCAAGCTCAGGATGCCTTTCAAATTCAGCAGCACCCGCAGCAGCAATTGCAGCAGCAGCAGCAGCAGCAGCAGCAGCAGCAGCAGCAGCAGCAGCAACAAGCCATGGTCGCGCCTTCCGTCTCAGCTTTCCAACACCAGCAGCAACATCAAGCTCAACTTCAGCATGCCCAATGGCAGAATTACAATAACAGCTACCAACAACACCAATTCGCCCAAATACCGCAACCACCTCAACATCAGACCTATCACAATCCCACCCAGCAAACGCCACCACAGTACCATCAGCCATCTCCCTTGCAGCAGTTCGCCTCCGGACAACTGCAGGACCCGAGCCGGCAGCAGTATTGGCACCCGCAACCACAGGGACCTAACTATGTGAGCCCTTATCAGCAGCCTCAAAGTCAACCTCAGTCCATCCAACCCAATGGACAATCATATAACCAAGGCCAGCAATTCCAACGGCAGTCTCTCGGATCCTCTCCCATTGTAGACGCCCATCCGAATCTTGGACCTGCGGTTTCTGGATCAGTGAACAGGCCTATGACCCAATACCAACAGCCTCTTCCATCCCAACCTCAACACCCACTGTCAACGCCTGGCCCACAACGGCAGCAAAGTGTTTCTGATCGTCCTTCACAGACCACTCCTGCTGCGAGCCAACCTCATCTGCACCAACAGCAACAACAGTACCAACAACGACAAACGCCATCGCAACCTTCTCTTCCGCACCAGTCCAGTTCTTTGCAGCCTTCCAATACTTCACAGCAAGCATCGAGACAGATCTCACAAACACCCCGGCAAACTTCACAACCCCTCCAAGCGCCACACTCCACGCCTAATTCCCGAACACTTACGCATGTACAAATACCGACATATCGCCCAGAAGATATGGCAGCCAACCCACAAAGCCACGTCCATAAAAGGAGGCGTTCGAACGAGGGCAAACCTATTCAAGTCAAACAGCCACAGAAGCAGCAGCAACCCCCGCCACCTCAGGGTGCATACGTGCAAATCCCTAAACCCCCTGAATCATCGCCTTTGACCGAATTCACATCTTCTCAATTCGTACCACCAACGCCTACACCTGATGTCGACTATCAGTCTGTTTTGCTTGCACTTTCTGAAGAATATGTCACTGCTGCACATTCGATGAGTGCGCATCTGTGCTCTCCCAACGCAACCAAGGATGATCTGGCACAATACCACAAGCTGATTGCTACAGCTCTGGGCTGTCTTGAATCGGTAATAACAAATTATCGAGCCTCCGATGCACGAAGAGAAGCAAGAATACGACTTCGTTTTGCCAGTCTCCTTTTCGAAGAGACTGACAACACCATGACTGCAGAAGAGTCTCTCAGCAAGGGTATTGCATTTTGCGAGAGGAACAAGCTCACCGATTCCAAATATGCAATGCAACACTTGCTCGTCAGAGTGATGCTGAAGACCAACCCGACGGCCGCATTGAGAACTCTGGAACGGCTGATCCAGGAAGTTGAGGCTTTGGGTATCACGCACTGGATCTATGCTCTGCGCATTCTGCGCGTTTCATTGAGTGTCCAGTCGGGTCGACCTTCAGACACTTCAAATGTCTTGCGGCATCTCGCAGCGTTGAACGATCGCGCAGATGCAAATCAGCATACAGCCGTCCACGTGGCTGCAGCTGTACTTGATGCCCTTGTTCACCTGCAATCTGGTGATAGCATGGCTGTAGACCTAGCATCACGCTCGTTGGCATCGGCACGCACGCACCAACTGGAATCGGTGATGAGCGAGATCCCTCAGCTTTCTACCACGATGGACCTTCTCGATCTCGCTTGTGCGTTCATGCAATCCAGTCCTCCTGACCAATTAGGGCAGAAGATGACTCGCTTCCATGATGATCTCGATGCGAAGACGAAATCTGCAGGCTGGTCAGGCGACGGAAGCTTCCTCCTTCCACTTGGAATTTTTTCCAAAAGTGATGTCGAGGCAGACACTGGTGGCATCTTCCGCAAGACCTCTTCTGGTGACACTGCCCTGGCTTTCATGTGGCTTTCTAGGAGCCAGCTCTACATGATTGGTTACATGCTCGGAGGCTTCTCTCGGATGGGTGTCAATGCCGAGGACAGACGATGCGAGAATATTCTCGCGGAAGGTCTAAAGCTCAATCGGCCACTGAGCGACGCCATTGCTTCGGGAATGTCCATCAAGACGGTTGAGTCTATCAGCGACACTCAACAACGAGTTGCTTTCTCAATAAAGCTTCTGCAAATCTTCGCCTACTGTGGACGCGCAGATTGGCAAATAGCACTGCGAGCCATCGACTCCCTCAAAGCAGAACTCGCAAAGCACCCGCAATACAAAGACAAGTACATGTCCTGCTCATTACTCTACCTCTCAGGTGTCTGCAAACAAGGTCTAGGCGAAGACCGCGCCGCTCTCGACATCTACCAATCCCCGGAACTCTCCATAAAAACGAGCTCGACAAAAGCCATCACACCCATCAAAGACCTCCAAGCGCTAGCCGGCCTAAACACAGTCTCCATCCTACGCGGCCTGCCAACCGACCCCAAACCCGCCGAGCAAATCCTCTCCGACCTTGGGCCCTACTGCGAATCAAGCAGCAACAAAGCCCTCGTCTCCGCCTACCACGTGCTCCGTGCCCTCGATCCAGACCCAAGCATGACCATCATCCGCATGAAACAATGCCTGCAAGCCGCCCTCCATCCCGCCCAGGCAGTTAAGAACTGCCGCATCTTGGCGATCATCATGAATACCATGACGGAGCGCTTCTTCGACGGGATTGTGGGGAAGCAGGCTATCAACAGCGCTACCGCGGGACGTCAGTTGGCTCGTAGGTCCCAGGACCCGCTGTGGATTACTGTCGGTGATGGGCTGTATAGGGATACCATGAAGCGCAATGGGGATTCGGCTGGGGCCGTGCAGGCTGAGCAGCAGGTGAGAATGTTCATGGGGAAATTACCGGACGACGTGAGAACACGCTTATCTTAGCATGAAGCACGCACGCATTACGATTGGGGAAAACGATCACCGAGATAGGAGGAGGGAGGAACGCGATTTTCGCCTGAGCTACGGTCTTGAACCACTCCTCTTCGCTCGCAGTATGTAACAAACACATCCATCCATCCATCAATCGCACTACCTCCTCCAACGCTCCACAGACAAAACAAAAGGTATGGAATAGCTCACTCACTTCTCCGCCTCACTATAATCCCCTCAATCCCACTCTTCCCCAAACGGTCTTTTCAAATTCCGCAGAGCCCCGCTACCAAACTCCAGAAAACCCCACTTTTTCACGTGGCAGATTTGTTGAGCTGAAGTGAAGTGAAGTGAAGTGTGACTTGACACGTGTTGAGGGGTTGGGGATTGCAGATCTCTACTACTCTCATATACACTGTTCACCGGTTTGTGGGGCAATTGCTTCTTGTTTCTCTCTATTGCCATTTTCCCTTGCCCTTTCCCTTTCCCTCGACCCTCTTACATAAACCCCTTGAGAGCAAGGTCTTTTCCTTTGTTGTTGGATTCTTGTGTTTGGACGCTCGAGTTGGAGTTGGAGTTGGCATATCAACGCCGGCGTTTGTGTTCGTTGATGTTTTCGGGGGTTCAATAAATACGAGTTACACTAACGGACATCTGGCTCTGATCACTTCTGGCTTTGGGAACATCAGCGAATAGCTGCTGCTGTCCTAAGAAGAGCTGGCTAGGTACGAGGCGAGGCGTTGCATGCACGGCGAGGAGGACTATTCGAACAGCTCTTTGCAGCGGCAACACCATCCACAAGACATACTCGAGGATCCGCAGGCATTGCCAACCTCCCCCCCTCGAAACCCTCTTCGATCCACCATCTGCAACAGTAAAGACCATCGACCACGCGATTCGAGGTCCGCAAGCATAACGCCAACAATCACCCGCTCAACTCTACACACTATCCACAACACCCCCCTCCCCCAACCCGAAGACACACAAAAGCAACCAACTTCCACCCCTCAAGAGTCCAGACCCCCTAACACAACCACAATGGATCGCATAACCCAACTCACACAAGAACTCGCCGAAGTAGAGGCGCACAAGGCAGGCATCGAGGCTGAAATGCGCTACCTCCGGCATTCGAGTGGGAATACCCAGAGACGTGGGAAGCAGTGCTACTTACCTGAGGAGAGTGATGAAGATGACGAGGAGCACGTGCCGGCGTGAGTATTATTGTCATTTAATTGAAGCTTGAAATTGTAGCTAACAGTTCGCTTCGAATAGGTATGTCATCAAACCTGAGAAGTAAATGGGTTCCGAGCCCTCGACTCAAGGGACAAGCACTACGACTCCTGCTCTTGCTCGCGCCCCAACGACTCGCCCAAAGCGCAAACGGCAATCAAGCCTCTCTTCCGTGTCGGAGAGTCTGGATAATACCTCCCTCGACGATGCAAACTCCACTACCGCTCCTTCAATTAAAGCCACAAAACCAACAGCCACATCTTCTCGCAAGAAAACTCGTCACGGTGGTCCAGCTGCGTTCAAAGCACAGCCGAAAACACCACTACTCAGTCCTGAATGGACTCGAAACTCTCAACAGAACTCTCAGGAAACGCCGTCATCAAAGTCCATGTTTCCTGCCGGTGGGAAGAAATTGGAGTCTGACGCTTGGTTGGCGGATGACTATGAGCAGACACCTAGCGGTGGACAGAAAGAAACCAGTCCAGCGGCCGTCAAAGCTGATAATGACAGCAAGTCCAACAACGGCAAAACCAAACCCAAGAGGAAAACCAAACTCGCCTCCTCCCAACAAACCCCCACCCAAACACAAACCTACGCCGAAACCCTCCCCTTCTCCTTCAAATTCATAGTCTCCTACTCAGACCCCTCCAAAACCTCCTACGAAGTCCACGATTCCTCCGCCCTCTCCGACGACCTGGCCGATTTCTGGCCACGCCTCGACGTCCTGCTCGATGAATGGGAAAACCTGCCGGAGCAGACTGGCCTTGGGAATTGCAGAAGTCTCGCTCTTCGGGGAAAAGGTTCTGTGTGGCGAGTAAGCTTGCTAGAAAGCCGACGAGGTGGAGGGAGGGAGATGACGGGTTCTTTGCTTGTCAGGACTGCGCGGGGGTCGGGAGGGCGTGTTTTAATTGGGTTGCGGGTGAGGGTGAAGAGGATGGGGACGTGGACGAGGATGATGATGACGATTTTGGCGCGCCTAAGGGCGAATTCTGGTGCTTGCCTGTGCATGAGGATGATCGGAGAGCGGAGGTTCGGGAGGGGAAGGAGATGTGGATTTGGGTCAATCAGGGGGAGGGTGGGAGCGGGAGTGAGAGTGAGGAGGATAGTGGCGATGAAGGGGTCAGGTGGGATGAGTATGTGCCTCCTGCTGGGCTGGATGGGAGGGGAGAGTTCTGAGGAGGGGTCTGAGAGATATGAGAGCGAGGAGAGCAATGGGGAGAGTGAGTGAAGTTCCACGGAGTTGGATCTGGACTTTTAGAGTCGAAAACGAGTGCGTATCGTGGCTGATTTCTCGCGCATTGCGGCGCTCTTGGAACACTGCCTCAATTTGTACGAAGAATGCCGAAAGAGCAATAGGCCCGGAGAAACGAGGTAGCTTAGCTCTTAGAATCACAGCAGAACAGCGGCCAAAACAACCAGAGTCCAAGAGAACATACAAAGACCGCTACATAGATTTATACAAGAAGTGGCTTTCTAATCCCTCTTCGATCAAGAAAACGCCAGCGCTCGCCTAAAAAAGCAGCATGCCACCGGTGGAGGGCTTTTCTGAAAGACTCCGCATCAGACGAGCCGAAACGCTTCTTCTTCTTCTCACAATTCATACCGCACTCTAAAACTCCTCCTGTTCTCGGAAAAACATGGTGAAACTTATGATGGTGCCGTAAATGAGCAGACCGCCGATAATGCTCATGACCATGGCTTCGATGCGGATTTGTTCGGTGTGCGCCAGAACCACTGGAAGAGCTGCGGAGAAATAGTCAGCAAAGAATGTCGCAAGAAATACCGCCATGCCACCCGACGTTTCCTCCCATGCGCGCTTTCGAGTGCAAACATGCAATCTCACGTACCAATTCCCATAACCACAAAGAAACCCGTCAAAAACCTGCCCAGCTCGACCACGCTGCTGCTTCCCGAATCCATGAAATCATCGTTCGACTGCGCTTTGCTGCATATCCAGTTGGGAACGGGGGCGAGGACGTAGGTTGCGACGACGAGCAGGGTGAGGTAGTTGTGGTAGAGAGCCGAGGAGAGGATGACGAGGATGAAGCCGATGGCTAGGATCTGTTTTGCGCGTGCGTTAGAGAGTGGTCGGGGGTTTTTTGAGGGTTTTTTGGGGACTCGTACGAAGGATAGCACTATGATGGTCTTGACGCCGGCCATGGTTGTGGTGTTGGCAGGGTTGGTGAGGGGTGTTGGGGTTTTAGTTGCTGTGGAATACAGCAGGTCGTTTATGCGATCACGTGTGAAAGCAGACTGCGGTGGTAGCTGGTCGCAATGTTTGTGAATGTGGGTGTATGGGTGTAGTGGTATAGTGGTGTAGTTGGCGCAAGCTGCGGCCTTGACGTCGTTCCCTCAAGCGCGGCGTGAGGCTGGAGAGAGAGCAGGCAAGCAAGCAGCTGGCTGAGCTTGGGCCGGCGTTTGGAGAAGCAGCGGCCAGCGACCTCATCATTCGCGTCCACTGGCGGCCTGGAGCATCACTGAGAGAAGCCCACCTCACTAACAAACACCACTACCACTACCACCACTCAACAACACCTCTACCAATACTTCCTTCTTCATTCTGCCGGGTCATTAAATTCAACCACTTTCACATACTTGATACCCCATTGCCGGCACCATGTTCAGAAACAACTACGACAACGACTCCGTCACATTGTGAGCACCCATCTCCAACCAAATGCATATCGTCCACAGCTCCAACTAACACCACCCAGCTCTCCCCAAGGCCGTATCTTCCAGGTCGAATATGCACAAGAAGCCGTCAAGCAAGGTTCCGTAGTCGTCGGCATCGTCAGCAAAACCCACGCTGTCCTCGCCGCGATAAAGGTCCGTCCCAAACCATCCACCAACCCTCTAGCCAATTCCACACCACTAACATCCACCCCAGCGCAACGCAGAAGAGCTCTCCTCCTACCAAAAGAAAGTCATCCCCATCGACACGCACTACGGCGTAGCCCTCGCAGGGCTCGCCTCCGACGCCCGCGTCCTCTCCAACTTCATGCGCCAGCAATCCCTCTCCTCGCGCCTGACCTACGACCGCCCCATCCTCCTCTCCGACATCACCTCGCGCATCGCCGACCGCGCCCAGACCAACACGCAGCAGTACGGCCGCCGACCCTACGGCGTGGGCCTGCTGATAGCCGGCGTCGACGCCCGAGGCCCGCACCTGTTTGAATTTCAGCCCAGCGGCGTGACGCAGGAGATGGTGGCGTGCGGCATCGGCGCTCGCAGCCAAATGGCCCGCACATACTTGGAGAGGAACCTGGACGAGTTCGAGGGCAGCTCGAGGGAGGAGTTGATCAAGCACGCTCTGCGCGCGTTGAAGGAGAGTCTGTCCCAGGACAAGGAGCTCACAATCGACAACACTAGCTTGGGCGTTAGTGGTGTTGGCGAGGATTTCAAGCTCTACGAAGGGCAGGATATTGCGGAGTTCTTGGAGACTACTTTCGAGAACAAGGAGACGGAGCAAGGTAGTGGTGAGGGCATGGAGGTTGACGATTCATAGGCGAGATGAGATCGGTGGGAATGGTTGATGATGAGAAACTTTCAAACGGCATGGCGCGGCGTTGACGGCGCGTCTGTAAGAGCACGAGAGACAGGATGTAAACTATACAGTCAGTGAGTATGAGTGTCATCTCCCATTCCGCTTGAGGAATATTGTGTTCCCACAGCAAGCTTTCATGTCTACAATTCCCGGGACATCCCTGCTCTCAGGACCAACGGCCTCTCACATTCAAACCTCAACCGGTCCAGGACGATGGAAATCTCATCATTCTCCAGCAACAGCGGCATCCAAAAAGAACTTACCAAACCCACAACATGTACCACTATCTGCTTGCTAATACTGCCTGGATCTACAACATAGCATACACATCTCGTATGAGAACATCGAGCAAAAAGGCAAAAGAACATACAACAGGCGGGATTCCCAGATGGTCACCCACTCTAGTACTAGTCGCCCGGTTCAGTGCTTATGTATGGCAGAGCGGACGGGATGCCCGGTTGTCAACCCTGATCCTGGAATCAACACTAGACTCGCGCGGCCTCGAATCTCCCAACAAGCGAACCAATCTTTTTCTGGCAGCCAGATCGGCTCTGGCCTGCAGATATGCAACATGGAACGGTGCAGAATTGCACACAAGCCTACACTTTGGTGGCTACTGCGCGATGATGTAGACAACGGCATGCATAAGCGCTTTGCTCTAAGCGAGATTACATTGCAGAATTGGCAAATAACCATGAATCCGCAGTCCCCCGATGCGGCAATCGAAATCTGTTTCTCCTCACTCCTCGATAGTGCTCCACTCAGAAATCACAACCAATTGCGAAATTAAGTCGCTATCTGGACTCGTTGATATTTTAAGATATTTCCATCTTTCATAAAAGACTTCCTGGTATACAGGGCATGGCTCGTTCTGCCGACTTAAACTCCCGTGGTGGCCACTCTTTCCAGCAGGTCCACATCGAAGGCGGCCGAGTTCAACTCGGCGACAATTATAGACTTGGTCGGCGAGAAATACCCTGACATATTTTTATATCATGCTGATCTTTAAAGCAGAGGTTAAAGATCCGCTTGAACGTCTCCCATACGCCGCAAATGCCACATTCAATTCTTATCATCGGCAACATGAGTCTCTATGTCTGCCAGGAACACGTCAAGAGGTGTTGGAGAATATCTATTCATGGGCGGAAGGCGATGAATGTGGCGTATTTTGGCTGAACGGATGGGCAGGCAGTGGGAAGTCAACAATCGCCCGGACTGTCTCGCGAAGATATCATGAACAGAAAAGGCTCGGTGCAAGCTTCTTTTTCTCACGAGACGACAGAGATATCCGTCATGCTGAAAGCTTTGTAACAAGCCTTGCGCGGCAGCTTGCCGATAGCGTTCCAGGCCTTCGCAGGCATGTGGGCAACGCCGCTGAAGAGCACAGCTACATATCTACCCAGTGCCTCCAAGATCAGTGGCAACGGCTCATTCTACAACCACTGTCCAAACTCGAGAACTGCTGCGACGGCCGACCTCTTGTCCTTATCGTGCTTGATGCACTTGATGAATGCGACGACAGCAGCAATGTTCAGAACATCATAGGGCTTTTATCTGATTCACAGTCTATTAGACCGATTCACCTTCGGTTCTTGGTGACGAGCAGACCAGAAATTCCGATTCGGCTCGCTTTCCAACGGCAAGCAGGATTGCGGTCCAGAGGTTTCGTGCTTCAGGACGTATCCCGAACAATTATTGACGAGGACATCATGACGTATCTACGGCACCAAATGGAGGAAATTGCTGCGCAGTCTGGACTTCCTGATACCTGGCCCGGGGTGGACAAGATTTCGCAGCTGGTTCAAAATGCTGGGAGTCTCTTCATCTGGGCTGTGACAGCATGTCGATTCATCGCTGAAGGCTTCCAATTTGCTGAGAATAGACTCGACCTTGTTTTGAACGCTAGTGCCAGATCTACCACGATGAGAGAATCGCATCCGGAAAAACAACTTGACCGCATCTATACTATGGTCTTGAGTAACTGCGTTTCGTCTAATCTCACCAATGATGAGGAATCGGAAGCCTATCAGCTTTTGAGCCGCATCCTAGGCGCCATCATAGCCCTGTACTCGCCCCTCCCTGTTGAAGCCTTCAGTGACCTGCTTGGCATTGACAGTTCTCGAATCAATCGGACACTATTGTCCTTGCACTCAATCATGGATATCCCCCAAGATACGACCCTGCCTTTCCGGCTGCACCACCCGTCTTTCCGTGATTTCCTCCTGAACGAAGCCCGATGTCTCGAAAGCAGGTTACGCGCGGATGAGCACCAACTCCATGGCGCAATGTCCTTCCGCTGCATACGAATGATGGCTTCTCTCAAGCGGAACCTACTGGAGGTATGGCCTGCCACATATCTGTTGTCTGTCGAGCGCGAAAAAATTCGAAAGTGCATTCCCCCTGACCTCCAGTATGCCTGCACTAATTGGCTCAAACATCTGCAAGACAGTGGAAAGCAGCCGAAGGAAAGAGGAGAAGTCCACAGGTTTCTGTTAGACTATTCTCTTCAATGGATTGAAGCTATGTGCTGGATGGAGAAACTAGATGATGCAGTAGCTGCGATGTTGTGGCTGGAGTCCACGGTCAATGTGAGTCGAGATTCAAAGTGTTCATTTCTCGCGTACTAAAAGTCATAGGCGGAACTCTGTCCGAACTTTTACGCCTTTGTGCACGACTTGAACTTGGTTCTGCACAGGAATAAAGAAGGTATCGAGTCTCATCCTTTGCAAATTTATATCTCTGCAATCGTCTTCGCACCCACGACCAGCGTCGTCAGAAGACGATTTGAAGACCGCGTCCTTCCTAAATGGTTGAAGGAATTACCAAGGGTACCTAGAAACTGGACTCACCCTTTCCCTGCAGAAAACTCTCTCGGGTACTGTTCTGGAGCCTACATCGTGGAACTCTCCCCAGATTGCAAGTACGTGGCGTCTGCCTCAAGACGCAACGCTATGCAGCTTTGGGACGCGTCGAACGGAGATTGGTTACGACCATTGATAGGGCACTCGGCATCCATCAATAAGATCGTTTTCTCTCCGGACGCTCAGTACTTGTTCTCTGCATCTTACGACTCCACAGTGATCAAGTGGCATATACGCACAGGAAGGCTAACACTGAGATTCACAGGGCACATGGGCCCCGTGTTCAACATCGTTCTGTCTTCAGACGGTGGCAGAATAGCTTCTGCTTCGGCCGATGGCACTATCAGGGTCTGCGATACCTCGAATGGCGTACAACTCTCTGCAAGAAGGATTTGTCGCGGCGCCATCCCATATCCCATCGAACTACCAATTGCGTTTTCAAGAGATGCAGAGAAACTAGCTTGGGCGATTCTGGATCTCATAAAAGTATGTGATTCTCAGACAGGAGTTTTACAGAAGCTTTTCCAAAATCCTTCTGGCGCCGTTGATGAGCTGCAATTCTCCTCAGACGGAGATCATCTAAAATCGGAGTCTGGTGATGAGGTTGACAGAGTGTGGAATATTTCCACAGGACAAATGGCTGTCGATGATGGATCTATCTCATTTGACGACACGCAAGAGTCGCATGGTTACTATTTTTTTGCAGCTGGGGATTGGATCTGGGGTCTAGGGGTGCCGCTCGTATGGCTTCCTCAAGATTTTCAACAGCATGGTTGCGTGAGTTGGGATGACAAGATCGCAGTGGGGCACTCGTATGGACATGTGACTTTTTGGAAGATTGACTACAAAAATCTTAAATCTGGCTGAGCTCGTCTTTCTTATGCCAAACTAAGTACCGTTCGGGTTGAAGAAACAAATCGAAGAAAGACTAGTCAACTTTATGACTCTTGACTCTATGGCTAGACATCGCGGGTGCGAAGGCACTTATTACACGCCTCTATGTCATAGACAGTGACCACTCACAGCACTAGGCGGGATTTCATGTGCACAATCATGCTGTCTATAGTAGCGTCGCCCTCGCCATGATATACTGGCTTTGTAATGTGACGCCACGGTCCGCCATGTATCATTCAAACCACTCTCATTCATTGCTGCTAACTTTATAAGCTCAGAATCCTATTAAGATGCGCAAAAAGCTAGCAAAGACCACCTTGAGGCGCTGAACTTTATCTTCCATTTGTCGTAGGCCTGGTATAAAGCAAGATGTGCGGTATCGTAGAGTCCAAGAGACTACTGTACAGAGGGGAGTAAGCAAGCTCCCTCAATCAATTCGAAAACCAGAACAGCTAACGAGGACGAAAGGCTTCGAGCTACAACTCTTCGATTTCGTATTAGGGCTGTAAATCCACAGACATCCGTGAGATGGCGCCTCCAGTGCAAGCTAAAGAGCAGGCGGCTGATCAAAAGTAATACCTTGGAGCATATATCCATTTCAACTTGACCGTCGGAAAAGGCAGGCAACAGCCCCATCTCGCTGTGGCATAATTAGGTCATATTGTGCCGAGGGAATCAACTTAGCCAAGGTCTCAGTCAAGCGTTTTCTCTGTCTTCGATCACTGGGATAGCGTCCGATGTTGCAGCGATAGCTGTATCATCAGGTAAGCCATGTGAGGCTGTATAATTACTCGAAAAGGGTCTAGGAGTACAGGAATTGATACTTTTGGAAGGCGGAATCCTGGATCCTGGATCCTGAATCCTATGCCCAGCCAAGTTAACTTATCCGATCAGCCCAAGAATGGTGAAAACTCTCCAACTCCTGGAAGTCTCCATTGAAACCTGATCAACAAGAACGCAATACTAGGAGCAGGGATCAAGACCGAGTATCACATTGATCCTAGCTTGATAGCAGTTCCATCCTTTAACGTTTGCAATTCCTGACTCTTACTAGCCCTAACTTATAAGAAATTGGTTCGAGCCGGGTTTCTAAGGCATACAGATAACAACACGCTGGGATTCTGTCACTACGAATGACTTTGAGAATAGGGTATTTCGGACGGACGGGATACCAGGTTCTCAACGACCAAATCCTGGAACCCGTTCGAGCCTTCTCAAGCCTACGCCAGTTCTCCCGCTGCGGATAGGGAACGAACACTTGACACACTATGATCAGATAGCGTGGCTGTGGCGTGAGATCTTTGTACTTGGGAAGTATCCCTAACATGAAAGCAAAATGCGTAGCTCCCAAAATCGGATTATATCTGCTTTCGCTGGTGCAGTACTGTTGACCTTCTAGAAGCACTTCTCTCCGTCATTCAAGTATCTTCATCCGTTCCGTTCAGTGAAATAAAGCTCATCCCAAAGTACTTCTTTGTCGACCCAAGAACCAGGGATGTGCTTGTAATTCTCAACCATATCCCAGAAGATTCCGGCGAATGCATCACCTGGTTTTTCAACCAGCAGCCTCCATTCCGATAGTGTCGAGCCATGAGTGAATCCAATTATCCTAATGCTGAAGCTAGATCTCCAGTCCAGCAGTGGAAACCCACCAGGCCAAAGTTCTGACTCCCTCTGACCGTACTGACAAATGTCGACACCCACTTCCACAAGAATCTTCACCCAAAACCTCAGCACCGAATCTAGATTGTCTATGATACGGTACGACCACAAGCAGATGCTCTTCAAAAACAAGACCAGAGGGGTATCTCTACGCTCTCCCTTTGACCGGATATGGAGGTCCGCACCTGACTGGAGCGCTTTAGCCAAAATCCAAGCGTATTCTCTTGGAGAAATGCCTCGACTGACACGCTGTGTAGAACAAGAGACAGCAAGATTGTGAAGTACATAGTGCCCTTCTCTGTCTGCCTCGTGCCAAAGTCCATCGTGCCACTGGGGGTGATGCAGGATGTACTTCCATTGCGAGTTAGGCTGGTTCCTCGACACCATTCCGGCAGTTTCACGAAGCATCGCCAGAAGTTCGCTTGCTGTCCAGGAGCAGGATTTCTTACTGAGGATCTGAAGTGGCTGCCTACCAAATCCGTGCAAATCCTCTTCGTCGTTATTGCACTCGTTCGAGATAAAGAGGATGTTTCGCCTGCTTTCGTCGAGATCTTCGAATGGATCATAATGACCATGCCACATCGAGAAAACTACCTGTAGCAAAGGCGTTTGCTAACATCATGTTAGAGAAGTACAATACGTCAATTGAGCCGGCACAAACCTGGAGATTGGTAGTGGAGGTGGTGTCAGCGCCTATACTATGAAGGAACCGAACAATATGCATCTGATAATGGTAGACTGCGACCTGTGAACGATCAGATGAAGCTTCGTAGTTGTATTCAGATAGCATTACCGCGAAGAGAGTCCAGCCAGCGTCAGATCTCACATTTAGTGGGATGCATTGGCCGCAAAGCAATCGCTGAAGACCGAGCAAGTCACCCGTCTTGCACATCCGAAAGACAGCGCTCTGACTTGGCAATGTCGTGCATAGAGTTAACCAAGATGGCCACACCACACTAACTCGTGACAATCGTATTTGCCAGAATTGGAGCAGGGCACGGATCGATTCGTCTGCTCGTTTTTTATCCACCCGGGTTGCAATGCGTGTGGAATTATGCCCCTGGCCAGTTACAGGTTCTTGATAAGGCCGGTCATAAGTCTTCTCCGCACTTTGAGAACTTCTATCTCGAATCGTCTGTAACTCATCGAAGAGTCGTTCATTTGATGTGTCTTGTGTACGCCTCAAAGCTTCCCAATCTTGGGTGCGCTGTCGTTCGCGAAGTTCATAAGCATCGGCATGAGACAGAAAGGCCAAGAGTTGTTTCTTGCTAGTCGTAATCTGTTCGTATGACAGGTGCATGGTATAACTCTGGCACGCAAGCGTTAACGATGATTTGCAACGTTCAAGCTTGCTCTGGTGTGTTTTAATTTGAGTCTTGTGGAAAAGGTATGCGAGGCTGGCCTTTCGTTTCTGGGAAGCCATCTGCTTCCGAAGAACGGTAGTCAGATTCGAAAGCTGATCATTCGCATGGCTGCAATGGAATGTGCCTTTACGTAGCAGAGAGTTTTCAGGAAACTGATCTTGATTCGCAATGAATGCCAGATCCGAGAGAAGTGCTGACATCCCTTCTATTTCTTGGACGAGCTCAAGGAGGTCACTTGGTGCGTTCTTGACCTCCTGGTACAGCTCTCTGAGCTTCACGATCGAGGCTCCGAGCTCAAAAAGTGTGGGCATGATACCTATGCCAGCAGCGACTACACCGATGACTTCAGCCATGTTTCGAAGTTGTTAGAGGCGAGCTGAAAAGAGTGAATTGAGAGACAATTTCCACGATGTAGAAAGAAGGGGAGAGTAGACGAAAGTGCGGTAGCCGCATATAACTGAATCGTCTGCCAACTGCGCCATGCTCGCCATGCTGGCCACGCGCGTAGTGGCGCTCCGCAATGCCCAATGAGCAGAGTGAGCTATTGCATGATGCCTGGCTTTGCATGCGAACTTGCATACGTTCCGTCATGCAGAGTTTTGATAACCAATAAACATGGCGACATCATAAAATACATACGTATACACTGGCTGCGAGGTCGTCGGATGACACGGAAGGCCACAACAACGCAGAGGTCTCGGCGCCTCGCTACGCGCTTTCGCTGCGTGATTCAACGCCTGAGGATGTAGAAGTGCCTCCCCTTTTATTAGCAGCGTAAACAGCTCGCTGGAAAGAGAAACCGCTTCTGCCAGGTATATGGCTGTCTGAGTTATATGCGTCCTAAGACAACCTGTAGGGGCGGGTGATATGATTTTGAGGTTGCAACGAGCCACGTATAGAGAGTGGTGGTGCTAATGTGATTCAGCTAGCCGTAGAGCTGGGCGCCTGAAACCCCCAACACCTGACAGGGGCAGAGAAAACAAGGCAAGCGAGCTCCCAAATCGAAAGCTGATGCTCCTTCACGTAGCGGCCTGTTTACTCGCCCTCGTCATTCCAGGAACGAGTTAGGAGGCTGACGTAGTGGGGCTGCTCTGCTGCAAATCCCGGAATCTGAGTTTATAGGCTCAACCAGTCGGAGGTCACAAAGGTCCGAGGCCCAGGAATCAAGCGCTGAAAATCGGAGGTTAAGTAAACAGAGTCATAAGTCAGGAGTCAGGAATCAAAAAAAATGGAAATGATGATGATATTCCCGGCATTACCTCGAACTTGGCCCAGCATAGGACGCAACATCCACCATCATGCGTCTTCTGCCCCTCGATGTCTAGGACTCCCTCGACTACATGCCTTGAGAATTAACCAGGACTTGAACGCTTAGGAGAATTTTTACCAATTTTCATGATACACTGGATCCTGAAACTATCAACGAAGGTGAGATTGGGGGATTTCGGACGAGATTCCAGTCTCTCAATAATGGATCCTGGAAAGGTCTCTAGAACCATCAACTATCTACCATGAATCAGAATACTCTTGCGTAGCTCACTCATTCATTACAAGAATAGTCGTAGACATTATACAACCTAGACTAATGCTATAGCTCTGTTCATTAAACGTAATCAGACTTTTAAATGTTTAGGGCTAAATTGATTCGAGAACCTAATAAAGTCAATTATTCTTTGTATTTTTAGCTTTTTCCCTAGCTACTTTCTAGCTTCGCTAGTATCCTAGTATTATAGAATTATATAAAGCTTTCTTAAAAGTAGCTACTATGTTCTAATCGCCTATTATAAGCTTCTATATTAGTACTATAGTACCTATAAAAAGTAAAGAAGTAATAATTTCAAGCTTAGTCTATATACTACTAAACTAATACTCGATAACTAGATTATTAATACTTAGTAATAAATAGTTAAAAGAATCTCTATTAAGTAA
>JAPHCH010000003.1:600000-750895 GCA_030772445.1 Cladosporium sp. MBC 237 | reverse complement strand
GGGGGGGGAAGGTAAGAGAGACAATAGCCAATGTCATCGTTGCTTTTGCAAATCCTCACAACTCAAATTTGAGAACGACATATTCTTGGTGTACCTAATCAGAGAGATACGATTGGAATACAACTTTGGATACAGACCACCTATAGACCAATCTTGTCAATCCGGAACATTGTGGAAATCGCTCTTTGCATAGACTCGTTCATGGATTCTGGTTTGATATCACAGTAACAAGGTTCATGTACAGCCAAGGATACTGACTAACAAAGAACCGTCAGACACAACGTCACCAATTGATATTGCAATTATCAACACCGACTCCCCAGCAGTCAATCAAAGTCAGGCCCCGAATCACTCGTCAGGATAAACCATCTTCCTCGTGACGCCACCATCAACAACAATCTCCGTCCCACTCACACCCTCGCTCTCGCACAAGTACTGCACAGCCCGCAACACATCTTCCACTTTGCCAACGCGGCCCGTCAAATGCCACGCATGATCGGCTTCACCAAGGCCATCTTCCCATTTGCGTCCTTGCTCGTCGGCCTCCTTGCACTCATTCTCCACGTGAATCCATCCAGGCAATATTGCGTTGCTACGCACACCTTGAGGTGCGAGTGAAACGGCCATACTCTGCGAGAGACCCAGCAATCCTGCTTTTGTAGCGGAATAAGCCTCGTTGTCTGGCTCCGACATGATTGCTCTCGTGGACGAGATGTGAATGATACTGCCGCCTACAGAGCGCGAGGCAGACTTTGCTAGCATGGGAATGCAGTGCTGGCTCATGAGCATGGGCGCCGTGAGGTTTGTTTCCAGAGAGGCATTCCAGGTTTCCAAGGACATGGTGGTGGTGTTTGCAGCGCCGACTGCTGATGTGTATGCGGCGTTGTTGATGAGGACGTCCAGGTGGCCATTGAATAGTTTAGCGGCTTCTTCGACTGCTGAGCGGATTTCGGAGGGTTGTCGAAGATTGCATGTTAGGGCATCGAAGTCGCGACCCCGTACGTTGGTTTTGGAGAAGTTGCTAATCGTGTGATCGAGTTCTTCTTTATTGTGGTCTAGGATGAATACGCGATTCCCTGATTTCAACAACAGGGAGCTTAGCCCACGGCCGATCCCTCGAGCGCCGCCAGTGATTAAGTAGTTGCGCGCTGTTGTCGCTGACATGTTGGCTTGTATAAACCTGTACTGGCTTTGTCTGTGTATTAATTTGCAAGTGATGATGTCCCTTGTTGGTGCGCAAGAACACCTCCGGACAAGGATGGGAAAAGATGGCGTTCCATAAACTGTGATGTCATACCAAACCGAAGGACAGAAGCACCATACATTTTGATGCCACACGTTGGCATGTGCAAGACTACCGTGTCGCTCAATCTGTGCATAATCCTCAAACACGAGACTAAACATAATTGCAACTGGTATCCTCGTTGATAGCACTGAGTTATGGTAGGCACAAATACGTGCTTTATAAACAAATAGTCAATGAAGAGCGTTCCTTGTTTGATACATTAACTGAATGTAGAAGATGTTAGTGAAATAATGACATTGGTTGTTAAGAATACACTCGGGCTTCTCCCAAATCATCATCCTCATCTTTCCCAACAGCTATTCTCTTTCACGCATGGCTCCGTCACTCGATGCTTCCTCGTTGGTAGGATTCAAGGCCTCGTCTCGAGGCTCGAATCCTACGATAAACCCGAATCCTTCAACCTTACGTCCGTAGGCTACACAGCAATTGATATGTGCCAACACCCATTTCTAGAGCTCAAATTCATAAGCAGGGCCGGCCATAGGAACGGTGTCCTAATGGAAGCAACGGTATATGGTCCACCGCCAATGATGCATACAACATACTGGTCAAGTATAGGCCCAAAGACGATACCTATAAGTAGACCTCGATCACCTTTCTCTCAGAAAGGAGAAAAGCGCAGAAGCACAACAAACAATATATCACGAGACTAAACCTCACAAACATGGCCCCAGTCACATTCCACCTCATCTCCGTCTCCGACGAGACAGCGTTCAAGAACACCATCCGCTCTTTACCTACCTCCCAGCGTCCTTACTACATTGGACACTGCGAGCACTGGATCCACAGCCCAAAGACATCTCTCGATGCCTTGACCGGGCCAGGCACAGAAATGCAGCGATGGGACTACCTCATCATCGCAAACGCATCTCCAACAAACGCACTTGACATGCCCGACTACCTCCAATCCCTCGTCACCAACCACTGGTCAATCGTCGCACCCGTCGACGACACTCAACTCTCCACTCTAGCCGAGAGCAACGCAAAGAGAGAATCCGCACCACCACCAGTCCTCCCACCAGGCTGGAGCCCCTCCGACAACAGCGCCCTTGAAGCCTCCGAACCACCAACAGACCTCGAAGCCTCCCTCGCCCTCTCCGCCACGCCCCTCGGCCACACCAAAACCTCCCCTCCCCTCCCCATCAAAACCTTCATCCAAACCCTCGGAACCACCCACGCCGGCCCCGTCAGCATGTTCAACATCATCGCCTGCAACCCGGGCGAAAGAATGCGCTTCTTCGGCTACGTGCAAGCCTTCACGGCCTCCGTCGGCTCACGCTACGGAGGCGAAGCGCAATTCCTCGGCAACGGCGTGACGGATTGGTCTTCTCGTGCTGCTGAGGGGGTTGATGTTGCGGATCCGGCGGCGGGTGGGTCGGGCGTGTGGGAGGATGTTGCGCTGATTTGGTATCCTTCTTTGTGGCATTTTGGGAAGTTGCTGGATGATCCGGATTATGCTGAGGCGGATAGGAAGTTTAAGGTCGGCGCGCTGAGGGATAACCCGATTTTGTGTTGTACGGAGGTTGAGTTTTGAGGAGGGAGTGGTGGTAGAGGGTTGGATGGGGACTGATGGGGGTGGTATTGGAGATTGCTTGGTTTGATATGGCATAAAGTAGAGACTTGAGATTCACACCTTAATGTTTCGTAGTGGCCCATAGCTTGCTTCTAAATGTAGTTAGAAGATGTGACCAACCTGCATACAGTCTCACCTTGATGCTTTGGTGACCATCATTTGAGTCTGGTGAATTCATCGACCCACGGAGGACCGACCTCGCTTCCGGTCCGGTATCCCTCGCACTTCTAAAATCCGATGAGCATGACCTCTCACAAAAAATACACGAACACATCTAAACATACCAGTCAGCGTGCAATAATTCCGAGAGTGCATAAGACCGAAACGAACGAGGCAAGTAAATGCGCGTTCCTGCATGAACGTTTGCTTTATGTAAACCCCCTCATCCGGAGTCCGAACGAATGCTTGCCCCCCACCAACGAAAGGTCATCAAACGAAAGGTGGGATCGTTCAAGTACACCTGCCACTTGTTCTTCTAATATTCGTACATTGTATTCTGTATAAAATCCTCTAAATCCTTTGTCCACATTTTTTGTTATTAAATCTCCGAACCAATTCATCCACTCAAAATGGGCTCCACTGCTCGCAACCCAACGCCCGGCCAGATTCCCCAAGACCTCCCGGGTCCAACTGCCTACCTGACGAGCCACGACGAGAAGTCCGGCAAAGCGATCGTCCACGCCTCTCGTCCTGTCGTCTGGCACCAATATGACGAGCAGAAGCTGGGGATGGGAGTTGCATACACGACGCACTTCCCAGCAGATCTGAACAACCACGCCGACGTAGCGGCACACGACAAAAAGATGGAGGAGTCCGGTGGGAAGCTAGGACTTGTTTCGGGCGGTGGGACCGTGTTGAGATACGTCGATTTCGCTCCAGGATATACCTGCATGATGCACCGCACGCAGTCGGTTGACTACGGCATCGTGCTGGAGGGACGAATCGAGAGTGTGTTGGACTCGGGCGAGACGCAGTTGATGGGCAGAGGCGATGTGATGGTGCAGCGGGCGACAATGCACGCGTGGAGGAATCCGAGCCAGACCGAGTGGGCGAGGATGATTTTCTGTTTGCAGGATTGCAAGCCGCTGTATGTGGGCGGACAGCGGTTTGGAGAGGATCTTGGACGTGGCACCGAGGGTGTGCCGGCCAGCGGTAATGACGTGTGAGGTGAGATGGTGTATATGGGTGCAATCATTCAAGATTGTACAGGGAAAGTTTCAAAGAAATTCAGGTGAATAGTGGGATAGTACAGCCGAATATAGATTCGATCAGGCCCCAGGGATGGGGGAAAGGTGACCTTCTTTGTCGTATTTCGCTTCTGCATCATTGTTAGAAAATTTAATCTGTCTTGGATGAGTCGTCTTCTAGAACCGAACTTACTGAAAAAGGTGTAGTTGAGTGTAATAGTATCAATGCCCTTCATAGCAGGGTCCTTCAAGAACTCCGGATCAATGTAGAAGAAAACCGGCATATCCACGGTCTCGCCCTTGTTCAACCTCTGCTCTTCGAAACAGAAACACTGAATCTTGCTGAAATACGGCGCAACCTGACCAGGAGTGACACTGTACGTCGCAACGCCAATCACGTCCTCATCGCTCTTGTTGGTGGCAGTGTAGAAAGCCAGCGCGGTCTCGCCAGGCAGCACTCGCACCTCACGCTGCTGTGGTGTGAACTTCCAAGGCAGCACGTCGGATGTTGAGCCTTGGAAGGTGATGCGTAGGCGTCTTGAGGATGTTACGGGTGTGAGCTTTGCGGCGATGTCTTCCTCTGCGTTGTTCGAGGCGTGCACGGAAGACTGGATTGGTGTTCCTCCCCAGCCGGTCTGCTGGCAAATGGTCTTGTATAGCGGTACGGAACCGTAAGACAGGGCGACGGTGCCGAGGATGATGGAGAGGGTATAGTAGATTGTGTTCTGGTTGCGCTTGTCGAACTGCTTGCGCATATCGGCCATGTTCGGCGCGGCATGTTGTTGGGATCGCTGAGAGGTTTGGACGAGACGGGATTGCTGCTGGTGCTGGTGACGGAAGAATGTTCGCTGGCGGAGGAGAGTGCGGGTGCACGAGTTGCATGTGTAGGATGTGCGATTCATGGCGAGGTCGAGAAGACTGCAGTAGCGTGGAGGAGACATTGCGTGTTTGGCGGGTGATTGGTTATTTATGCCAGAGTTGATGGTGCTTCATCAATAATCGAGCCATTCGGCTCGTCATGCAACTTTCGGAAGAGCGACAGTTCGCCGCAGAGGCAATGCGCCCAAGCCCGCTTTCACATGCTTTGCAATGCTGCTTCATCTTCTGTCTTGTTTTATTTATCTTCGGTTGAAGACCCGCCTCAAATGCCTCTCAACATCTGCTGTACATAGCAGCAAAACAATGCGCCATCAGCCATGGCAATTCCCTGCGGCATCTGCCACGAGGCAGACTCAAAATACAAATGCCCTACCTGCGAGCTGAGATAGTAAGTCACCATCACCCAAAACACCCTCTGCCCGAACGAACATCTCTAACAAAATCCCTCCAGCTGCTCGATCAAATGCTACAAACCACACAAAGCCGCCCACGAAGCCGAAGCCCAACGTAACGGCCCAAAACCAACCGAGCCCGCTCGCCCGCTAGCAGACCGTCCAGGAACGAAGCAAAGAACCGCCAAACCTGATTTCTCCACTCTGGCCTCAGACCCCGAGTTCAAACGCCTCCTCACCCGCTATCCGACCTTGCACTCCCAGCTCGGCGCAATCTACGCTCTGACTCTCGACCCGGGCCCCGCCGAAGAGCGCTCATGGAACAGACCACCTTTGCCTTCCCTGGAACGGCCGCAGTCTTTCAATTACCGGGGACGAGGGAGAGGGCGGGGTGGAAGAGGTGGGAGGGGAGGTAGGGGAGGAGCGAAGGTTGAGGAACCTCAGGAGCGCCAGCGGGGCATGTGGACGAGAGAGAAGGGCGATAAGGAGGCGCTTTCTGTTGTGAAAAATATGAGGAATGGGAAGGAAGATGATGATCGCGCGGAAGGGGTTAGAGAGTTTGTGCGGTTGGTGGGGATTCGCTTTGGTGGCGGTAGTGATGGCCGCGAAGAGGATGAGGGTGATGCTATGGTTATGTGAATGGACGACTGCGCCGCGAAATCGGCGGAGAGCTGTGCACGAGAGAAGGCTGATTGAAGGATAGCCGGCACGGAGCTTTACTCTTGAAGGTCAATTTGTGTTCAACAGAACTTCTGAGGTCGGCCGTCAACGAGGATGGCATATAGTGTCAGGAAGGAAGCGCGATCAATCTAGGACGCCCAAGATTATGCGCTTGAGCACAATCAATCAAGAACGATACAGCGACAGAAAGAAGAAGCTGTGCGAAGATTCACATCTCAGCTCCTGGTGACCTGAGCACACGCAAATGCCCATCGGACCGCCGAGAAACATAGCAAAGATACTCAAAACCAAATTGCAATGGCTGTACACCTTCCGAATTTCCTTCGCAATGCCTACAATTCATTCTCTCTCCGCAGCCGACTCAACGTAGCCCTTCCAGCGCTCGAGCTATTTGCCTTTCCGATCTCGCCAGTAATCCACTCGCCAATCCTGCTCACCTCATCCAAATCAATTCCAGTCTTCGCTCCAAGAGAATGCAGCGTGTACACCAAATCCTCCGTCGCGACATTACCCGTCGCGCCCGGAGAGTAAGGGCACCCGCCCAACCCACCCACCGCCGAATCGAAAGTTCTCACACCATGCTCCAGCGAGATGATAGTGTTCACCAGCGCTTGCCCGAACGTGTCGTGGAAATGCAACGCAAGGTCCTCGCTCCTGATTCCCGCCTCCTTCAGCGTCTGCAGCAGTTTCCTAGTGCGAGGTGCAGTACCCATGCCAGTCGTGTCGGCGACTGAGATCTCATCAGCGCCCATCTCCAGCAAGCTAGCGGCAAGATCTGCCACGCGGTGAGGGTCGACGTCAGGGCCTTCGAAAGGACACCCGAGCGCGACGGAGATGTAGGCGCGGACGTTGTAGCCGGCTTCGCGGCAGGATGTCATGAGCGGGGCGAAGCGGTCGAGAGATTCTTGCACGCTGCAGTTGGTGTTCTTTTGCGAGAAGGATTCTGTGGCGGCCATGAAAATAGAGACTTCGTGGGTTTGGCCGTTGGGTGCTTTAGGTGAGGGCATTGCGTTTGGATCTTGGCTGCTGGTGTTCATTGCTGGGCCGGAGTCTTGGGTTGGTGAGGGTGGTGGGGATGGGTAGGCGTCTGATGTGGATGCGTTCATAGTCTTGAAGTAGTTCTCCAAGCCTTTGACGTTGGGAAGTAGCCATTGGTATGTTATGGCTTGTGATGCTTTCGGAGGATTTGCCAGGATGCTGGAGAGGACCTGGTCGGATGCTGCCATCTGAGGAACCCATTTTGGATGCACGAAGCTGCCTGCTTCAATTGTCTGAATGCCACTACCTGCCAGCCGCCTCACCAGTTCTATCTTGGTCTCGACGGGTATGCTCGTCTTCTCATTCTGTAAGCCATCTCTTGGGCCGACCTCGACGATTCGGACATGGTCGTTGGCTACCGAGGTTCGTGGCGAGACGGAGAAGCTTCGTCGGCCAGCGGGACGTAGAAGGTGGGAGAGACGGTGGCGGACGAGAGGTGTCATGGTTTCTTATGCATGCCAGAGTAGGAGTGTTTTGGCGGTGACCAGCGTGTGGTGGTGAGAGGACAAGAGTAGAAGCTCTCTCATGGCCTCGGACCAAGGACAATGCCTTGGTCGTAGGCCAACGCCGATCAGATGCGCGGGGAAGCATAAGCCGAGTGCCTGGCAGCTGTGCCAGTTGGAGGTTACAGCCACCTTCTGACGCAGTGTGTGGCGTAGACAGCAGTAGAAGTGGACCACCTCGCCTTTACTGATGACACGCCAGGCAAACGCATTAAGTACTCCATGATATACCCAACAGTGGCCTCATAACTCCCAAGTAATCCACCTTCCACACATCCCAGTCTCCTACAACACTTGATCAAGCAGCAACACTTCCCACCCGCAAACATGTCGAACTACAACAACAACGACGACAACCCTTGGGCCGACCCAGCCCGCGACAACCTACGCCCACCGCAAGGCCAACAGCAGCATCAGCAACAGCAAAGCCTCAACACCAACAACCCCTACTACCAACAATCCAACTCCCCCAACCCCTGGCAACTAGGCCAAGAAACCAACTACGCCCCTCCCCCAGGCCCACCACCAAACTACGCAAACCAGCAACAAAACCAACAACCCTGGTCCCAACCCAACCAGCAACCTCAGCATCACCAACCGTACGAGCAGCAAGACCCAATCCCCGGTCTCGCCCCGCGCGCCAAAACCTCCACCTTCAACGAAGGCGACTTCATCCCCGCCAGCGAGCGCGGCGAGCAGCGCGAGGCAATGGAGCAGTTCGAAATCACCAACTCGCGACCTCAGACCACAGACGACCGCAATATCGAGCAGTTGCAGCAGGAATTCCCCGGTCTGGACGGCAGTTTGGTCGCGGCGATTTATATGGATTCCAAGCAGATGGGCGCTGTGAGGGAGATGTTGGGGGAGCTTAGTGGGGGGAAGTAATGGGGGGTTTTTTTTTTTTTCACGGGCTAGGAGGTATGGTGGGTGGGGGGTTTTGGGTTGCTGTGTTTGAGGGGGTTTGGGTTTGGGTGTTTTGGGTTGCTGGTTGGTATGGAGGGGAAGTGAAGGGGTTTTGTGTGCTTTTTGGATGATCGTCTTTCTTCGATTTCTGATGGCTGAGGATGTCTTAGAGGACGTGAGGATGAATGGGCGTTATGCCGGTTTGAGATGGATGTACTGCAACAATAGGGTACATTTTCTCAGAAAGGGCTTACTTATGCTGGCCTTGCCGCCTTCGTACTTGTCAACATGGAGCATGTCACGGCTGCATTTGAGCTCTCTATTCAAGTGAGATATGTCTCAGTGACGTTCGAAAAGCCTGGTCCCAACGCCACCGGCGTCGGAATAGTTGTGTGTTTTTGAAGTCCTGTAATAATGGTAATAATATATACAGAGGTAGTGTTAACAAGATATGCATAACTAACGACGAGAGGCAACAATCAACACAAAACTCCTTTTTCTTTTCGCTCTGGATGAATAAATAGATTTCCCTTCTTTGTTTGCTTTCGATTCGATCTAGCGCTTGCGATTCAGCGTTTGCGGTTTGGCCTGCTTGACGGCGATTTCTTCGCTGGCACTCTCGTCGTCTTCCTCATCCTCTACATCATCGTCTTCGGAGCCCTCGCTGGCGTCATCGTCCTCTGATCCTTCGGCGCCGTCGTCTTCGTCTGACTCCTCGGCTTCGATGTCGAACATGCCGTTTCTGGCATCCTCCTCGTCCTCGTCTTCGGCGCTCACACTGCCTTCGCCCGCGGCGAAACCGTTCGCCCCCTCGTCGTCGCTTGCGTCGTCGCTGTCGGACTCTGTGTGGTATTCTTCGCCTTGTGCTTGGGCCTTGGAACGCTTGGAGGGTCTGGAGAGTGCTGCAAGCTCTGCTTCGGAGCCCTCGTCATCGTCGTCGCGACCTTCAATGTAGAGTACACCAGCCTCGTCGTCCTCGTCATCGTGAGCGCGAGAAGAGCTGGCGAGAGTTTGCCTTCTGAGCTCAAGCTGAGCGCCGAGCATGTCAAGCTTGCCCTTCAATTGCAACAAGGGTTGCAGGCCTTGCGCACGCTCGCGCAGGACCTGGTTGAGGGCACGCAGCTTGCCCATGATCTCTGGCTGCGTGACGAGGTAGCCGCCGTGGGCAACCAATGACCACTGTATCCATGTCATGAGGTGACCAGTACGACCCGGGCGACGGTGGATGCGCTCGGCGAGTCTCTGCATGAGCGGGCCAATGAGGTGAGATTGCAGGCGCTGGATGGTTGTGCGGATGCTCTGTTGGTCGGTCATTTGGAAACAGGTCTCCAGCATGTCTTTGTCGTTTGTGCGGAGTGCCTGGGTAAGGACGGTGCTGAGGGAAGTTCCAGTGGGTGCAGAGAGGACTTGTTTGCCGGTGGCAGACACGACGGCGTTCTGCTCGTCCTCCGGGAATGCTGCCTGGACGTCTATGGGTTCCGGATGTCTAGCTGAGAGCATGTCGCCGAAGGAAGGTTCTTCTTGCTCGGCATCAGGTTCGCCGTCTACCATGTCGACATCCTCGGCGCCGGTGATGGCCTGCTGCTCCTTGGAGCGGCCATTGGGTTGAGGGTTGTTGGTGTTCTCTGCATCGCTCTCGTATTCGCTGCTTTCGTCCTCGGCGCTGGAAATATCGATCACTTGGTTCGCATTGCCGTCAGCTGCAACACCGGCCTTGGATTCGTCGACTCTGGTGGTCCTCTTGTCGGGAAGACCGTTGGTCAATTTGCCATCCACAGTCCTACCCTGCCTTGCATCCTCGTCGACCAAAAAGCCCAGACCCTCCTTCTTCTTGGATGCCGGCACGTGAGAACTCTTGAGCTTTTTGGGCGTATGCTGCTGCTCGCTCGGCTCAACAGGCCGGGCGCGGCTGGGACGGGAGCGCTTTGCTGCGCTCATTACTCCAGAAACATGCCCTTGCGTCCGGGGTATAAGGGGAGAAGTGATATTTTCGGCGGGAGTGGTGTTGCAGGTTTGGGAGGTGACCTGCTGTATGTCGTCAATTCCGCCCGATCGCAAAAAGCTTCGAGAATCAATTTTCTGCCGCCAGGTGGTGGATTTGCGCTAGGCGGTAAGTACGACGGGATGAACCGCGCGGGCCGTGGCTCTCCTTTGGTTCGATTGCTGGTTCAGTTGTTTCCATCGAGCCATCTCAGCCATCGCTTTGATGTTGCAACACTTGAATGTGATAGCAAGCTGTCTGGAGGAGATCATTCAGATTTGTGTATTTAATCAATGCTATATGAGAGTGTCCTACAAACTATACATCAACATGCTTCAGCAGCAAGGCAAGTGCTGCCGAATGGAAGTGAAAAAATGGAAAAAGGAGCGAGGCTGCCTCGGGCCCGCAGCTGCTCCCAGCCGGTGTGTGTGCACCCACCCATTCACCTGCAGTGGTGATTGATGTGTGTGAAAAGTGTTAAAGGCGCTCAGCGCTGCCCTCTCGCTCGCCTTCTGAAATCATCATCTCCGCCCTCCGCTCACCCAGCCCCATCAATTGCCCACCCACATATTCCCGCCCTCTTGGAGACACTCCGCCTCCTCCATCCGTGATCAATCATCAGACTGCCGCTACTGCCTCAAAACGCTGCATTATAAGGCCAGTATTATTCTGGATCCCTTTCACACGGCGCTAGTACAGAGACAACGATACGGCATTAGACTGCTTGCTGTGCTGCTGACCCTTGCACAAACGCTGCACAACCCACCACTCACAGCGCACAAAAAGCACGGTCACTTTGGACTAGTCGATCCCCATCACTTTGTCCTTTACATCACCTCATACCTGTCGAGCCGGCTGTCGCGCGTCAACTTGCTGAGGCGCCGCTACGATCACTGTAAGTGAAGGCCTGCAACAAGGCAGCCTTGCACTTCACTGCGAGAAAAACATCACCTTCCATTCACATCCACCATCAATAATCATCCCCGCGCGTGGCTGTGTCTGTCTGTGGCAAACGCTGCTGCCTCGCACAGTCGCAACACAGTCGGTCACGTGCGCAGACGTTCTGTTTCGGGAGCGGCCCGTGGGTCCTGCCCAGCTAGCGTGCTTCGCATCGATAAGAGCATTTCTCTTCCCAGCGGAACCTGAACCTCTGTTCGATCGCCGAGCCACATACGACTTCGCGCTTGCGCATCGACCTCATCCCGCGTCCTCCATCAAATACCCAAACACCCATCCTCCACCGCGCAAAACACGCGACTCGACGTGTTTTTCAAACCAACCCATCAAAGCGCGCGCTTCTGTAATCATTTATTCAATTTGCGCAGCCTATCGCGCGTGTGTGATTCGCTGACAGCTCGGCGCGCATTCTGAGTACCGAGGCGCCGGCGTCACGTGCCTGCGACTTCGCCTCTCTTCTGACCATCTATTCAACCATGGCCTCGGACCTGGCTCAGGAAACGGTCATGTCCAACACCAATGGCATCGACGCATCCAAACTGCCGACTGGTTCCGAGCATGACTCTTCCGCTTCAGAAATTACAAAGGCCACTCCTGTGAACGGGTAAGCAACACTATCCCTTCTCCGTCTTTATTTAATACCATGGCATCTCTCATTCAAGATCTCGATCGAGACTTCTTTTGTTGCTGTGATTTACACGATCGACAAATCGATCAAACATCTTATTGATCAAATCACTGACAAGACGCAATATAGCACTCATGATTCCACTGCGGATGAAATGCAAGATCAGTCCACAGCGCCACCCAACCAGGAGGCGTTCGACGAGAATCGTAACTTACCTCCAACCAAGTTGGACACTACTAACGAGACCTCTGCGCCGGAAGCGAATCCAGGTGGACCCACTCCAACTGAGGACACTTCATCGGGAATTGCGCCTGTTGCGGGCTTCATTCCCAAAGACGCGCCAAACCTCTCTCACCCAACTCCTCCACCGGATCAGCCTCTTGGATCCGGTGAAGCAGACGTAGACACAGAGATGAAAGACCAACCCACTGAAGAGTCTCAACCCGCCGCCAGTGCAAAGGAAGCAACTCCAGTTGACGAGAAAGAGCCCCAGCTTCAGGACGAGCCTGCACCAGCCGCTTCAAAACCTGAGGAGTCTTTGTTGAACGGCGTTTCACAGTCAACGGAGCCACCATCCGATGCTGATGTCGATGTCAAGCCAACGCCACCTTCCGTCGAATCGACGCAGGAGTCCGCGCACTCTGGTGTCGTACGTCCTCGCGAAGATGACGGAGAGGACGAGCCGGCCGCCAAGCGTGCCAAGGTGGAAGACATGCAGGATGCACCAAAGGAGTCAGAGCAAAAGGAACCGGAGCAGACGACTCCTGCAGTCCCCGCCCCGGCGCCCGCTGTGGACGAGAAGCCTGAAGCCGCACCAGCGACGGAATCCGCAAAAGAGGCTCCCTCTGCTGCCCCATCAGTAGAAACCCCTGTTGCCGCACCTCCTGCGCCCGCTGCAGTACCTGCGGCCGCACCTCCTGCAGTAGCCGAAAAGTCGGCTTCGAGCGCACCGACACCTGATGTTCGCCAGCGCGAGCCCCAGCACAGCACTTCTCCGATGACTCCTCTCCAAAAGCAATTCCTCATTGAGAAGCTGAAGAACACCAAGAAGACTAAGCATGCAATTTATTTCTTGCAGCCTGTCGATCCGGTCGCCTTGAAAATCCCCACTTACCCAGATGTTATCAAGAACCCGATGGACCTTGGAACAGTCGAGTCCAAGCTCAAGACCGATAAATACCCCTCCGTGCAGGCGTTTGCCGACGATCTCCAACTGATCGTCGATAATGCTGAGAAGTTCAACGGCCCACAGCATACGGTTACGCACGCTGGCAACAACATGCTGGCTTACACCAACAACTTCATGAAGAAGGTACCTAGCCCGACACAGCCTGGCCCACAGAAGGAGAAGGCTGCCAAGAAGTTCTCTCCCGCTCCTTCAAAGCCAGCAGCCCCTCGCCGTGAGGCACGCCCGGCGCCGCCGCCAGCGCCTCCAGTCAAAGAGCGTTCCAATGCTAGTGAGGCATTTGCCCTTCAGCCTGATGGAATGCCGCAAATTCGTCGCGACTCGCAAACCCAGAGGCCTCCACGGGCAATCAAACCGCCGCAGAACCGTGAGGTCACTTATCCCAAGCCGAAGCGCAGGGAGCACCTGCTGGAGCTCAAGTTCTGCGAGCACATTCTCGATGAGATCCGAGGTCCAAAGTATGCGCAAGTGAACCATGTCTTCCTCATGCCGGTCGATCCGGTTGCACTTAACATCCCGCATTACCGTCAGATTATCAAGCACCCGATGGATCTCAGCACCATGACCCAGAAGTTGAAGCAAGGCCAGTACGGAAAGGCGAGCGAATTCAAGAAAGACTTTGAACTGATGGTCGACAACTGTCTCAATTTCAATCCGCCGGGCAACCCCGTGCGAGATCTTGGAATTGAGTTCCGTCGTGCCTTCGAGAACCTGTGGCGGGAGAAGGAGAAGTGGGAACGCGTCAACAAGCCGAGGTCTGAGCGTGCTTCTTCTGCTTCCGGTGATGAGAGTGCCGCGGACGAGAGTGAAGAGGAAGAGGAAGAGCCAGCGGACGAGGCTCAAGCCACAATTGCGGCACTGTCCAAACAGCTTGCTCTTATGCAGAACCAGCTGGCAGCCTTCGGCCAAGGACAGGTCAAGCCTGCAAAGGCGAAGAAGAGCAAGGAAGTTCCTAAACCGAAGAAGAAGTCCTTGCCTTCTGGCCCGTCCAAACCCTCCAAGGTCGCAGCAGCTCCCAAGGCGAAGCCGAAGAAGCAAAAGCCGGTGACCTATGAGGAGAAGCAAGAGATCTCGTCGGCCGTGGAGAAGATGGATGGCGCTCAGATTGAGAGGCTGACCCAGATCATTACGGAGAACTGCGAGAAGTACCGTAACATGGGCGATGAGATGGAGCTTGAGATTGATGATCTTCCAGATGATGTGCAGCGTCTGTTGTTGAAGCACGTCCGCGGCATTTTCGGCAACCCGAACCGTGGCAACCGTGCACCATCACCTGACGATCTGGCCGCTGCTGACGACGATGATTTCGAGCCTTCCCACAGATCTCGTGGCGGCGGCGGCGGCGGTGGCAGCGGCGACGCCAAGCGTAAGAAGCACAAGCCTATGGGCAAGAAGGAGCAACAGGATAGCATCAACACTCTGCGCAACCAACTGGCCGCTTTTAAGGGTGGTGTGCCGGTATCCGGTAGCGAGAGTCCAACCAGTGCGGGCTTCGCGGCTGCCGGTCAGGAAGACGGAGGAAACTCATCAGGCGACGACAGCGAGGAGAGCGAGGAGGAGTAGAACTCCACCCTGCCCGCCAAGTGGAGCCATTCCAAGCGCGACCATTCGGGCAGTTGAGAACCAGATTTCTTTCTTTGATGATCATGAAGCGATGCAGCGGCGAGCAACGGGGTGGATTTGGGGCGGGAGCGATACGAACGACGAGATCGGGCTTCTCTTTTGGAGCTGCTCATCCCGAGACATTTCGGTCCTCTGTCCCTGTCGAACCCCTCCAGAATTGTAATTGTACGAAATTAGTTTACGAGATTCCGAGAAGACCACCCACAAACAACAAACAACAACAAACAGCAACCCTTCATTGTCAAGTTCTCTCGGTTGGTTGCGATGTGTGGAGAGAAAATTGACTCCGGTGTGCGATTGAAGCATGGCATGCCAGTGGGTTCTGTTGCGAATCAGCGAGAGACTGGGTGGTGGAGGTGGAGGATTGCGGCGAGGCTTTTTCTTCTTTTTCTCTTCTTTGGCGTGTGTTTTGTGTGTGCCGCCTCCCATGGGTGGATGGCCGAGGATCCGAGACAAGCTGTTTGGCACAGAGAGAGGTACATAGATAGTGTGAGTATCGATCAATTTGGACAGATGTCAGCGAAAATATCCCAGTTCCAGTCCCAGTGATGTGCGTGTGTACGTGTTGGCCATCGAGGTCACAAGAGTGCCCAGTTGAGTGCGAAAGCTTGTGAGCTGACCGGAGCTGCAGGCCATTTCCGATCTGCAAAGGGCGGCAAGGCGAGGGGGAATCGCATATCCGTATCCAGTACTGTGAGTTTTTCTGTGTTCATTTTTCCTTTCTTTCTCCTCTCTCCTGAGAAATTCCACTGGAAGATCTGGTGGGTTAGTAAGAGTTTCTGGGAGGGACTACCTGCGCAGAAGGAAGAATCGGCGCAAAGATGAAGCGTGCGTGTGTGGCGAGCGAGCGGTCGGCGACGGCGGGCATGCTCTGGGGACTTTTGGGGGGAGGTCGGTCCTGCGTGTTAGTTGGGTTTTTAAAAGAAAGAAGACTTGCGAATGCCTGATATTGAAAGAAGGCAATGTTGATGATAGTTCTGGTTTGGGAGTTGGAAGTGTCAGAAGCTCGCCGACCCCGAGGCGGATATGCTGATAGCTCTGCTGGAGGGGAAGGTCGCTTCGCTTAGGTTGCTTGCCTTGGTGCTTGGGTCGCTGGATGAGGGTAGGGTTGGGGTTTGGGTAGGGCAGAAATGCCGTCGCGGGGGTCGGCTTTTGGCATCTTTTTCTTCTTTCTTCTGAATCGCAGATATCTGTACATTTGCGTAGGTGCTGGAAATGCCCAATAACAACGGTACAAGTGGTTCATGTCAGAGGGGGGTATTTCATATAAACAAGAGTAGTAGAGAGGAGGTTCGCAGGTCCCCGTCGATCACCATACCACCACTGAGACTCGCCGACGATTGTTGTGCACTCTCCCGCTGCCGGTACCTGCCTACCTACCGACTACCTACCTACCTTATTTGCTCACGTGCTTGTGACTATGAGTATTATTAACCGCCCGCCAGCATGGCAGCCAGCAAGCAAACATGCATGCCTACTACTGCCGTGGGTGCTGACAAGGACAGCCCTCGCAAGGCGCCGACTGACCCCGCGCGAAATCGGACGATGATCATACCGCTGCCCGCCTTTGACCGCAGCTAAGCTTTTCTCTCGCTGATCCTATCGACTCTCTACGACCATCTAGCCTCTACCCCAAGACAGACCAGGGCAGAAGAGGAGAGCCGCATGGCAGAGGCTTCCCAGAACCGGCCAGCATGACGTTGGCCATTCCCGCCGCCGACTCATCGTCAATAGCAGAAGAGAGGTCCAAGGTTCATTATTCTCTACTCCGCATCTTGCCTTCACGCCCGCCTGCCAGTCATACATCCATATATACTTGACCCTTCTTCTCATCGGATTTGTGAACATCATCTTTTGCAGTACATCTATCGTTGCTGATTTAATGCGTTAAACGCTGCGTGGAAAGCAAGCTGCGGGCTTTCTACGGTTCGTCGGCCATTGGGGGGCACTACTTTTGGTGTGCGATTTTACTCTCAAACGCCTACACTACTGCATCATTCACTCTACCACAGGCTTTTTAGGGCTGCGTGCTTTTCGAGCGCGTGACCAAATCACAAACACCACCACTCTATACCACGACACTTATCCCATACTACTGAGTTTCTGATACATCAACATCACTTTACCGACTGGCTTTTTTGAAACGCCGCTTGCGTTAAGCGAGCTCTCAACAACACACAACCAACATCATGACCCTCCACCTGGGCATTCATCCCAACCGCAACTCGGACCAGCAAACCGAAATTCGCGAAGCCAGGCGCATGCTGCAAGGCTGCGTGCGCAACGATTGGGACTATCCTGCACTCCCGGCATACCAAAAACCTGAACGAGAGAAGACAGCGCAGGAAAACGACGATGCCGCGACGGTAGCGGGCTTCAAATTCCATGCGCAGACTGCAGAGATCGAGAACCAAGAGTCGCTTGAATGGCGAGAGCGCGATTACGCTTCTTCCGATGAGGATTCGGGAGAGGATGAGGCGGAGATCGCCGCTGTGAGGGAGAGCAATGCGAAGAAGTCAAAGGTACACCACAAGTCTGACGGTGCGGACGCCGTTGCGCAGGAAATTTCAAATCGCAGGATGGCGAGGAAGCGCAAGCGAAAAGAGCTATTGGAAGAAGAGATGGCCTGGAATGATGGTCTAAGTCACTGGACGCTGAGGCGCGACGCTTGGTGTGGTGCGAAGACTGCGGATCAGGTGCATTCGCTGAAAGAAAAGCACGCAGACGAAGCCAAAGCAGAGTCAGCTTCTGCATCAGCTTCTGCAGGCTCAACACCGCGTACATCCACATCCTCTGCTTCTGCGCAGGCGACGTCGACTTCTACCCCGGCCACCTCTCCAGATGCAGACATCAACATTGCAGGCATGTCTGTCACGCCGCCTTCGCACATGCTTGTTCCAGTCATCCCGAAGATTCTGCCCAACCATCCCATTCGCAGGAAAATCTCGCCTGGCATGTACCCGGAGATATACAACAAGATCATCGTACAAGCGCGTACGCCTTCCGTGCCGATAAACCTCAACACCATGATCAGAGCGCTGGTGCAAGGATGGAAAGACGACGGAGAGTGGCCGCCCAAGCCGGGCCCGATCGAGAAGAGTCTCACAAAGAAGAAGGGTGTCAAGGATGGTGTCAGGTCTTTTGCGAAAATCCTGCGCATCACTGGTGGCGAGTCGAACAGTGTCACTGGGAAAGGATGAGGATGAGGGATGAGATGCAGACAGACTGCGCATTTACCGAATGCGCCAAATGATACCCATGGTACTTACGACGATTTTCACCATACTCCTGGCTTCACGTTCACACTTCCCAGAATAACGACGTCACGCAAATGGGAGAGCATTTTCTTCCGCCACAGCCAAAGTAAGCGGACACAATGCTGGCGTTGTGTCCACACAAAGCAGCCTTTGTGCTCAAAGTACCAAAATTACCACCCCCCTGCACAATCCCCATTGTCCACACCTTGAACTCTTTGTTCTAACCTTTCACATTTCAAATACGTCCCTGTTTCCCTCATGCACGTTATCCCCCCCTCCCCTTGTGCATTCCCGTATCGTCGACGTCTACCGCCCAAGAATCACCGAAAGGCCATACGACATTTCAAGAAGCACAAATCCTCTCTCTCTGGCTGGTTCCAGACGAACGGATATCAATACTTGTGCTTTGACCCATACCGTCATTCAGTCGACCAGAAAGAAAATAAAGAAAAAACATACTAACGCCAGTCTCACCTCGCCACACCACCATGTCTTTCCGGCCGATGTCTCCCACCTCCCTCAACTACGTCTCAGCCAACACCGCCGCCACCGCTCCACGCCCACGGCTCCACGCTCCCACGGAAACAGAGACAGAAACCCTCACCCAAGCCCCCAGCAAACGTCACCAGTTCCGCGCAAAAGCAAAAAAACTCGGTAAGTCTCTCAAAAACGGCCTCAAATCCCTCGCCTACCTCTGCCGCCAAAGCAGCCTCGACTCCGACTCTTCCACGCTCAAGGAACTGCACAGTAGCGTCGGTTCGAGAATTTCCTTGAACCCTGCTTCCGTGGCGCGTGCGAGCACTCCGAGCATTCTCAGGGTGCGGCCCATGTACTGCGGTTCGAATGTGAGGCTCTCCGTGCACCAGATCCCTCCTAGTCCTCGCGTTGAGGCTTTTGGGGGCTTGGATGTCAACAGCCCGAACAGTGGCAATGCCAGTGCTAGTGGGAGTAAGAGGAAGAGCATGCGCTTCGTCCATCCTGTCGTCAGCGGTGTGATTTCTGACGATACCGTTTCTGTCTCCGCCAGCGTCGACAGTTGGGAAGGTTCCAGCGAAGAACAGCAAACGACCCTTCGACCCGCCACGGCCGAGACGGTCTCGACGCTCGATTTCGAAAACCAGGTAAACCCCAAACGCGTGCACAAGAGTCTCCTACACGGAAAACCGAGCTTCAACACTTTCAAGAACGTCTTGGACGGCGCTGCGAAACCTCAACCCGCCCCGCCGACTTTGCCTTACATCCCCATGACCTCGAACATAGGCCTCGAAGACAGCGGAAACAGTGAAGAATCAGACCTCGCCGCTCTCGCCGCACAAGTACAAGCAGACTACGTCCTCCCCGGAACTTCCAAGCTGCCCACCGTCCTAGTCGTCGCAGCTCCCAATCAAGCCCATCACCACCCCAGCACTCTCACGCCAGGCAACGAGCTCACGCCAACTCCTAAACCGCGCACCACAGCTCCTCGTCCGCACACAATGGGTAATTTGAACTTCCTCCCCTACGTCCCCCTAGGAGAGAGCTTCAACCCTTACTCCAATGCCAGCACCAGCGCTACTACCCCTTCGGACTCTTCCAAACCCAAACTCGCCTCGCAGAAACAAGCTTCCAACACCTCTCTTTCCGCCGCTTTCGCTGAACGCGAGGCAGAAGACGCTGCGATCATTCACAAGCGCCACACGGTGCTTTACGAAGAAGTCGAGAAAGACTTCCTCCTCCCCACCGTCCCTGCCGTTCCGATTGCCGCAACCTCAACCTCAACCCCAACCTCAGTCCAGAAACAAAACCGCCCCTCACAAATCAAACGCAAACCCGTCGCCCCTCGCAAGCAGGCAGCTAACACCCCCAAACCTCCCGTCGCTCCCCTCGCCCTCCCCACATCTTCCAAACAAGCCGCTCGTAAGTCCAAGGAACTCCCTCCCCTCCCCTCTCCCACTTCCCCTCGTCGCTTCACGCAGGTCGTGGATCTCCAGGGTGTTGCGCCGGAGAGGTTGAGGATGAATGGGAATGGGTATCCGGTTTTGCGGAAGGCTGTTGCGGGGGCTTCGAAGCGGGAGGTGAAGGGGAAGCAGAGGGTGCAGTATGGAGGAGGTGAGAGGAAGCTCAGGGATGCTCGTTCTGCTACTCGTGTTGGTGGTGAGGGGAGTGCGAGGAGAGTGCACGCTGTTGAGAGTGCGTTGGATAAGTTGATGTTTTGAGGTGGGTGTTTGTTTCGTGGGGTTTGTTGGCGGTTGAAGAAGGTAAGTTTGTGCGAATGAGGTAAATGAGGGTGTGTTCACCATTCGAGGCCAGATTCTCGGCGTTCCCATATCGGGATCGGGATGCTTCCCTTTTTCTTTTTAGGCGAATTCTTGTCGTCGTGGATTCCATCTCTCTGGCGCTGGTCGCCTGATCGGTTTGTCTCTTTTATTTGTCGACCGTGAGTCGACTCGTTTCGAGTGCCATATAAATATAGCCATATCTCGCATTTTGCAATGGAACTTCGTTCGATTTGCCGCATTGACCTTTTTCATCACCCCATCGTCCATCGGCAGAATTCAAGAGCGATCGTTGTCCCCAATTTCTTTCCTTTCCCAAAAAGAATCCCTCGTCCCATGACAGAGCTCTTCAAGTATGCCCCAACCCCTTCGTCCGGAACGTAACCGTATTAGCCATCGGATGCCTCCTCAACCCATGATCCATCCCCTCAAAATACGGTGCGCAACCCGCCAGTTTCGCCGTGTTGATATCAATCCACATCAGCAATCGCACAATATACGGGTCCGGACTCCCAATCTCCAACAACCCACCGCGAAGCTCAACCATCCTCACCAAACCCTGCATGTGAACGTGGTAGCAAGCTCCAGAGCCGTGTTTGATCTCATACGCAGCACACAGCGCGACGCAGATGAGCATTGGGTCTGATATGCCGCGGACTGGATCGGTCAAGGCGTCGTTTATGCTGTTGAGCAAGAAGCGCTCGATGTGAATGACACCAACCAAAGTCTGCCCCTCCAGACACCTCCCCAGCACATCCAGTTGGTTCCTCACGCCCAACAGCACGGCCGTAGCAAGCAGCACTGGGTCCGTGAAAACGAACGCATAGAATCTTCCCCAGGACCCCTGATGTCCTGCTACGTTGTACTGGCGCGCAAAGTCGACCGCTTGCGCTTCGCAGATGCTGCGGTAGAGGGTCATGACGCTGGAGAGGGGGAGGCGCATTTCTTGCAGGCTTGTGCCGATGGTGTTGTGCGTGTCGCGGAGGGCGAGGGTGCGGAAGGAAAGGGTTCCGTGGGAGAAAGAGGCGGGGAGGCCGTGGGTGGCGAGGTGGAAGGCGCCGGGGGAGATGAGGGTGGTTTCTGGGTTGGAGTCGTTGGGTTGGTGTCGGGAGATGTTTGGTCCTGTGTTGGGTTCTGCTTGACGATTGACATGATGCTGGGTGAAAAGTGGCGAAGCAGATCGCTCATCTGCGTTCCCATCAAACCAACCTCGCCACGGATCTGGCTTCAAAACAGAAAAAGAAGAAGAAGAAGCAGAAGTGCGAAGCGAAGACGTTGTCGTTGCCGCTTCTGCTTCCGCATCGTCTATATCATCAATCCTCGGATCGGTGATGGGTTGCGCCGCACCACGCCTCGCCCGCGAATGGATGTGCTGCCATCGAGTGACGTGGGAGCGCACTTGCGAGCGAATCTCGCCACGGCGACGGGTGTCGTTTGGGGTCGATTTTGTGTAGTGGACGAATTCGAAAGAGGTGTTTTTCCTTTTTTTCGAGACGCCCATCCTCCATGTCCCTTACATGGAAACCATCACCCATTCAGCCGATGCAATCGAAATGTTTCGTTTGAGGAAATTGATGCGGGTTGTCCAAAAAATGTGAGCCTGGAGCTTTCGTTTTCATTATGACGTTTTGCGAAGGGCGCGAATAACATTACTCGCGTTTTCTTGTGTTGTAGAGTAAGTTACGTTGGAGATCGTCGAGGGATCTGCGGGTTTCTTTGGCGTGTGGCGTTGGCGTCGATCGTGTATCGATCGATTGTGCGATATCACCTAGTCGAAAGGTGGCGTGGGTCGTCTCTGCACCCGCTGCGCGGTTTTACCACTTTTTCTGCATAGGATCACTCATTGATATCATCAAGTCTTTAGGGATACCTTCTTTATGATACACCTACAGCTTCTGAATTGAACGACGCACTTGAAACTTGTATACACGATAGAGTAAAAGGAACTCCTTGGGCCAATGCTTCAAGGAAAACATGATGAGCTATCTGTAAGACTTGCCATTGCCAATGCACGCAATCATCATTCTCCAATCCCGATGCAAAGCTCATGTGAGGTAAAACCCGCTCGCAAAACCCCCAAAAACGAATTTTCAGATGCAAGACAATTGCTTGGTGTTAAAACAAAATTCAAAACCGACAAATCAGAATTGGGTATCAGAGGGCGAGCTTTTTGTCGCCTGTGGAATGCTCGCAAAAAAGCCAGAGACTAACGCCAAACGCCAATGCATTTTTCTTGAGTCTCCTTGGGTAATCTTACTTTTGTGTGTCGTGATCGCGGAAGAAGCTTCCGGGCTGGGTGGCTCTGGTGAGTGCTCTGCCGGAAGAGCGAGGACAAGAGATGGCATCCGGCTCATACATCCACCATGACCGAATATCGACCGTTCTGTATAGCCAAATACCAGTACTTCTTCTTCAAAGGCAGTCAATCGGATCCAGCAGGGCAAAGAGCTCCTCTCCAAGCATGTGCTTGGCCTCCTCATCGGTGGCGTGGTCAGCTTCGTCGACAAAGTGGCTCTTCATCAAGACAGCTGCCTCGGTCGGAACATAGTGGTAGTTTTCAAGCGGGTACTGCTCGATGACATTGCGGTGCTGCCAGTTGACGGTCTCGTTGCCTTCGACACGGGGTGCACCAAGGAAGCGACCGTGAAGCTTGTCGGTTGCGATGCGGTCGTCGCCTTCGTACTTCATCTCGCTCTTGGATGGCCAAGGGGCAACGAAGGGACGACCGAGCTTGAATTGCGGAGTGAACACAGTGGGGAGGCTGAGGACAGGAGAGAGGTTGGAGTCAAAAGTGGGACCAGCGACAACTTTGCCACTGAAGGCAGGGCGGGATGGGGTGGAGGAGCAGGTGGATTGAGTGCCGACTGAGTCCCTGCTGTGGACTGTGGATGGAGAGGTGCTCGGGGTACCGAAGAGCACTTGGCTGCGGACAGGTGTCTTTGGAGAATCGGGCTGGGAGCTGGACTGCAAGGATTTGGCGCGGTCTTTGACCAGGAGGGCAAACTCACGCTTGTGGGCCTGGAGGTCGAAGTTACGGTACCAGAATGGAGAATTGGCGCAAATCTTGCTGCGCGCAAGATTGAGTTTCTCGTGCTTCTGTTTCTCCTTGACGCCCGGAGCAATCCACTTCTTGGAGCTGCCGTAAGACATCGTGGTTCACAATTTGGTAGGTGCTCTGTTGTTGCAAAGTTAGTGCTGCCTTTGGTCTATACATGGAGTATGAAGAGTCATGCTTTTTCCACAAGAGGTCAGAAGAATGAAAAATATCGGACGGATCCTTTGACAACTTTGTCGGGCGAGTGGTGGGTTCACGTTTCTTGTGACAGCTGCTCTCTTGATCGAGTGTCAGGTGAACTTGGAGGGTACAATGCCGGCCAATGTTGAATGGCTGGTCGTTGGTGGTGATGTGCTTTAGAACAAAAGGGTGTTGTCTGCTCCGCTCAACAGCTGCGGGCTGGTTGTGTTGCCGCTGAGTTGATCGGTCAGGCAATTTGGGATGACTTGCCGGTCAAGCACGTGTTCCTATTGTCAACCGGGTGTCGTGACTGTCACACGACTGGATTGCAGATCCTTGAATGTGAAGGCACCAGAACCGACGTGGCCGCGGCGGGATTTGAGCTTGTCTTGTGGAAACCAGACCTGGCGCTGGTTCTTCGCTGTGTTCACGCAGTGGATGATGCCCGGTGAGGGCAACGTGTTGATTCGAGAAGATGATGGAAACCCTACCACACAACCCAGAGGGCAGTTCTGCGCAGAGTCTCAAAGTGCTCGGAGCAGCTTGATTGAGGCCGTTGGTAATGGGAACCAGCTATCCCGCTTCTGTTCGGAATTAGTACGTAGCGCTGAATTGTGTTGCAGCACAACAGTGAGCGTATCACTATTGAAGCACACGCAGGAGCCAGCACGGACAAGGAATGCTCGATGTGAACTTGGGGTGCGACCTGTCTTCGAGAAGTAAAAGGATGTCGAATGAATGAAGATCAAGTGAAACTTATTCAATGCAGCACATGTCAATACACGATTTTTCACGTGTAACAATACGCATACCTTTGGACCTGTATGATCAAGTGAGCGACAGTCGCGTGATGATGTAAGGCTTGTGAAAGAGAAGTTGCGGTGAGAAAAATGCGTTGGAGTGGACAATAGTAAAGCGATGAAACGAATATGACACTTATGCCATTGTGGTGTTGGTGGTTCAATAGAGGTTTTGCTATTCAGCCAGGCTACTGTTTTTCTGATGGCCGCGTTTGCAGAGCGCGTGTAGTCATAACATCCAAATGCGCCGCGACCGGGTACTGGCGGCGGATTGGTCGGGTCTGAGCATGTGAATGAATTGTCTTGAGTGAATGCATTGTTGAGTGAGCAGTCAATTGCATGAGTATGTGCCATATTCCATGTGGCGAGCAGTAAAGAGGCGAGCACAGTGAAGGCAGGATGGTGGTGTAGAAGTGTAAGGCAGGTGTAGTTGTTAGCCACAAGTGAGGTCAAGAACTGCATGTTTCACAGTTGGGAGAAAGATGGGCGGAGACGGACTTGATTGGCTGCGCATGGACTTGGAAATGGGCATACGTCACAGTTTGCGCAGCTCGATTCCTGCTGGGCGTGTATTTGGCCACAACCGCAACAAGACGATGGAAGTGAGTATGTACAGCTTCTCTGAGGCCATTTAGTAGATAGTACTGTAATTGATGACCCCCATCATTGTGACATATCAATACAGCAAGGTAAAGACAAGCTTCCCAGATTCATCAGGATGTTGGCATAGCAAAGGTCTAGCTTGGTTTAGCGCAAAGCTGGCACCAGGCCTTGTGTGGCGTCGCATTCCCAGACTACAAAACACCGTCGATCCCCAGACCTCGTCTTGTGGTGAGATCCAGGGCCGCCTACTTCGCTGCGCAGCCGCGTGACAGTGCGGGTGGCCCTGCGACCTTGCTGTCACGCTGGAGGATGTTGTCGAGGAGATGTCGAGAAGGAGGAGGAGGTGTCGGACAGGAGAGTCGGGCTGCAGTGCGCGCTGTTTGCACCGCCGCAGCCCTCTTGGAGAAGTCCTGACATGGACACGCCGGCCGAGGATTGCTACCAGCAGCGCGCGCAAACTGACAAGAATAGCTATCCTGGCGTCACCAGCAGGACCAGCGTGCGCCGAGTAATCTTACGCCCCGTGTCCTGTCTTTGTTCGGCCTTTATCCCCCCACCAGCATGGGCAATATCTCAATGGACAAAGCAGAGCCGCCCTCGACCTGCCCCCGGGCGCTTGCGAGCCCCCGCACAGACCCCCATCGACCAACGACCAACCATCCAAACCTCGAGTCCCAGACCAGGACGTGGATGCGCGAGGGGTATGCTGAAACGCCATACTCGACTTCGGTGGCCGTGGCCTTCTGACAATGATCCATCTTGGTCGCATGACTGGCCAAGCCAGGAGACTACGGTACGTTGCTATTGTTCTTGCTTTGTTCTTCCGCCACAGTCGCATTGTCTACTTACCCTTTGTCGCCTCGCTGCCCCATTTACCATCTTCACTTCCCTCCCGCGCATATGCACGATTGACGATTCTCCTTTGTATTTCCCCTACTTCGTGCCGGCACGATCCTACAGTCAATACCACTTTACGACGACGCATTCACAAACGCGACCTGGTGTCACGTTGCTCCGCTTTTATTCCTCCTTTTGCACAACAATACACTTGCACGGCAATAGACATTCGCTTCAACCACACACTCATCCTCGCGAAAACGCCACTGGCTGGCTCACACCCTCTGACCACACGCTGAACATCAAACCAGGCACACCCAGACTTTCAGCACCCGTCGCCACCATGTCATCCCCAGAGAACCAACAGCAACACCCGAATCCTGCGCCGCCATCCGTTTCCGCTGGCAACCATGAGACGCGCGACTTCTACGCTTCGCAGGATGCATCACGACCTACCTCACAACCCGAACCATACCCTACACCCTACCTCGGCCTTCGAGCTAGACTCTCGCAGATGTGGATCAACCGCTGGACCGTCCTACTTTTACTCGTCCTAGTTCGTACTCTTTTCGCAATCGCTTCGCTCGACGACAATCTTGGCTCTGCGAGGCGCGAAGCTCTCTCTGCTTGTACCGCAGTAGAGACTGCAGGCTCCGCAATGGCGAGCATGCCCCACTACATGAGCCGTGGCGTCAACGAGCTCACAGTCAAGGGTGTTGAGAAAGCTATCAACGGCCTGATACAGATGCTCATCATGAGCGTCACCGGTGTCCAAGAACTTGTGGTCTTCATCATCAATCTACTCACGTCCACCTATGTTTGCCTGATCACTTTGGCGGTCAGCGGCTCTCTTCACGTCGCTATTAGCGTCGCTGAAGAGGTCGGCGATTTTCTCAACTCAACTGTCAAAGACGTCGGCAAAGACCTAGGCGATGCTGCAGGTGACCTTCAGAAAGTCATGAACGGCTTTATGGATGACATCAGCAAAGTCGGCAGCTTCTTTACTGGCAAGGACCCCGAGCCACCAACAGTCGACTTCTCAGATGAGATCACCAAGCTAAACACCCTACACCTTCCGGAAGGCTACGACAAGGGTCTCCAGACCCTCAACAACTCCATCCCGACCTTCGCTGAAGTCAACAATCTTACAAACACTGCCATTCGCTTCCCGTTCCAGGAGGTGAAGAAGCTTCTTAACGAGAGCTTGCCAAGATACACTCTCAATGCTTCGATGTTTCCCGTTCCCGCAAAAGAGAAACTCACCTTCTGTTCCGACAGCAATGGTATCAATGACTTCTTCACCAACCTGATCAACATCGCAAATTTGGCCAGAACCATCTTCATCGGTGTCCTGGTCACTTTGGCAATTTTGGTTTGTCTCCCTATGGCATACCGCGAGTACAGGCGTTGGCGATTTGAGAAGGAGCGTGCGCAACTCATCAAAAGTGATGCGCATGATCCGATGGATGCCGTGTACCTCGCATCCAGACCATACACGTCAACCTTTGGTCTCAAAGTCGCCCACAGATTTAAGTCTTCACGCCGCCAAGCACTTGTACGATGGACCATCGCCTACGCCACTACCGTCCCTGCACTTTTCGTGCTAACGCTTGCAATTGCCGGCCTTCTCGGTTGTCTTTGCCAGTACATCCTGCTCAAGTCTATTGAGAAGGAGGTGCCTGCGCTTACGAACCAAGTAGGCGCTTTCGCCGATAAGGTCATGTTTCAACTTGACAATGCAAGCGAGCAATGGGCTGTAGGCACCAACAAAATCATAACGGAGACTAGCCTCAAGATCAACGATGATGTCTTTGGATGGGTCAACACCACCACCGGCGCTGTCAATCACACCCTCAATGTTTTCGTCGATGGGATGGTTGATACTCTCAACACTACATTCGGCGACACTGTCCTGTACGGGCCTATCATGGATGTACTCAACTGCCTTGTCTTGCTCAAAGTACAAGGCATCCAGAAAGGCCTCACTTGGGTCAGTGACCATGCTCATATTGACTTCCCGCTTATGGATGCTAGCATCTTTAATGCGGGCGCCTCCGACAAAGTACACAGCTCTGAGAACGAACTACTAGCTCAGAACGATGCGCCGGGCGCCACAGACAACATTTCCCGAGCCATCGCACGTGTTCTTGATGCTTTCTATCGGGCTCTTCGCCAAGAAGCTATCATCTGCACCTGCGTACTTATCGTCTGGGTCATCATCGTGATCATTGGTATCATTACGGCACTTACCCAATTGCCAAAGAAAAGCTCCGAAGGTACCTTTCGCAGCCAACCGCCAAATGACCCTTTGAACCAAGGTCCGGAAAAGCACGAGCTCGATGATTTCCTCCACCGTGGTCGCGTACCTACGTACGAGCAAGCTACCGCCACACCAACTGCAGGAGACCATAGCGGCAACAAGTACAATGGCCAAGCCTACACGCTGACACCTAATCCGATGCCAACATTCGATGTGCACAGCGCCACATCGCCCAATCCACCTAACAATGCGTTTGCCACGTCAAATGCAGAGAAGTTGGGCAATGTTGGCAGCCAAAGCGTGGACGCAGCCATTCGCCGTCAAACCCATGTTCGCTCCTCGAGCCACGGCGACTACGCCGTCACTTCGCCCACCTCACCACCCAATCCACCACGTCAGCACTTCGATTCGAACTCGCCACCCCCCACCCAGTCCAGTCGCGATCCCTTCGCCGACCCCGCCCGTTGAAGTCTGGAAGTCATGCGCCAGGCTTCAGTCCCGCACCTGACCGTTCTTCCGTCTGTGGCGCGCAAATGGCCGTTTGTGGCGCGCAGACAGAGTCCTGTTTGTCATCCGCGGGATCATTCGGCGCGAGGCCGGTGACTGTTCGTAGGGACTTTAAATATGCTCAGACCGATAGGGTGTATCGGTCCCCTTCTGCACTCTTTGCTGCAGCCTCAAGTTCTTGAGCGCTGCGCGGAGTCAGACGCACTATGCAATCCCCCACCCTCGCGGTGCGGGTTTGGTACTTGCGTAAAACTGTGTTCTATTGTGAGCGCCATGTGTTGTGCGCTGCACCTGTTAATGAATTGCAATTCTTACATTTATGTATTATAACAACTCACGAAGCGTCGCGAAACCCTCTCCCTTTTCCCGCATGAGACGCAAGAATCACTGGTGCCCAAGATACCTACTGTTCTCCCAGAGACTCATTTCTACTGGAAACACTGGATGCACTTGCTACCGACTATTTCTTGGAACTCATCGCTGTCTGGAAATGGCCTATCTATGGCTTTTGGAGAGCGTTGACATTTCGCGGAGGTAAACGTTGCGGTACTCCTCGCCCCCTCCATCCTGACCCTCTGCCCCAGTCCTCCAGCAATAACACAGATACCTCACTTTCTTCTCCTCCTCGGGTCTGCATCTGGTACTCCCTTGCCTCCCTCGGCCCTCCTTGAGCAAGGCATCACGTGTGGCTTGCCCTGGAAGCTTAGCCTCTCGGACGCCCGAAGCAGGCAGGGAGATGCAGCTGTCACCGGTTGAGAAAAAGACTGCTTGCGATGCACTGTGTTTTCGCTGAAGATGACGGACGTACGGACCGGACAATTGTTGCCATTCATATGTGGGAATGGCATGAGTCGCACTTCATCTTAGGAGAAAAGTGCGGCTTGGGTATGGTTGTTTACCCCCCCTTAAATTCGCCTGCGCCTGTGATTTCTGCTCCGCTCTTCACCTCCTTGCTGAGCGCTTTTGCGTTCGCGGAACCGAAGACCCGAGCAGACCTTCGCATCACCTCGCGGTTCTGACCTTCCACTTTCTCACTTTGAGACAAGTGCCTGCGTCTACACAACCCGAGCTCGATCGAAGGAGCAGCCGCAGTGCAGAGACCCCAGCCGCCAACAACAACTTTTTCAGGCCTTGCTTCAAAGACTCGAAGAAAGTTGCTGGCGACTACCCCCCAACTCAGCGTCATTCCGTCCTCCACCACCTCTCCTCTTTCCCCACCCCGCGCGCGAAAGAGGCACAAAGGGGAACCAAACATGGTGTCCGAGCGACGGTGCAAACGGATGCTGCTGTTGTGCGGTTGTTTATTCGGGCTATCCCTGTCACTTTTGATACGGGGTCGGTTCGCCCCTCCGAGCTGAATCGCTCTACTCCTCCGACTTTCTTGCGGGCATGTATGTCTTGCAAGAAAGCCTGAGTGCAGGATTGCTTGATCCAGCTCGGCCTGGTGAAACTGTGTCTACCTTTTTTCTGTGGACTCGAAATCTCTCTGGATTTTCAATTACTTTTCTCGTTGTTTCTTTCAGGGTCATCAAGTCTATTCCACCGCTTCAGGAAAGGCCACGACTCCGTTTTGCGATTTCCCTTCCATGCTACGATTTTCCGCCTTGGGGGATACAGCAAAGACAGCAAAATCATTCTCTCTTGGGAATTTTTGCTGGCTCTGCAAACAAAAGGCGAAGAACCTGACCGTTTAAGTCTTTCGTTAAAGAGGATTTTTCTTTTCCTTGTCCGCTCGTTTAAAAAAAAAAAACACAGTCGGGAGAGGAACATGCAGAGGGAAGACTGGAGGGTTGTTCTTCTCTTGTCGGTTTTGTGCGTGCTATAACGCAGTCGATGTTGGGAAACCCCTTTGCGCAGTTTTCTTGGGCTAGATTGATCATGCTATGTAGTGGATGAAATCATGTTCCCTCCTGATTCCCTATTGTCTCTTTTCTTTTCTTTTCTTTTCTTTTCTTTTCTTTTCTTTTCTTTTCTTTTCTTTCTACTTTTTGTACTTTTTCAACTCCAAGGTATTTGGGAGTTGCCGTTGTGACGGTGTGGTGAGAGATTGCAGTGTTTGTCTTGGGATATGTGTTAATCTTTGAAAACGTTCCATTTGGTCATGAAAGCGGAGTGGTAAGTTGAGCACTCTGCTCGTGCTTATAACTGCTAACTGGCTCCATTGCATGACGCTTCATGTTCTCTCGAAACCCGCTGCGAGCACCTAGCGAGATACATTTCGCTCTGAAGGCACAGTTCCACTCTCCCTCAAACGTCACTTGGACGCCTTCGCCATGCTCGTTCCACAAATGTCCCTACCAGCCGTTTGGAGGCCGACGCTGTCGACTTCTCTCTCTCAGCCACCTGATAAATTCCCATCGATCGAATTCATATCCGTGAGAAGGTGTGACATATTTTCGTAAAATCCGTATGGAATCATCTCACTATTCATCGCTATATACATGCGCCTCCCGCCCCCTTATTTCGGGATGGGGGGTTCTCATAGATTTCAGAAAGTGTAGCCAGCCTCCTGTGATTTTGGTTGTCCGGTCATAGGTACAGGTACCTCTGCTCGAGCCTTCTTCGCCTAGCGCTTGAAGAATTCCCTGAACTTCGTCGTGGCGTTGCCGCCTTGGTGGGCTGGGGCTTCGCATTGGGTGCTGCGCTCGTATAGGTCCTGTGAGAACGTTAGTAAAAGATTCTCCAAAGAACACCCCAGGCCGATAATAGAAGCCGAGAGAGGAGCCAGAGCAAAAAAGAAAAACTTACATCTTCATCCTTCACGAGCTTGACGTCCAGCACCAACTCCCTAGCCTGCTCAGCCATGCGCCCATTCCCCAAACCGCGGTACGGCAGGCCCTGGGCTTTCTGCAAGCCGACGATGACTTCGCCCATGATTTCGAATTTCTTCCAGTTGATGCGGCCGGCGTTCTCGTCGCCGATGAAAGTCGGGTTGCCCTCTTCGGCAGTCACCAGGTCGCGACGGTGGAGAGGGATGTAAGGGATTCGTTCCGCCGAGCTGTTCTCCCATGCTAGGCGGTAGGCGGCGAAGGAGCGCGAGTGGGCCATGAGAATCTCGAGCTTCATCCAGTCTTTGCCGATGGCGGGCGGGATGAGTTCGCGAGTTGCTTGTAAGCGGTGGACTGCTGTGCCGCGGATGCCGGCTAGGAAGGCTCCGAGGGCGTTGTAGTTGTTGAGTTCGCGCAGTTTGCGGGCGATGCGCATCATCTTCTCGAGCATCATGGCGCGGTGTTTGGGCTTGTCACGGAGTAGGATGAAGTTGGCGACCCATGCGGCGAGGTGGTTGAAGTGCTCGATCATGCGGTTGACGTTCACCAAGTTCTTACAGGCGGCTTTGTCGGCTGCTTTTAGTGATACTTGTCGCACGAGGTCACGCGGGCGAATGGAGGAGAACATCACCCAGTCCATGCGGGTAAGCTCGCGCGCGACCAGAGAGTCGTCGAGACCCATGAAACCGCGCCATTCGACTTTGGAGAGCACGATACGAGCTCTCGGTTGGAGCATAGATGCTTGGCGCTGAGCAGACTCGAAGTTGAGCATGAGTTGAGAGGATGTGGTGGAGGAATTCGTGGAACGAATAGTATCCCCACCGGTGCTCGGAGCAAGGCTGGCATCATCGTTTGCCGTGAAAACACTGACGTTGTCAGGAAAGATGAATGAGTCGTCATCAATCAACATGCTGGCTGATTTTGACATGGTCCACTGGTACGTGGTACTCTTGCTGCCATCGCGATTTCTGTCGCTGTAGCCCCATTCTGTGTCGTCGTCTTCTTGCACCATCTCCAAGCCAGTGGTCATTTCTTTCGCTGCGACGTGGAATATGGAGACTGCTGACACCTTCGCAATGAACGTACGGACTCTTCGGCGAGTCTTCTGATAAGCGAAGTCTCCCGGATAGTGACTGATCCACTGTTCCATGATCGACAGAATTCGAAGCTGCGACACCATCTTGATCATGAGCGGCGTGCCGTTACGCTCCAAAGCGTCGAAGCGTTCAACAATGGCCTCCAGGAGTCGACCAGGAGCCGCAAACTTTCGATACAAAGCCAGGAAGATAACAACGAACTTTCCATCAGCCTTGGAAGTTGGTTGCGCTAGCAGTCGGTCCACAAGCTCTTCTAATGTTGCGCCATTTTCAGATAAAGCTGTTGCTGGTGGTGCGTTGAGTAAAGGCGTGGCAGCAGCTTCGACTTCTGTTGATGACCGCTGAGAGCCAGGGATACTTTCGCCACCTGACTCTTCTAACAGGAATGAGTTGCTCAATTCAGACTCTTGGGGCACTTTAAGGTGATCATTTGAGCCGTATGCGACAAAACTAGAGTCATGCCGTGAGTGCCCTGGGTCTCTGTGCACGCTAGCAGTGTATTCTGAGCTAGCACGGGCGTGGCCGACGAGTCCTGCTCGTGGTGAGACTGAGCGCACTGCATTCGATTGAGCACGCTGGCGGCCAGCGATTACGCCGGTATCTGGCTGGTCTAATTAATGTCAGAGGGTGTTGCATTTGGTCGAGTAGTCCAATGATGCTTACCTGGATGCCCATTGACGACGGCCTTCACTAAAGTCGCCAGGCCCATTTTGAAAGATTCCGGTTTGACAAGTGATGTCTGCACCGCACGGAGGCTCTTAACAGCCTGTTTTGCTCTCGCCTCAATTCCGCCAGGATCAAGCTCTCTCTCAGCTGGTGGTGTATCGCATTTGCAAGATATGAGTACTGAAGGCAGTGCAGCCTTGTGAATAGCAGCTACAACAGAACACAGTCAGCACGAGAGCACCCCAATTCGATACTTCATACACATCGCACACTGCCACTTACATAGAGTTTCGGGGACATCTTCAATGCTCGATCTGTCTGATACGTCGTAAAGCGTGAGCACACCGTCTATATGCGGCATCATTCGGTCCGCCACTACGTCTGGCCAGCTGACCGTGTCGTCGTCGTCGATGTCAACATCGTCTATGGATATTTCGAGAAGTCGAATGCGATATAAAGTACCGTCGTAAGGTATCTTGCGATCAGCCGCTTTGGATGGAGCAGGAAATGGTAAATCGAGTGCTCCTTGCACAAACGTAGACTTGCCTACGCCGTCGCCTCCGATGACAGCAATGTTCATCTCGGGTATGGGTTCTTCAGGCTGTGTACAATTGTCAGTGATGCCCGAGGACTTCGTCCAATCATCCAGAATGCGCATACCTGTGGACTGCGGAAGGGTTCATATTGTCGCACGGCACCAACTACGCCGGCGACCTCATCTTCATCCTGTCCCACCTCCGCAGCACCAGAGTCTGCGTAGTTTTGACTTGGCGGAAGGTGCTGCAGACCGGCCGCATAACCGCTTCCTCGTCTTCTCTCTACCAGAGGCGCAGATGTTGTCCTCGTTCCCATTTGCGGTCTGCGCGGTGCAGATCCAGTATTCGCCGCGCCAGCAGATCCACCCTCATTGCCTTTGCCCGTCGTATCCGTGTACTGCGCATATGTCTGGCTGCTCTTTGCTTTCTCTCTCCGCTCCGCGTTCTTGAGCCCCGACTCACCACCCGACCTCGAACCTCTGCGGGAGTCGCGCCCTGAAGTTGGCGCAGGCATTGCGGCACCTGGCCGCTCGTATTTTCTTGCTTAGGAGAAAAAAAGTGCAAGTGTGTTGTGTTTCGCGTATTTGGAAAAATTTCAAGCTCGGTTCGTGTGTATAATTGCTTTCAATCGGTGTTGCTTGTCGAAGGCCCGTACGTTCTGTCCAGAAGAAGAGATGCCAATGCCAGCATGGTCGCCGTCGCCATACCACGTTGCCACGTATGTATGTGCTTCGCCTCTTGGTGTCGGAGCGTTGCGGTGCTGCTGCTATGCTCAGCCCAGGCCCAGGCCACACCAGACGTGGGTTCCCGTTTCCCTAGAGGGACCTCGAGACGCTAGCACCGCCGTTCGCAGCAAAGCAATGCAGATGCCCGTACCCGATGTCGCAACAAACGCTGCTCTGGTTGTGCAGTATGGCAGAGTGTACAGGGCAAGAAAAAATAATAGAAAGAAGACGACAAACGCTCGCGCGCAAAAAGTCGGCAGTAGCAGTAAAGAGGGATGGAAGACGGTAGTGTATAGCAGAAGGGCAAGAAGCCAGCGCAAAGGGACGACGAATCAAGAGCCAAGCACAGCTCTGGACGGATATGTATGTAATAATAACAGACAGCGCACCCAAGCAGCAGGCAGGATCGAGAAGAGAGATGGCCGCATCCGCCGGCCGAGCGAGAGAGCAGACAGACAGCAGTGTGTTAGCGGGGCGATTTCACTTTTAGTTATGCTTGCCTGTGTCTAGCAGATGCGTCCTTGGTCTGGGCCGGCCCCAGCGATACGGATCGCGTTGTGTGTGCATATATGCGGCTTCGTTAGCACCGACAGCTATAGCAAGGTTTCGCCCTTCACGACTGATTTCCCGTAGCACACACACGCACACGCACAAGGGATTATTTGTTTGACACACGCATCATCCAACAGTCATACATCGCCCTCCTCCCATTAGCTGCAAGGCGGGTATTTCAGCCTTGGAATTAATGGCCATTCTGCCTTTTGATTCGTCAAATATTCCCTCTGCGAGACCGTTGCATCTAAATCCTGACTCGTCTCGCCCTCCCTCCCTCCCTCTCCTTGCCTCCTCTTGTCTTGCCTCTCCGCCAGCATGATGCCCCTCCATTGCCCATTCCCCACTCACACGGCCGCGTACCTTAGCGACCAACACTAGCCCAGCTCCTGTCTGGGCAGCTGCATGTTGCACCAAGTGCCGGCGCGCCTGGGGGGAAAGCATCCGGTGGGAAGTTCGAGGGCGGCAGCGCCGCACGCGTGTTCGTTGGGTGCATGCTTGCATGCACGCCTACAGGCTACACATGCACAATCGTGGCGTGCAGTAGCGGTTCGCGGTAATGATAGGCACCTTGCACTTTTCTCTTTCCCATCCGCGATGGATTCCACATGTCCAGAGTAAGGGTCGTAGTAGTGTCAACTCTGACAAGCCAGAGGCCAGCTTTGTTGCTTGCCGGACTACTGCCCCGCCTATACTCGATTGGCTGTATTACGAAGATACGAGCAAGAGACGGCGTGTCCCGATGGCTTGGTGCGTGGGAAAGATAGCGTGCCACGAGTAAGAGCACGCGATGAGTTAGGTGAGAATCCACCATGGAGGTAGGCTGGCTCGCTGGTAGGTAGCATGTCTCTCGACTCTCCGATAAGCTACAGGTCTACCTGGCACCCCAGCACCGGACAACACCGAACGCCCGAAACACAAGCAGTCGGTTCAAGACCTAACCTGTCAACGCGCAACCGGTTTGGCTGCATATCTTCGCCCTAAGAACCGAGCAGCGGGATCCCTCGTCGATGAGATCTCATACCACATGGCTTATATAGCACTAAGGAAAAAAACCTCGCCCGTTCACAACAAACATGCAAAGCCACCACACCAGACCAGGCCCAGCTCAACACCCAACAGAATAATGGTATTAAAACACACGCCCGTAAGCCTGCTAGCTCAATAACGACCAGGCCGCTCTACTCACGGCCGAAACCATCCTCAACCCAATCCAAGTTCCCACGCCCACGCATCCAACGGCGATGCAAAAAGTGCGCAAGTTGCGTCTCTCGACGGCCGAGAAACTGGCCTTCTCCTCCTCGCACTCGCCCATCTCGGTGATGGTCGAGTACTCCGGTACGTATTTGAAGTCGAAGTTTGTCTCCTGGCCGCGCAGGCCGTACTTGGAGTGCACGATGATGTCGTAGAAGACCTTCTTCAGCGCGGCGACTTTCTTGCGGTCCAGCGCTGGGATACTGCGGTAGAGGTAGCAGAAGAAGCAGAAAAACATGCACTGCCCCGCCATTAGAGCCCAGTAGTATAGGCTCGGCCGCGCCAGTCCGAGCTCGTCGCAGAGGGCGTTGCCGTTCAGCCAGCGCGCGGAGGCTGTCAGGAAGTCCGCTGAGGCGTAGCCGGGTGGCTGGCCTTCGAGGGATTTGATGATGTTGTTGGCTAGGATGCGGGAGGTGGGCGAAGGTTTGATCTCGTAGAGTAGTAGGGCTTCTGCCGTGCGCTTTGCATTGTCTGGGGTGTCGAAGAAGCCTTCCGTCGGGCATCCAATGAGGTATCCGATGTAACGCCATAGTGCAATGTAGTCGACTATTTCCTGTTGGCGAAGGATGATTCCTTGACGCGGTAGTGAAAGCCAGATCAAAGTGGATGAGAAGGTTGCGATTGTTGCGACGGAGTCCATATCATTGATCGGAACACCCCAAGCCTCGGTGTCGTAGTACTCGGGCTTCGTTTTTGCGAGGGCCAGGATACGTTGTCGAACAGCAACATGCAAGAGGCGGACTCGCAATGTAGACGCCCACCCATCACCGCCGGGCTGTATGCTGTCCAACGATTTTGTGCACTGCAAAATATGCTGTGTCGTCTCGAACATCCGACTGCGAGCAACTTTTGTCGAAAAGCCTCCCGTCCTCGCCAACGTTTCCGCAACTCGCGCTGCACCCATACCACCCAGCAACGACTGGTAAGCCAATCCCGTCAAACACGCGCCTCCATATCGATAGAAAACATCCTGACCACGCTCGATCTGTTCCCAATCAACCCATTCAGGAACCGTATTGACTTCATCCCAGAACTCCTGCAATAACTCATCGCCTTCAACATTCTCCTTCAAGATCGCATAGAGATCTCGAGAAGGCGGCCTGACAGGTTCCTTTTCGGGCTTCTCGGCATCCTCGGGAGTCTGGGTGAATTTCTCGGGATTTGTGAATTTGCTGTTATTCCTAGGCAAGTCTTTGCGTGGTGGTGGCGAGATTTCGTTGAGTCGATTGAGGACTCGTTCGCCGAGGATGTCGTAGCTTTGTTTCAGTGGCTTGCATTGTTCAGGCGTGAGGTGTTTGTCTGTCAGTTCGAATCGATAGCCCCAGCATCTTTGCAATGTCAGCGGTTGTTGTGGGATGTCATGTACAATCGAAAATGGGTGACTTACTCTTTAGTGTTTGGAGTGTGGCGAAACCAGGTGAAGAGATTAGGTAGAGCCATGTCGAGAAAGCGGTACGTAGGAATCTTTCGAGACAAAACAAAACAAACCGCCCGAAACACGACAAATCAGAAATGTATATACAACAGTGGCTGTTAAGGATAGGATGGAGAAGAAATTGTGAGAGAGTACATGTTCGGCTCATGTGGTCTTCGGGGCAGGCACGAGGCTTGTCTATGCCGTCATTGATAGGCCGGCTCGTCTTGAAGGAGGGGATAGACAGCTCAGCATCACGGCGCTACGGCTGTCCTTCTGATCATATAGGTGACGATTTATTGCGCGGCAATCCGTGATGCTTTTTTGCATGTGAAAATACTGGACAGTTTTTGCCTCGGGGGAGTGAGGTTGACGAGGTTGATGGTATGATCTTGGTGGCGTTGTTTCCATTCATCGGAGCCCCACTGAACTTTCTTGATATGGAGCATCCACGGGTACATGAAGGATGTGCTTGATCGTTGTATTGTTGTTTCCAAGCTATATTTCTGAAGTATACGACAGTCTGATGAGGACCAGCTCAAAATACTATTCAGCACTTTGCAAATAATAATACACATTACGACATCTACGGTAGATCCATCTCACACTCTCACTTCATCTCAACATCACCATCCTCGTCCCCAGCTCCCTCAGCATAACTGACCTGCTTCCTTGCAGCTCTGCTACTTTGCCTTCTAGAACCAGCAGCAGGTCTCTTAGCCGGCGTCACCGGCCCTTCGTCTTCGCTGTCTTCGCCGCCCAGTTCCAACTCCCTATCGTCTTCCTCGTCCTCATCGCTCGCGCTTGGCGTCGGCTGAACCGCCTCAACAGCCTTCTTCCTCCCACCGCCCTTCTTGGCTGATGTGGTTTTCGCTGATGCAGTGCCCGCCTCCTTCGCAGCAGCCGCGGCAACTTTGGCAGCAGCTTTTGCGGCATCGGCAGCAGCCTTCTTCTTCATCGCTGCTTTCGCCTTCTTGGTGGCGGGTGTGGCGTCCACATCGCTATCTTCCTCTTCTTCCTGCTTCACTGCGGTTTCACCTCCGTTGAGCGCAGACTGTCGTTCATTATACAGCTTCTCATTGTCCTTCTTGCGCTTCTCCTTCGCCTTTGTGTCCTTCTCACCATCGTCATCCTTTTTCTTGACCTCTCTTTTCTTTGGTCTCAACCACTCTTCCATGCCTAACGGCCAGTAGACTCGCCCTTCTGGGCCGCCCATACCAATGTCTTCTTCAGGGATGAGGTCAATTTGCTCGCCCTTGGCAATCCTGCGCTGGCCGGCGGCCGAGTCGGCAACTTTGTTGTCATCGTGTCGCTCGTAGGGGATGACGTCAGCAAAGGAGTCGAAGCCTGGGAGCTTGAAGTTTCGCATGAGTTCGAAGACGGCTTGCTCTTTGTCCTTCGCTTCAATCATAAGATCGGTGTTCGGTGGGCACGGCGGAAGGGTCCAGGGACGTGGGTTATGCTTGCGGCGCTGCCTCCCGGTGATGGCAGGAGGTGTTTGCTCCGAGTAGTGCATCTTTGGCGTGATGCCCTTTCTTTCCCAGGTAGCGAAGATGCGAGGGAAAAGGTCGACGATATCCGCGGTTCCTTCACGGATCTTGTCGGCGTCGAAGAGAATGTTGTGGTGGTGGAAATCGAGGACCAATGGGATGTTGAGCTCTTCACAGACCGGGAGGAGGTCGTGGACTGTATAACATACGTCGTCGTTTTCGAGTACGAGGCGGTTCTTGACGGAGTCTGATAGCTTAGCATAGTTTTCTTTGAAGCGTGCGATAGTCTCTTCTTTGCCTTCGAAAACACCGCCCATGTGAAGAATCATGACAGCATCCTTGTTCTGCTGCTCGGGGAGTTTAAGAAGACTCAGCATCTCATCGTGATAGACAAGATCGCGAACAGCATTTTCGATGACGGATTGGCGAGGGCTGCCCAGCTGGGTGAACTGCCCAGGATGCGTGGTGACTCGGTGATTGAGCTCGGCAGCCACTTTTCCAGCTTCTGCGAGAGCCTCTGAGGCAAAGGGCGCGAGCTTGTAGCCGTACTCAGCGTGCGAGGCGAACGGGAACATTTCACTGCTTAGTCGCATAAAGCGGATGTGATATCTCTCGTTCCAGCGTAACATCTTGGTGATGTCTTTGACATTGGCCAGGCAAACAGACTCAAGGTATCGGCTTCCCAGCTCTGGGTCAGCGGGTTTGGAGCGGTCGGGACGGTTTTTGGTAGGATGCTCGGGTTGATCAGGGTGCTGGAGTGGATGGCGGTGCTCAAGTATTGACTGGATACGGCAAGTTCTTGAGCTGAAGATGGGTGGGTTTGATGTGCGTAGGTATGTGTTCAGACAAGCATAGCCTAGACGGCCTTTCCAAGGTAAAGGAAGGTACGAGCTGTTGACCGCAGGAGGTCTCGCCGCGGCTGATTTGATCTCTTCTGGGTCAGCTACTTCGTCTTCCTCTTCCCCTTCTGGGTCACCAGCTTCTCCGCTCGAGGCTTTCGTGTGTGCTTTCTTTGCGGGCGTTGATACTGCAGCTGACGCGGTATCGCCATTCTCTTCTACCTTGACCTCCTTCTTCTTGCCGCGGCCCTTTTGCACAGGAGCATTGCTTTCTGCCGCATCAACAACGGCTGATACCACACTCTCTGCCTCCTGTACATGCTTTTGTGCGGCGGCCTTCTTTCCACGTCCAGCTTTAGGTTTGGGAGGCTCAACGACGTCTGGCGCGTCACTTAATGGACTCTCAGACTTCTTTTCGCTGCCACCCTTGACAGGACCAGGGACGATATCTTCGGCAGGAGTATTGTCAGGCGAAGCACGTGTGGCGTTAGGCGCGTCGATAATATCTTTGCTTTCATCCGGATTAACGACGGCAGCAGGCGCATTTCGAGCAGAAGCTCTACGTTTCGGTGGAGGGCCGTCGCTGTTGGTTGGCTCGTTTGCAGGTGTTGCGGCTGCTTGTTTACGTTTGGCGGCTGCCATTGATAAGGGCGCGATCTGGTCGCGTGCTGAGGCAAGGGATGAAGGGAATGTATGTCGGACGGAGTGGTATAGTGCTCTTGTAGTAAGGGACTGAGCGAGAATGGGACGTGATCGCAGCAAGACAGCAAACATGAACACGCCGGCGATAAGTGAGATATTATTGAAAGAAAGAAACGAAAACTCACATTACACGCAGCTATACTTTGACGTCTCACTACTCAGAGATGGTGACGCAGGGTCGACATGTTCGCGGGAGCTGGATAGATCGAGCAAGATCGAGTTTGTGACATCACCATGTAGATCTCAGATCTGAGAAGCGGCTAGAGAAATTGGGGAGAGCCTCAAAAGTCCAGTCGCTGCGTGCCAAGAGGATAATAAGAAGTACAATGGATCTGGAAGTAAGGCTGGAAAGCGCATGTAAGTATTACGCGGAAAGGGAGCGGTGATCACAAGGTCATTTGGGGAGATGGGCCCAGCGTGAAATACCCGAACCGAAACAAGCCATCTCGACCTCGTCGTCGCTACCCAAAAAGGGTTAGCGTGAATAGCAATGCCTCCAACTCTCCGCCAAGAGGACAACTCTTTTGAGATGGTACATTTGAAGTGCGTTGCTCGATATCAAGAGCTCCAGTGCAGAAAGAGAATTCAGAACACAAGACCAATCGAGCCTAAACTTCGTGCTGTCGAGTCCCTCATCCTTAATAACAATCACATACCTCGTCGTCGTTACCCGATTAGGCACTGGACGTCATCTGGGGGAACTGGCTGGCAGCTTCATGTTCGCGCGCATGCCAGGTCTCCAGTCTTCAATCTAAACCACTGCATCTCGCGCGTCCCTCGGAGTACTGCTGGACCGCATACACCCCGGCCAGCGCGCATTTCACCATCACATAATGATCACTAGAAGATAAACCTCAACTCTGCGCCAACGGCATGCTTTCCGCCTTCACGCCCGAGCCCATCCATGAGCTCCGGCCCAAGGACAAATCCAAAGTCGAGTCGCTCCTCGCATACGGCGACCGCCTCCTTGTAGGCCTCAACACCGGCTCCCTACGCATCTACCGTGTCAACGACCCGCGCACTACCCCGGCAGAACGCGACGAAGGCGACCCGCCCGCCGAGAATGGCGACACAGCTCCCAAGGATCCCCCCTCGAAGGTGAAAGCCGTTGAACTGCTGAGGGAAGAGGAAAAGTTCAGCCGTAAGCCTGTACAACAACTTGCGATCGTCAAAGAGGCAAATCTGCTTGTTAGCTTGAGTGATAGCTATGTCTCACTGTACGACCTGCAGACGTATCAGCTTGTCGAGCGGCTGGAGCAGACTCGCGGCGCCGCCTGCTTTGCGGTAACGAGCAATGTGGTCAAAGATCCGGAGACTAACATCCCTTCGCTGGTTTCGCGGTTGATGGTGGGCGTCAAACGCCGACTACTGTATTGGACATGGCAGGACATGGAGCTCTCAGGGGACATTGGAGATATTGCAATGGAGGCTGCGGTCAAGAGCTTGACATGGGTGACTGCTACCAAAGTAGTCATCGGCATGGATGCCGGTTTCAGTGTTGTGGATGTCGAGAGTAAAGAGTGTGTCGCTGTGAACAAGCCTGCGTCTCGGAATTCGAGCAAGGAGGAGGTAGCGGGTGAATTGGCAGGCGTCAGGTTTGCAGCTGTAAGCAGCAGTGGTATGGGCTACATGGGCATGGGTAGCTGGGTGCCAAAGCCGATGGCCTCCAGGATTGGCGACGGAGAAGTCCTACTTGCGAAAGACGTCAATACTCTCTTCGCTGATATGGACGGCAAAGCTCTTGAGAAGAGACAAATACCATGGTCATTCGCTCCTGAGGCTGTTGGATACAGCTATCCATATCTTCTGGCGTTGCAAACTCCAGACAAAGGTGCATTGCAGATTCGGAATCCGGATACACTGAGCTTGCTTCAGACCATCAGCGTACCGCAGGCAACCGTCCTTCACGTTCCACAACCCAATATCGCGCTCGCACACGCTGGGAAAGGCTTTCTTGTCGCTTCTGAAAGAGTAATATGGCGTATGAATGCACTTTCATATCCGCAGCAGCTACAAGAGCTCGTGGACAAGCATCGATACGAGGAAGCTATCAGCCTGCTCAACTTGTTAGAGGACACCTTAATCGACAACAAAGCCGGCAGAATTCGAGAAATCAAGATGCTCAAGGCGACTACCTTGTTCGAACAGCAGAAGTACCGACAGGCTTTGGATCTTTTCATAGATGCATATGCACCTCCTGACAGGGTTGTAGCTTTGTATCCAAGGAGCATAGCTGGAGATCATACATCTGTTCCTGACAGCACCGACCAGAGCGAGCCTGAGAACACAGCCGATGACACCGAAGGCGAGGTTAAGGATCCGCCTACGACACCATCTAAATCCGTTCTCGGCCGCTTCAAGGGCGCGCATGCACGAACAGCAGACTCGGATACAGCTTCCATCAAGTCTACAGCCCGGGCTGATACCGATAACATGAGCACACGGACAGCCAAAGGCACGCCATCTAAAAGCAATGGTGCGGCTGGTAAACGCCTCGAAGGAGATGATCTCAAGTTAGCAACGAGAGCGCTTTGCTCTTTCCTAGCGCAGGCCAGAGTACAGATCCAGCGATACCTAAATTCTGACGGTACCATGAAGGAGCACCCTCCTGAGCTTGATGCTGAGACTAACAAGCCGGTCTTCTCCCATCTTATTCCGCAAGATGTGGTCGAAAGAGAGAATGAGGACATCGACTGGCAATCTGAACTCCAAAGAGTCGCTCAACTGGTCGACACTACTCTTTTCCGAGCCTATATGTTTGCATTGCCATCGCTTGCCGGCCCATTGTTCCGACTGGACAACTTCTGCGAGCCGGACGTTGTGCAAACCTCACTGTACGAATCGGAACGCTACGGTGATCTCATCGACTTCTTGCATGGCAAAAAACTACATCGACAAGCTTTGGAGTTGCTCGCCAAATTTGGCAAAGGCGAGGCTGATGGCGAAGTTCCCGAGGGAATGCAGGGCCCTGGAAGGACGGTAGGCTACTTGAAGCAATTGCCACCAGACCTTATCGATCTCATCTTGGAATTCGTCAAGTGGCCGCTCGAGGAGAAGCCTGAGACCGGTATGGAGGTCTTCTTGGAAGATAGCGACAACGCAGAGAACCTGGATCGCCAAAAGGTCTTAGCCTTCCTTGGGCCTTTAGACTCCCATCTTGAGATGACATATCTTGAACACCTCACTAATGAGCTCGATGACAAGACCCCTGCCTTCCATCAGCAGTTGGTCGAGCTCTACGTTGACCGAATCAGATCAACCTTCGTCCCCACCGAAACTAAAGACGACATCAAAGAGAAACTCGAATCCTTCCTCAGCACAAGCAAATTCTACAGCCAAGGCCAGACATTCCGCCTCATTCCATCCGACGAGCCTCTGCTCTACGAGTCTCGCGCTCTCGTCCTCAGTGCCATGGGAAACCACAAGCAAGCTCTAGCCATCTACGTTTTCCAACTAAACGACTACACAAAAGCAGAAGAATACTGCAACCGCCTCTACCTCGCCGAGCAGCATGCCTGTCTCCTAGACACCACCAAACCCCACTCCACCACCCCTCGCACCGACACCGACACCACCAAACCAAACGTCTTCGCCCTCCTCCTCAGCCTCTACCTCAACCCCCCAGCAACAGAAGAAAAGCGCTGGCCACAGGCCCTCGACCTTCTAAGCAAACACGGCGCCCGCCTCCCCGCCTCCAGCACGCTCAACCTCATGCCAGACGACCTCGCCGTGGCAGAGCTAAGCGACTACTTCCGCGGCCGCATCCGGCACGCCACGACCGCGCTGCGACAGGACAAAATCGTGCGCTCGTTGGAGGATGTGAGGAAAATCCACGCGGAGCGCGAACTGCGGCTCGGCACCGATGCGCTTGTCGAGAAAGGCGGGCTCGGCGGCAGGAACAGGCGTGTCGTTATTGGCGAGGAGGATCACTGTCGGGTGTGCCATAAGCGGTTTGGCGCGAGTGCGGTTCGCGTGCACCCGGATGGTGAAGTGGTGCATTATGGCTGTGTGGGCGGGAGGGGACAGGGGAGGAGGAGTTTTGGCGGGGATGGCGCGAGGAGGAATTGGGGTTGATGGTAGATGGATAGTATGCGATGTGCATACGTGTCGTGATAGGAAGTGAAGATACCCGTTTTGTTGTAATAAAAAGACATGTTGGTGATAAAAAAAAAACAGCCAACGTACTCGTTTCAATTTAGTAGGCCAAGATCGAAGCTCTTGCCAGAATCCAATCAATTGCATGTAACGTTGCGTAGGTAGTAATAATGTTCCCCGAACTCCGGTGTTCAACGCCCCCCAGCCTTTGACAAGCCCTGGCTCAAGTCAAGTAGGTATCCAACAACGATCAATTCTCAATCCCACAAGCAGTTTACCCAAGAACCAACGCCCCAAGACCGTAACACCATCGCAGACATGTAAGAGATCGTTTTCGCATCACCGCTACCAGAAAGGAGAAAACGCCAAAGCGTCTGCAGCATCCAAAAAAAATCAAGCCCCAACCAAACCCACTCTCCCGTTGGTTCCCGGTTTCATACCAACCCAACCCCTTCTGTCGCCTCCAGTGCGCCCTCGTCCGAGCCAATTGTATTTCAGAGCACCCGTGAGTCCCTCCACAACTCCCTGCCCGACATCGCCGGTTTGGCATGATGCCAGGACATACAAACACTGCAGCATGCGGGCCACAGTTTCGGTGACCTTAGCTGGATCTTGGATGACAGGCGCAGTCTGGTTCGGTGCTGTGGTAAGAGAGACTCCAGGCGTACTGCCTGCCACGTTTAGAGAAGGCATGGAGTTGTTCACATGTGGTAGGCTGGTGCCGAAGCTACCGGCCGAGGTGCTGGAAGTTGCACGGCTACGGCCTGCGAAGCTCATGGCTCCGCCTGATGAGTTGCTTGCTGCATCGAGCAGGGTTGAGCCTTGGGAGTTGAAGCTGCTCAGGTTAGGGCTTAGGCTGCCTGCTGTGCCTGGTCGCTCGGCACCAGGTGCTGCAGGATCGGATCTTGCGTGTTCTCTTCCTTTGTTGGGATCCGGCGATGGTGCCGCGGCACCAATGTTACCAAGCGAGAGGCGGCTGAAGATAGCCATCAGGGGTTCGTGCTTGGGCAAGATCACTGTGTCCCGGAATGTGATGAGAGTGATACGCCGCACATCCAGTTCCTCTCCGAGGGTGGGCATCTTCGCCGCGCCACCAGCAGACGACGGTCGGTCATCTGTTCTCCAGCTCTCAGGTATGGCGCCCCAAAACTCTTCTGCTTCACGAGTACTCATGTACGCGCCACGACCCTTGAATTCCAAGTCCAAGGGAAGAAAGACGGCTTGTAAGAACGGAAGAATTGCTCCATAGACGCTGATCCACATTTCAACAAGCTTGTTGATCAATTTCTCATCCGGTGAGCCACGCAGAGTTTGTGCTAGGCTGGAGAACCCAGTTTGTAGCAGCTCTTGCAAGTCCTCAATTACTATTGAAGGAGTCTTACGCTGGATGCACCTTCGAATGTGAACGGATACAAGTACGTTCAATTCTTCCACGGGCCGCAGTAGAGACTCGCCCGAAAAAAGGTTCAACAGTCGTGCCTTTAGCAATGGCCAAGCATCATCGGGACCGATACCAGGTAGACCCATGGACGCGCCAACACTGCCGAGAGTCTGCGCGGACACAGCAGGGTTTGATCCTTCATTCTGGAACGAGAAGGAACTCTGCATACCTGATGGTGGGCCAAACGGAGTATCATAACCACTCGTTCCCAGGTATTCATTTTTGTCGCCAGCCGAAGTATTTGAGACGATCGGGGTAAGATCAAGTTTCGCTGCTGCAGCTGCTTTCTCCTCCCTTTTCTTCTCTCTGAGTGCACGTCCACCATGCCTCAGGTCGAGTCCAGACATAGATTTGGCAAAGGATCCAGCACCAGGTGAGTCGGGAGTGAAGGAATAAAGTGGTTGAGGTTTCTCTGGATTCGTTGCCTGAGAATTGGAATTGGCAGATGATAACGGAAGAATAGCATGTTCGTTGAGCTTATTTTTCCCTCGTGATAGGAAGTTGTGTCGGTGTTTCTCCTTTTCCTTTTCGGATGAAGGCGGGACGAGTGTTGAAGTCGAGGCATTGGCGCTTGCGTACAAAGAACTTCCACTTGATCCGGGATCTAATAGGCTGCTAGTCGACGCATTTGCGAAGCCGTTACGCAAAACATGCGCACCTATTGTGGATTTGCTTGGTGATTGCGCACCGGTGCCGACCTTGCTTTCTTTGTCTTTCGATAAAGTGATATTCTTTGGTTTCGAGAACAGCTTCATCTTGGAGCTTTTGCTCTTTGGCTCTTTATCCGCTGGTGGTCCTGGCGCTGGCAATGGTGGTGCTGCCGAAAGATTGCTGGACTGCTGTGGTGGTGGTATAGCCCCAGGAGATGGTAATGGACTCCGCCCACTGGGGAAAGCCGCATTTGCGGCATTGGTGGCGGCATGCCGATGGCCGCCCACCGTACCATTGCTGTATGTAAGCCCGTTTGCTGAAAGTAGCTGTGGGCTGCTCGTGCCACTCGGCCTTCGAGTGTCGTTGGGTCCGTTGGTGTTTATTGGTGCCAAACCTGGGTTGGAGCGCTTCCTGTCCTGATTGAGTGGCGGTGAGGGCGACACATTGTGCATGGCCGCTTGGGCAGCGATAGTAGATGCACTGAGACCAGCATTGTTGTTGCCGGCATGCGGCAGTGAAGGTTCAAAAAATCCCTGGCTGTGTTGTCGCGCACGGTGGCCAAAAGGGTGGCCAGGCATTCCTGGCGAAGGCATTCTCATAGACCCATCAACAGAAGTCCGCACCACCGGCCGTGAAAAGTTTTGCAGGCTAGTTGTGCTTTGTGATGGCGTGGGCCCGCCCGCCGTGGATGGTCGTGTTCCAGAAGCTAGAGCAACAGGTTGCTGTTGGGGACGAAATCTGTTTGATGATATGGTGCTCGGCTGGCCGGAATCCGTAGAAACCAAAGATACTGAAGAATCACTACGCTGGGAAGAGGTGGATTGCGACCTGGCACCAGTGGGCGAGCGTGGCCGAGGCGGAGGCCTCAGTGGCGGGAGGTGGTCGCTCATGACAGCACTGTGTGACGCGAATGCGCAGTGAATAACAAGGTGACATGCGCCTCAGGCAGGCGAGACGAGCTACCTAGCACCAGCTCCTTCCAGACTCCAGCATGGGTAGTAAATGCTCAGCCATCAATGTCGGGCGTAGGATGGTAAGTATAGTTGTTGTGATGTGAATGTGTGGAACATGTCGGTTGCGATGGAATTGGAGATGGAGTGACGCCTGTCAGCACCAGCGTGAGATGAAAGATGGGGTTCCCAGCAGTTCGGGACGGCCTCAGCCTCAGCCGCTCCCGCTCCCACTGGTGGCTGATCCTCGCTCCACGTTCGTTGTCACCAAGCAACAGGAGTAACGTTAGCGCAGACAAACATCACGTTCAACAAGATCACTTGTAAAACTAACAACAGGTACATGATTGTTATGATGATACCACCAGCTTGCATTCGCTGGCACCATCTATAGCTAGTTCATGACACGCAGCCATCCCAGGGTACCAACTATGGTAGATACTGACAGCCAGAGGTGAGAACAGTTCTTCAAAGCTAATACTCGCTATTCGTAATTGCAGTCAATTCATCACAAAATGTGAAGGCACAGGCCTAAGGCCTGATGATCACATTCTTCGCAAATCCAGACTTCTCTGCCGCCGCGTCCCAAGCCTCCTTGAACTCCTCGAGCGGGAACTCGCCTTGCACCTCGCAGACACTAAGGTCCAGCAATCCGGCGCCAACCACTTTGAAGAAATCGCGGATGTCGCTCCTTTCATACATCCATTTTCCCTTCAACGTAATGTTCTTGCGCACTATCGGAAAGTGCGGGCTAGGAACGTCGTGGAGATATCCTCCCATGAGGCTGACACGACCTGCATGCCTCAGCGCCAGTATGGCGGACTTGAAGTGCGTCGACGAAACCGCCTCGCGTGGGCCGATATCGAAATAGGCATCGACTTCACCTCCGGCAACTTTCAGAACCGCAGCAAGGTCGGCCTCCATGTCATTGGTGATCGGCACGGTGGCAAGACGGTCAGACTGCGGAGCGCGTGCTTTGATGTTAGCGAGGGAGTCTTTGTTGCGACTGACCAGGCACAGATACATGTCAGCAATATTTCTTGGAAATGAGAGGGCTGGATGCTTGGAACTCACCCCATGGCTATGACTTTGGCGCCCATTGCCAAGGCTACCAGTACTGCTGCGCCGCCGAAAGGACCAGTCGCAGGTGCGATGATGACAGTCTCGCCGGCTTGGAGGTCGATATCTCTCAGTCCACCGTAAGGCACAAGCAGCGTGGCAGCATACATGAGCTGGCCAAGACTGTACCCAAAATCCGTGATCAAAAGCTGTTCATTCAACACGGTCAAAGACTCGAGCGGTGTTCGACAGTACTCTGCGTATGTCCAATCGCGCCAGACATCTTTCATCAGTTTCGCTGAGCCTTCACCAAATCCCTGGGAGATTGCCGCAAGGAATATGTCATCGCTATCACGAGCGCGGATTGTGCAATCGATAAAGACCAGATCGCCTGGTTTCAGCTTGACGGCGTCAGGCCCAACCGCAACCACTCGGCCAACAGCCGATGTGCCTGCGATAAGCGGGGTCGGAAACGGATAGTTGCGCTTGCCATTGTATATGTCGCGAATATAGCTGATGACTCCAGCAGTCAAGACCTGTACGATAGCCGAGCCATGGAAAGGCTGAGGGACGGCAACCCGCTCGACTGTGGGAGGCTCATTGGTTGAATGGACCACTACGGCTCGCATGGTATCGGGGAGAGTGTCGGCCATGGCTTCCAATGGTATGGTGTAGTCTTTGTACTATGGAAAGGCTGTGTGGACTTTTGCTGCAAGGACAGAAAACGGGGTCAACCAAACTCTCTTGCCTGATTTAAATGCGGTTGCAGCAGCACCTCTGTGACGGATTTTGCAGCCAAACCCGATTGCTCACTAAGCAATTGCATCCCAGTCTCATTGATTGATATAGGGTGTAAAGGTCTAATCGCCGTTCCCGAGTTGTGTCGAGCTACATACATGGCATTTGACTCGGCGATTGCGGCTTTAAGAGAGTAGAAGTTCCCAAGTCTAAAATCAAATGATTGAGATGGAACATGAGATCGATGTACCGCAGTGCCTGTTTTGTCGCGAGTATATGATGTGGCAATCTGTAAATGTTGCGAATCAGAATGCTTGATTGTGATGAAGTCTTCCCGATGTTCTCTACGACGTGAACCAGTGATCAAATTGACTACAGATGTGGAGACAGCCGGTGCCTGATCCAAGTATTGCTTACTTTTTCCAAACAATCATGAATAGTAGGCTCCGCGTCCTGTGAGCAAGATTGGCATAATCATTTCATTAAGACCATTACATCGAGACGAGGCAACTTAAAATAGGGTTAGGGTTAGGTTGGGCTATACCAAAGCAGAAGCCAAGGCTGGCTTTGGGCTGATGATCCAAAGTCGACTTTCTTGCCTCACAGAGTCACATAAGATCTCTCAAGTGACCAACCGAGCCACAATCGACCGCAATAATGTCTGGCCAGACCACTCAGCTCACAGCCGACTACGTCGCGCCCTCGGGCACTCATGCCTTCTCTCACAATCTGCCGAACCCCACCACGAACAATGTCACAGAAAAGACAGCGTATCTGAGCGCTCTGCGATCGAAGAGCGCGGAACTCCAGGGCGAGGTCAACGCATTCCTCACACAGAAAATGGAGGAGGACGTCAAAGCTGCGGAGGGCGCAGGCAAGAAGAGCAAGAAGGAAGAGAGGGAAGAGGAGATGTACGGTGAGGAGGACCCGGAGGCTGACGGTTGATCGGGGGTGTTGGAACGGTCTGAAATTGGGAGCGAGAAGCGCTGAGGATCATGCCTGGTGCATCATATGGAATGTTGCGGTTTCAGTCATACGATCACGGAATTTTCGCTACTTGTTTACGAGTTGGACGAACCCCGAAAGAACAGTCCTTGGAGCTACATGATCGCACAGATGCAGCTCGATACCAGACACGCCTGACAGCTTCCTGGCTCACATTTCTCGTATCTCCTGCCTGGACAGTCAAGAATTAAGTCCAGAGCAAGCTTCCGCGAGGGAAGTAGCTCGGGCACAGAATCGCCCAGCAGACGATGAATGGTCATAAGATGGGCACGTGGGCCTGTCAGCAGCAATAAGTGGCGCAGACGATGGCGACAACAAAGCAATGGAAAATGCGGCGCTTGACATATATCTTTCGGAACCACGCCGTAGCAGTCTCTGATTGCCGGAAAAACACTTGGTCATGGCATATCTATATCTAAAGCTTCTATTTTCGACCTGTACATCAGCATACCTATGGCTTCCAACGCAGCATAGTAACACTGAACTTCGGGAATTCGAACTCGCCATCCCCATTCCATTCCGACTCTTTGATTCCCACCTGCTGGCTACCCGCCATGTTTGTCACATCCCAAGAATCTCCCGTGACGGAGTAGACCTTGACATTACCGGAAGATGGCTTCGTACCAGTGACCTTAGCCTTTTTAGACTCGGTCTGGTGCACATTGACCACAACCATGCTCACCACGCCATCATCGCCGACAGAAGCAGACACATCCAGCCAAGGTGTGTCTATAGCAGAACGCAACCATGCAGGCTGTGTCTCACCTTCGTAGGCCGCGCTGCTGACGTGGGTAGCAACGGTGTGACCACGCATATACTTGCAGAAAAGGAGCAGCGGCCACCAAATGGTTTGCTTCTGCACGCCATCCTTGGTGGTCATCAGAGGCGCGATGACATTTACGCTTTGCGCGATGTTCGCCATACCGACGTGCTTGCTCTGTCGAACAAACACGTTCAGCCAGATAGCCACAGCCAGCGCATCTGACAGAGTATACGTCTCTTCCGCGCCATCCTCGCCAGGAGCACGCTTCGGGTCCCACACGTTCCATTCATCAAAGCAAATCGTCTGCCTTGGGACGGAACCAGGAACATTGTTCTGAATACGTGCCAAATCGATGAGGCCACCGCAAATTTCGATTGCACGCTCGGCAGAACGAGGCGCCACGGCGTTCTTGACGGGGTCTTCGGAGGCTGTGTAGATGTGGATGCTATGCATGTCGATCAGGCTTGCAGTCATGTCGCCGCCGAGGCCGTGCAGATCGTATCGAATGCATTCCTTCAGGGTGTAGAAATCCCATTCAGAATGCCCGGTCTCTCCGCAGAGGATCAGCTTGATGGTTGGATCGAGAAGCTTGAGAGCCTTGGCCCATTGGTATGCTTTCTTCGCATAATCTTCCTTGGTCATCTATTTGGTGTCAGAAAATGTCGGATATTTCAGAGAAGGCGAATGGCATACTTGTTCGACCTGCCAGGGACCCCATGTCTCATTGCCGAGTGCCCAGTATTTGACGTTATACGGCTCTTCTCTACCGTTCTTGCGGCGAAGGTTGGCATAGTAAGTGTCTCTCTCCGAGTTGCAGTATTCGAGCCACGCCAGAGCTTTGGGATGGTTAGCATTTGTCTCCTTAATATTTAACCAACTCTTGTCAAGATCCGACCAGAGATGCAGCAGCCTCGTAGCTTCATCAAGGCTCACGCTCAGAAAAGTTGCTTTATGCCTGAGGTCGTTCACAAAGGCGGTCTTGCATAAGACTTACCTTCATCGAGTGTGCCTGGAAATGGTCAATAAGCTGACCAAAAAACAGACACGAACGTTTATGTATACACACCAGTGCCGAAGTTCAGAGCAAGGTAAGGCTCGGTGCCCACGATATCGCACCACTTCATGAATTCATCTGTTCCGAACTGATTGCTTTCTGCGCTGGCTCTCCAAGCGAGCTCTGGTCGCTTTGGACGCTGGTCTCTTGGCCCCACGCCGTCGATCCAATGGTATGTTGCAACGAAGTTGCCTCCAGGGTAGCGGACGACCGGGACCTTGAGCTCTTTCATCGCCTCGATGACATCCGTACGAAAACCATTTTCGTCGATGAGGTTCTTGTTTGGGTTATCAGGATCGTACAGGCCGCCGTAGACGCAGCGTCCCATGTGCTCAGTGAAGCCTCCGTAGATGTTGTCATTGATCTTGCTCAGCTTGTGTGAAGGGAACACAGAGATGCTGGCTTGCTCGCTCTCGTCGAGCTTTGTGAAAGTCGTCATTTCGGCGGATTGTCTATGCGGTTTTGAAGCAGATCAAGGAAACCAAGAGCGATAGGTGAGATGTTAGAAGAAAGATGCGAGCAATCGCTCAACACCACATGCCTTTTTTCTTATTATTCCTGCTCTGAGCTCTTGCTAGCTGTTGCATAGCGCCCACGTTAGTACGATGTGAGCCAATGTATGAACGAACACTACTGCGGCTAAAGAGCAAAGGCATCTCGCTTCGATGCACCAACCACAGTGCTCTGAAGAATGCCAGGGTCGATGGTGGAGCCGATACTGGTGATTCGCGGAGAATCTGGAGAGGAACTGTGGCTGCCTAGGGCTCGCTTTGACTTTGGACCGAGGGCATCGTGACAACTCGCAAAAGGCTATACCATCCACGCGAAACCAAGACAACCAATCAAAACATCGACAGGGATAGCCACTTCGTCGTGCCCCAAAGTCGACCGAGGCTCCAGAATGTCTGTCGAGCCCTAATAATGTTTGCAGTGCGGATAATATCCCTCCGGTCACTCTGAGTTCAGTAGTGGGTGGATGCTCTCGCGCCTTACTGTCAGCTCAGATATACCAATTTCAAGCATCTCAAGACCGGCTAAGTCTGTCTTGAGCTTCACAAAGCGCCCACAATCCCGAAGGTTAGCCCTTGAGAAGCCGGATAGTGCGCGGTGGCTGACTTGCTGGCCTGAACGCCACGCGCGTGATGCATTATGGCATTGAGAGTGCATCCGGGTTACTAGGCGACTTGCGTGCAATAGATTGGTTGATCAGCGCTCTCCGCATTGCGACCCCATGGAGTGTCCATCGGTATAAGATGTAGCTTACATCCTCTCCATGATGGCTTGCAGATTCACTCAAAGTACCATATCCATTGCCATCTAGGACCGTGCCATCGCACGAGAAACAGACATCATGGCGCTTCCCCCGAAGGTGTACCAGGTATGCAAAGCAGAAGTCGTCTCATGTCATGCCTTGTGCTAATCTTCGCGATCCAGTTCCTGGTGTCGATGTTCGCATCCGTCGGCTCCATTCTCTATGGATACGACTTGGGTGTCATCGCAGAAGCTATTCACTCGGACAACTTCATCATGCAATTCAACCCGACTGCCAACCAGAGTGGAGCGGTCGTTTCTGTGTTCACTGGCGGAGCATTTTTCGGAGCCATGTTTGCCGGTCCCGCTGGTGACTATCTCGGCAGAAAGAGGACTATCTTGCTTGGATCTCTTGTATTCATCCTTGGTGGTGCCCTCCAAACTGCTGCAAAATCGCTTGATTACCTCTATGCTGGCCGTCTCATTGCAGGTGTCGGTGTCGGATTCCTGGTCATGATTATTCCTCTCTACCAAGCCGAGTTGGCCCACCCTTCGATTCGTGGTGCTGTCACCGCTCTACAACAATTCATGCTGGGAATCGGTGCCTTGGTCGCAACCTGGGCATCTTACGGCTGCTACAAGAACTTCCCTGCAACCAGCGATAAGCAGTGGCGTATCAGTCTGGGAATCCAAGTCGTACCGGCTGTCATCCTTGCGGCTTTGATCATGTTCTTCCCAGAATCCCCAAGGTACGCAGGATGCAATCTCACCGTTCAGTCTTGCCTTGTTACATGCTAACATTACCCAAGATGGCTCATTGATCATGGCAAGCACGAGCAAGGTCTTCGCACGCTTGCTAAGCTCCATGCGCATGGTAACGAGAATGACGCCTGGGTCCGCGCCGAGTACGATCAGATCCGTGAGACAATTGCCTTCGAGCACGAAAACGAAGCCAAGTCATACTTGGAGCTGTTCAAGAACAAGAGCTCCTTCCGTCGTCTACTACTTGCCACCGCCATTCAAGCGTCGGTACAAATGACGGGAGTCTCGGCCATCCAGTACTACTCACCTGTCATCTTCGATCAGATGGGCATTGCAAAGGAACAGACATTCCAGTATCAGGGAATCTCATCTGTTCTTGCGTTGCTCGCTCAAATGGTCTGTATTGCAAGCATTGACAAGGTTGGACGTCGTTGGGCTATGATTGGCGGCAACCTGTTCAACTGTCTCTTCTTTACTATTGCCACGATCATGTTGGCCATGTTCCCTCCCGGCGCTACCAGCAATACCAGTGCATCCTGGGCATTCATTGCCGTCACTTGGCTTTACAACATCAGCTTCTCCGCCACCAACGGACCGCTCTCTTGTAAGTTTTCAAGCCAATCAAAAGTTCTTCTAACATGCTAACAATATCACAGGGATCGTGCCAGCCGAGATCGTATGTTTCGCACGGAACACCTGCTTCTTCTCCAAAGACCACTTACTAACCTTTCAACCAGTTCGATACTCGCACTCGCTCCAAGGGTGTTTCCATCGGAGTGATGGTATCCTTCGCGTTCAACACAATGATCGGTCAGGTAACTCCCATCGCAATGGAGAAAATCGGATGGCGCTTCTACATCCTGTTCGTTGTCTGCAACTTCACCAACGCCCTCTACTTCTGGGCGACGCAGCCAGAAACCAAGAAGAGGCCGCTCGAAGAGATGAACTACTTGTTCACTAATGCTCCGTGAGTACCATTGTCCTTTTTGGTGGCTTGACATAATGCTGATTGTGATTTTACCTAGGTGGTTTGTTCCGACGATGAATATGAAGGATTTCCAGACCAACGATCTTGAGCACCGCGCCGAAGAGGTGGAGCGAAAGGGCAGTATTATTACTCACGAGAATGAAGTCGAGAGGGTCTGATGGCTGTCACGCATATGATAGCAAGGGATTTCTTGGAATGCGTGGGCGGCGGAGTGTACTCGCAACGTCAGATACTGATGTAGATGACAATTCATCCAGGAACTTACCATCATGCATGATCTTAGGATAAAGTTCCATTTCAGTGAATGTCTACTCAGGACACGAAGCGACCATATTCTTAGGTCAATCCGCCAAGCTAACAAATATTTCACCGAATCCATTCGGTCCGCTCCATAGTCGATTCATCGTCGAGAATAGGGCTTCCCAGCACACCTCCCAATACTCCTCCACTATCCTTGCCAGACCAAACCTCGTGAAATTTGATACTGGCATCGCTTGTGGCAACTACCAGGCTTCCACCGGGATACTCGATGCCGTAGAGAGCTCGCTCCTCTCCCCACCAGGGTATGCCCACGACCATGTGACAACTGGGCCAAGCAAAGACAGCAACGCGGTACGGGTGCTCAGGTTGGGCAAACCCGAACGTCGCTGCGATCTCCCGCTTCTGCGGATTGAAGACTAAGCTTGTGACCTGAGCGTAGCAGTCGATGGTGGCGAGCCTCGCGCCGGAGAGAGCATGGAAGAAATGGATACACCGATCGTTGCTCCCACCGCCTGCTGCGATGAGAGATGGCTGCCAGGGGGCGAATGCGATTGCTTTGCACGCTGCGTTGAGTGAAAACGTTTGCTTTTGTTGCCCTGGAAGGATGGCAAGGATCTCTGTGGCATTCGGCGGAACAGCGATCGAGTCACCATTGTGGACATGGACAGCTGTGGCATCGCCCGCGTCCCTGTTGTGAGAGCGTCGTAGAGTCTTCTTCGTTTCAAATAGAAACAGCTTGTTGTCGTTACCTCCAGTAGCAAAGAGCTCGCCATCAGGACTCCAGGCGATGCCACAGATTTGCTGGGTATGGCAGCCAATCCTTGCTAAAAGTGTCATACTGCCATGCCAGTCGAAAAGGTCCCTCTGGTCCGGGTTCGGCCATTCGACAGAGTAGAGGTAGACATTGCCACCTTCGTCGCCAACAAGGAGCTCCTCTGTCTCAACCATTGTGTTTGCATCGCGCATTGAGCGACGTCGTCTTGTCGTTGGCCGAAAGCAAACATAGGACACCGCAGTAGGTTGCACGCTATCGAAGCGTGGACTAGCATCGGACGGACTCCAGAGGGTAACCTTCCCGTCAGCACGGCCAATGGCAAGAATTGCAGAGCCACCACTTGCCGAGCTGAAAGACAGCGAGGTCACAAACGAGGATCCGCGTGGACCGGCCAGCGAATCTGGAATCCTGGATTGGGCGGCGTCGCGAGGTTCGGACCAGAGGTATACGTGGGCACCGAGACCAACCGCCAAACACTGCAAGGTGTGAGAGTAGGCCAGTAGCGAGCAGTAGTAATCGTCCCGTAATGCAGGAGCATCGAGTACCTTGTACGGAACCGTCGAAATCTTCCTTGGAGCCTGTGCTTTTGGTTTGCTAGGTGATGCATCGACCGGTCGTTCCCACCGATCGTTTTTCCATCTCGCATACTGCCACGGCGCGTCGCTGGAGGGCGTCACAGGAGATCTTGGAGACGAAGGGGTTGAAGTATTCGGACTGGACTGACATATGTCCATGGCAACGGCCAGACGTTGTGTGTGCGTTGACGTGTCTTCGGCTGGAGATTGTGATCCTAAAAAATTGGCAGCGTGGTGTGGTGCACTGGTGCCGCTCGTAGTTCGTCTTCCACGACCATTGGTGGTCGAGGCGACCCCCTCAGTGACAGCCGAGCCCCCAACAGACCAGACTGCTGGCGTGCTGGCAGAACGCATGGTCGCGAACCTCTCGGAAATCCTGGAGCTTCTGCTTGTTGCTGGTGAAAATGGGTCGCACGTATCTGTCTCATTATTGCCCAAAAGAAACGTCTCTTTCGTCGGCGTTTCCCTCATGAACCTGTCCGGACAACAGTGTCGCGTGTTCATCGGTCCAGGGTCGTCACATCCGTCAATTTGCGAGAGCAGCTCAGAGTGTCTGAATGGAGGGGGTTCGATGGTGCATACAGTCGCATCGAGCTCTGCGCTCAGTGTGATATCTGGAGAGAGGTTGCAGCATTGATCCCGAGGATTTTGTTCCACGTAGATCCCTGATTCGAACATCGCCTTGGCCTGGTATAACAACGACGGAGTTGGCGTAGATGGTTCGGGCATCGACCGTGTGACGGTTCTGGCCTTCTGTGCGTTCGCACTCACGCCTCTCTGCGGCTTCGCGTTCGAGCCTCTGCTTTTCAACACAGGGGATGTAGCGGATGCGGAACTTCCTGGGTCTGCCCAAAATGATCCGGATAAGCGACGGTTTTTCATCGTACTTGTACCTAGGCCGGGGGTCGATTTCGGATTGTGCAACGTATGGGCACTCGGTTGGCATCCACCATCGCAACCACGAAGGTACACGAGGCATGATGACATGAGCAAGGGCGGAGGCGGACGAGTTTGGTGGTTTGTGATGAAGACCTCGATTCTGGTGATATGAATGACAATGATGATGCGGAGGGGAGCATCAGAAAAGTATTCATGGGTGCGAGAGGTGGACGAGACAAGAGGAATAGATGAGAAGGAGTGAAGCATAGGTAGATGAAAGGCATCTCTGCGGCAATCGCACGTGAGGCAGGCAAGAACGCAGAGCATGTCCCTGCCACTTGACTGCTTCCGCTGTGGGAAGTGACCTTGAGAAGTCAGCACGCTCTTTGATCTCGTGAAATCATCTTGAGATCAAATTAAAGGATACGATGAAGATACGATACTAACCTAGGTGGTCATTTCTCTCAACCTGTCAATTCTTCTCGTGGGCTTGTGGTATCAAATCTGGATGAAAGCCGAGGAGAAGCGCCTTTATTGACGCAAGTGCCTCTGATTGCCGGTTGGTATACACATGTCGCGGTCTCAATTTGATAACACGTTACCAAATGAAATGCACTCGTTTTGAGGTACTCACGACCTTAATTAATGAAAAGAAACTCTGCCCAGTAGTCCATCAATTAGATGCATAGTGAGCCGCATCAGGAGCCAAGTACAGCCAACTGTTCAGCGTTTTAACAGTGTACGGCATTCAAGGGGCGCTCGAGGTAGGATGGTAAGCGTCAATCTGTACTCTTCGACATCGGCTGGATTAGATGTTCGTGCGCCCTCGAGGCTTATCGACTTTCATTCAGCGGACGAAGCAAGACCGGCGTTCAGCGAACCTAAGAGCTCGAGACCATTGGCTCTTCCAGAACGCTCTGTTCACCTTTTAACAACATTCCCGGAGGTTCAGAAGATTAGTCTTAGGTTGAACTACTTCAATCAGATAGGAATGTCAATTCAGGTGAATCAATGCCGGGAAAATCCAGGTCTCACGTCTAGTAAGCGGCGCTCAGCTATCACCTTGCTCGGGCATGACTTAGAACAGGATTAGTTAGAATGTCAATGGCATACTCTAACGGTATCACTCAAACGCCTACGAAAGTCAAGCCAACCAACATAACGAAATCCTCCCGAACATACCGTAATTTACGTACCGGAATGCAACCCATCAGAACCAAGCCCCTCAGCTCCGTGTCAAAAATCGCAAAGTCGCGAACCAATGCATCTTCCCAATCAATCAATCGATTCGCTCATAAGAAGGACAAAATCAATCGTTGAAGGATCAACGACCCCGGCCACAGCCAGTACAGTAACGAATACGACCTGCTACCCGCTGCCCGCAACACCATCCATCCATCCATCCATTACACTTCCTTAACTCACATGTACAGTACACACACGCCGCAAACCCGCTGCAATCGGACCGGCAGCCGCAGGAACGAACGCTCCAGCTTGCGTGAAGTTGCGTTCCATGTAACTTAAACGTTAGCAGGTACCAAGTACGAAGTACACTGTCCACGTAGCCGTGGAGTCCTCCACGAACCGGCAGCGCCGGCACCTCTGGGCTCGCTCGCTCGCTTGTTTGCTTGCATTTGCATTGCGTGGACTGTTTGCCGCTTTGGAAGCTAACAGCTGCAGGCCAGCATTCAGGCCGCGCGTTCGTTTGCCCTCTCTTTGTTCGCCACGGCTGAGGGTCGACCAAGAGGTAGGAAAGTCACTTGTTTCGAATGTCAAGTAGCTGTGTGATTCGCTGTGTGTGCAAAAGATTCTGAAACGAGTACGAATGCAAGCAAATGAAACGGGTTGACAGGTTGAAGCGCGTTGGAATGGAAGGATGGGTTTTGGATGGATTTGGGGTTCTTTGATTTTTGTTTTGTTTCCTGTGCACATTCCGTGTGCTTTCCCCAGCAAAAAAATATGAGGGGAAAGACAGCACAATTATTGTGACAAAGAAAGAAGCTATCCTAAGTTCCAGACAGAGAGTGTTTAAAAAAGACACCTTTCCCCCAAATTACAGGCTATGCAAGAAAGTTGAGCAACCAAAAGTAGTAGTAGTTGACAATAAAGCCACACACACCCCTTTTTGATATTTTCTTTTTTTGCACCTGCCATTACCTTCTGCTGCCTCGGTTCTCTGACCGAAGCAGGATTATGAGACATTATACAATGCTCGTTCGTCGTTTGTGAAAGTCCAAAAAAAAAGTAGAGAAAAATTAGTTACCATGAGCTCCAAGATTTGTTGCTCCAGTATCCAGGAAAGATAAATATGTTCAGAAGAGAGAGAAGAAGAAAGTTAACGCCTGCTGGTCCCATGTCCCATAACGCCGGCCTTGTGTCGTGAAAAGCAGGGCTGCCGCCAAATGATGATGGTGACTTATGCAATGACTTGTTGGCCCGCTTAGAGGGCGGCGACGAAGCCGAGGAGGGCAACGACGGCGGCGGCACCGGCGGTGTAGGCCTGGGTGGCGGCGCCCTCGAAGGGAGCGGGGGACTGCGGGCTGCCGGTGCCGGAGGGAGCGGGGGCAGTGGCGTTGTTGGCAGGGTAGGGGGCCTGAACCTGGCCGTCAGGGATCTGAGAGGCAGGAGTGGCAGTGGGAGCCTGGACCTGGCCGTCGGGAATCTGGGAGACAGGAGCGGCGGCGGTGGAGGCCTGAACCTGACCATCAGGGATCTGAGAGACGGGTGCGCCAGTGGATGCCTGAACCTGGCCGTCGGAGATCTGAGAGACGGGGGCGGCAGCGGTGGAGGCCTGGGGCTGGCCATCAGGAATCTGAGAGACGGGGGCGGCGGTGGAGGCCTGAGGTTGACCATCGGGGATCTGAGAAGCAGCATCGTCGGAAGAAGAACCACCGCCAACGATGTTGATAGTGACATCGCCGCACTGGTTGCCCTGAGACTCATCGTAGAGGTTGTAGAAGCTGCCCTCGCCAGTGGGGTTGCCAGTCAAGCACTGGTGGAAGACGACCTCGCTACCGAGAGCGAGAGAGCCGTTCTGGCAAGCAGACCAGCCAGCAGTGTAGATGGCGCCAGTCTGAGCGGGGCCGTCGAACTGGAACTGGTGGTTGGCGGCGATGTAACCGGTGCGGTTCTGGGAGTCGGTGAGGACACCATCCTTCAGGGTGATCCTCAGCTCATCGGCCTCGGCTTGCTGCCTCTGTTTAAAACAGTTAGTATGAGACTTCACGTGGTGGGCAGGTTTCAGGTGGGAGTGCTAACCTTGAACTTGGAGCTGCTGGAGGTGACGTTGGTGACCTGGATCTGGAAGTCGCCGTCGTAGTTGGGCGAGCAGCCGGATGGGGCAGAGGAGTCGGGCTTGATCTGCTCGGTGACACCCTGGGCGACGGGAGAAGCGACAGCAGCGGCCGCGAAGGCAACAGTGGAAGCGACGGTGTAACGCATGTTGACTGCTGTTGATTGATTGATTGATCGAGTTTGGTAGTGGCAGCGAGTGATCGATATGCGGTGCAAGCGATAAACTCGGGTAGCGACAGTAAAGTGCTGCGGTGTGATGATGTGGAAGCGAAGGTAAGGCTGCTGGAAGGATGAAGATGGAGAGGATTGATGGAGTTGCAGCGGTGGTATTTGAAAGCGGATGTGGTTGTTGTTATGAGAGCGGCAAAACCAAGAAGCTGTGGAATGTGTGAGACCTTTATATCAACCTGCCTGCCGACGACGGTGACGGAGGGCGGGCGCAGGGGCCACGCAATTGTCGCCTGGCAACCCACTCTGGAGCGATTGACATTATTCACCTTGGTCCATCGATCAGGGTCGGTAGGCAATTACGCCAGCACGGCGGGCGGGCGCTCGATGGCTGGGCGGGCGGCGAGTGAATGCATCACTGGACGTACACACTACGGCTTGCTCTCCATGCTGTTGTAGTAGTGTCGTATGCACGAATGCGGTCTGGCTTAGCCGCACTAGCCTGCTAGGGCACAAGCTCTGGGTCCGCCCCGCCCAAGAAAGCCCTCGCTCGCTCGCTCACTCTGCACCTACGAGACCTGCGAGACCTGCACTACTCACCCACGACACCCGCATCATACATCCAATGACCCGCCTTAAACTCTGCGCTCTACCGCTGTATGCCATTGTCCATCACCGCGCATGCGCCTATCACGGAGCCTCGAGCTTGTGCCCTCGAGAGACGATCGTCAGCGAAGCTCCGAGGCGGCTGGGTAAACGCGTAGCCTTTGCCCTCAAGGTAGGTAGGCCTGCACGAGTACATCGACTACTCGCGCCAGTCAGTGCCTGGCCTGATCGCCGGCCAACAACGGCATGTCTGACATTGTCCCACACACCTCGCACCGCACATGGTGCGAGATCACCGTGAAACACAGAGGGGCTTCACGACGCAGGTAAACATGGGGTAACTGCAGTGAGGCAGTTCCTCCCACCGTTGGCTTGCACTCCATCACCTTGGAGACACCTGAAACCCAGTGCGTGCGGCCATGGGACGGCTGACTACTGGTTGGGCCATCCATCTCCCATCGTCCTGCCGCCCACACCCACATGCGGCTCCGCGAGCCAAGTACGGTGTACCCAAGTCAACCTTAGTATCTAGATCGGAGCTCTGCGTAACCACCATGTGTCGGCATGGTGTGGGTGGCGACGCAACCAAACTCAAAACCGTTGTAGACTGCCGGGTTTCCAAAAATATCTTGGAAGCAAATTGGCACGATCAACGATGAAATCACCATTTCATGCTCATGCCGTCCTCGTGAGTCTTGATTGCCTTGGATCCGTGACATGATTCCCTCGTAGGCCCAGCCACGCCGCCGTCTTGTCGACGACTATCATGATGCACCGTCTGTACACCTCACCTCGTATGAGATCGCTGATGGCAGGAGGCTTCGAAGCGGCGTGCTGCACCCTGCATGCATGAAGTGCTCTTACTTGACCAGCAGCGTAGTATGCATGCACGCACCCATGTCTGTCTGTCTGCAGAGTCGTGCATCTGTACGCGCAGCTATAGGCGCGCCCGGGCCAAGCAAAACTCCAGCGTGAGATTCGGCTACCTAGTGAACAAAAAAGATCTCATCCACTCACTACTACTGTGCATCCGTCTGAGCTCACGCGGGGACGGACGCAGGAAACGTTTGAGCCACCTTACCTACCCGCATGTGTCTTTCCTCCGTTTCCTTGATGATTGACAGGCCAACGCTGGTCGACACCGTCATCGCTGTAATCTGTGATCTTCTCCAACGGCTTTCGCTGTCGTCTGGGTAGCCTTTCCAACGGCGCTGTCAAGCATGCAACATAAACCTGCTTTCCACAGGCCTCTACGCGGCCCCGGCACAGCTCACAAGACTCGCACACCACCGTCCCCCCGGCGGCGCCAATCCAGATCTACCTTACTAACTAATAAACTACCCCATGAAAAAGCCACACCGGGGTGATCGCTTAGATTTTAATTGAGATTTGATATTCACGCATCCCACGGTCCACACCTAGGTCACGCCGGATGAATTCCAATTGAGTTATGTTGAGAGATCAGAAATGGAGCAGCAAAGAAAGAGCGCGGCTCAGACATTTCCTCGGCATAGGTAGCCATGTGCCCATCGTGGTGGTGACGACGATGATTCTCGCGCCCCCGAAAGCCGTTCTGGTTCGTGTCCTGCCGTCGCGTGCGTGCGTTGCTTCTCCACATCCTTCCCTTCCTCCACCTCTTCCTCATCACAGATCAAGCCCGAGAGAAGAACCGCACGGAGGCAAGCAAGCAAAGCGGCAGGCAAATCCCGACTCGCTTGTGCGCTACGACCACCACCACAACCACAACCCACAGAGCCACAGCAGACAGCACCTGCGCTCAGCCGTGCTCCTCGCCGTCGATCATGCAAGCGATCTGTCGCCAGGTTGGCACGGATGGCTTGAGACACTCTTTCTTCCTTCCCCTTCCTTCCTTTCTCCATGCGAGGGCAACCTCGGCAACGTAATACAAGAGGTTGGGCACATCGGAATCGTCAGACGTAGCTCTCCCAGAGACCATGACGAGAGTTGTAAGTGTTGCCGAACATGATGTCGCAAGCAATCCCAAAAACCTAAATCACCCCACCAAGCTTTTGGTCAACGGACATGGAAAGTATATCTGGTGTCTCCAGAAAACAACGCAAAACCTTCTTCCCATGAGATTCGTACCACACTTTTACTACTCACCTTACCTAATTATCTTCAAAAACACGGCTTGATGTCCATTTTTCGCCACTCTCTCCAGGAAGAGGGGGGAGCCGTAAATGAGCGCCACGAATATCTGCGAGACAAGATCGCGTGACATTTACTTTTCCACTTTCCCATGAAATCCCGTTTCAATTGATTTTTCGCCACCGCCGCGGCCCCAGGCGCCGGCAAGACGGCACCCCTCCTCCTCCTACTGTATGTTGCGTGCGTGGTCTCGATCCAGCCCGCGCCGCAAGAGCGTGGCAAAAGACGCGCCCATGCCATGCCTATGCCATGCCCCATCGCCAGAAACATCCCGCGGTTCTTCAATACTGAATCGTAATATTGAATCCTCCTCCAAAATCTCCAAGGCCCTAGGCCGGCGCGCCGGAGCTGCATATTACCTCCTACTACTACTCTCCCTCATCAGTCTTAGCAGCCAGGCTCGGTCACATACATACCTAGGTAGCTTACCCTGCAGCCAGCTCTCCGCGCTTTTCCCCTCTATTCAAGGCGGGGAAGTTCTTAAAGAGACGATGGATACCTACCTAGTTAGTAGTGACTACGCTTGACGAGTAGCCGCAGCGCAACGCCGCAGTAGTGAATGGCCGGGTCGGGCTGGGCTGATGGGGGGAAGCAGGCTAAGGTAGGTAGGTAGGTAGGTAGGTAGGTAGGTAGCTTGCTTGCTTGCTTGCTCGTTCGTTCGTTCGTTCGCTACTGATGATGCTGATGAATGGTGGGTGGTGGGTGGTGGGTGGTGTTGGACACCACGTCTGATTACGACGGCAGATTGTTCGTGCATGGATTTCGATGGCTAGCTTAAGGTACCCTGGCATAGACGCTACACCGACTGACTGACGGCAGTGAGAAAAGCAAAGCAAAGCAAGCAAGTCAGGAGGAAGGTGAGGTACCTAAGAAAAAGACATAATCGCTGGTGAAATCGTGAACGCCTCCCCTCCCCCATCCCTTGCATTTCGAAAAATCCAGCCTCGCACAAAAACCCTCACACTTTCAGAACGCCTGCAGGGCGCCGCAAACCCCCCCATCCCGGCAACCCGAGTTTGAGAAAACAAGAAACAGATCCGGGGACCCCATGCAAGCTGAGGCAAGCAAGCCCTGTCCTTTTTCTTTTTTGCGCGCCCGAAAACGAACGTGTCCCTTGCTTTGCCAGCCCCAAGGTGTGTGTTCTGTGATCATTTTGGAAAAGCAGCAAACGCCCTCGCCCAGCCTCGCCGGAAGAAATAAAATCACACCCAGGACCAGGTCGATGCTTTTCCTGTTGTACAACACATTTTGAAGGAGAAAAAAACATCCCTTGCGCGCGAAACCTGTGCTGGACATGCATTGCGCAAAGAAAAACCAAACAATCAAGAAAAAACTGTCAATGCTTCCCGACGCTTTAAACGCAGCATTGCGATAACCAGTAAATGCAAAAAATAAAACACATGGTGAGGAAGGGGGTTTTTGTGATGGCAGCCGATGAGCGCGCGCTGGCCTCCACGTCCGCTTTCACGCATGATTGTGTGGCCGTGAGTATCGTTTTTCTTCTTTCATTCGTCATTCACGCTCCCGTCTTGAAACGGATTCAAGTCTCAGGAAGCGCCGAAAGGTCGATCAACCTCACTGGCCGAGCGCGCCTGCCTGGTGCGGAACATGGAGCACACCGTTCTTTCCCGTGTTGCCTAGGACCTTCTCGTTGCCATAGGCATCGACGATAGGGAAGCGTGCGCGGCGCTCGAGGTCATCCAGGTCCATGTGGCTACGGATGTACTTGTTGCGGCTGTCGTCGTCGACCTTGTAATCCCAGCTGGTCCACTTGCCTTGCTTCAGAGCGGAAAAGCAGAGACGGCGCTGGCGCTGGCGCTTGATCACATCCTCGGTGATGGCCTCCATGTTCCACTTGGCCTTCGCTTCGGCTTGGAACGCTTGCAGGACTGCTTGAGTCTCTGGGTCGGTGCTGCTCGTCAGGTTGGTAAGCTCTTTGGGGTCGTTCGCGAGGTTGAAGAGCTGGTCGGGGTCTGCTGGGCAAGTGACGTATTTCCAGGCACCACGACGGATCATCATCAATGGCGCAATGGTGCCCTCGCCCATGTACTCGGCGAAGACAGTGTCGTGGGTGTCCTTGCCCTTGAGGTGAGGCACGATGGACACGCCATCCATTGGGAGACCAGGCATGAGTTTGCTGCCAACAATATCGACAAGAGTTGGGAGAATGTCGAGAGTGCTGACGTTCTGAGGCACACGGTGAGGAGACCACAGCTTCGGGTAGCTGAAGAGCATGGGAACGCGGACTGAAGACTCGAAGTAGGACATCTTGTACCAAAGACCGCGCTCGCCCAGCATGTCACCGTGGTCGCCAGAGAAGATGACGATGGTGTTGTCATCAAGACCACACTGCTTGAGAGTCTCCATCAACTTTCCAATGTTGTCATCCACATAGCTGACCGATCCATAGTACGCCCTCTTCGCTCTCTTGATCTGTTCCGGGGTGAACTCGTGGTCCTCGAGGTCAACGCAGTACTGCAGACGCTTGCTGTGCGGGTCCTGCTGGTCCTTGGGAATGTCAACCTCGGGCATGTTGATGTCGACATCCTCGTACATGTCCCAGTACTTGTGCTCGATGGTGTACGGGTCGTGCGGGTGGGTAAGAGAAACGGTCAAGCAGAAAGGACGCTTGTCGGCCGGCCCACGCACGTGGTCATACAAGTACTGCTTCGCCTTGTACATGACTTCCTCGTCGTAGTCGAGCTGGTTGCTGCGGACGCATGGGCCTGCCTGGTAAATGGAAGAGCTGTTGTGGTACCACTCCAGCTTGGTCTCGGGCTCATCCCAGTTCACCGACCAACCCAGGTCGCCGGGATAGATGTCTGCCGTCAATCTGCTCTCGTAACCGTGGAGCTGCTCGCCAATGAAGTGCATCTTGCCACCGAGAATGCACTCGTAGCCCTCCTTACGCAGGTAATGGGCATATGTGGGCGTGTCCTCTGGGATGGGCGAGGCATTGTCGTAAGCGCCAATCTTGGACGGGAGCTGGCCAGTGATCATTGCCATGCGGCTAGGAGCGCACAGTGGGGAGTTGCAGTAAGCCGAGTCGAACACGACGGATCGCTCGGCTAGCTTGTCGAGGTTGGGAGTCTTGATCTGGGACTTTTCGTTGTACATCTTCAGCTGAGGGGCGGCCAATTGATCGGCCATAATGTACAAGATGTTCGGCTTGGACGGGAAGAGAGGGGTGCTGAAGCCATTCTGGCCGGCGAAGCCAACTGGAGGCGACTCTGGAGGAGTGGCGGGAGCCTGCTTGCGGACACGGTCGATGTTGTCGGCCATGTCTGCGGTAGTGGAAGGAAGAGTTGTCGGTGTCTTGAGAGGTGTTGGGAGATGGAGTGGCAGGAGGGGGAGAAGGGGACAAAGATGAAAGAAGTCGGATGAGAGAGTGAGAAGATTAGTTCTTCACGATTGAGGTAGGGCTCGGGTGTGATATGTTTTTAGACAGGCACGCAAGGCCTGGTCGTCACAGAAATAAGGTTTGAGGGCAATGGATGCGGTGAGGACAGAAAAGGATCACGCGAGGAGAGTTGGAGGGTTGGGAAGAAGGAGGAGAAGATGGGGATGAAGACGAAGATGGAGATGATAATTATAATGTAGCATGGTCAAGGCCGCCACCCGCCGTGGCCCTCGATCAGGCGGTATGACAGAGAGAAGGCGCCTGACCGACGCTCTTTCACCATCTCCTGTGTCAATCACGCAAGCAAGCAATTGCGAATAAATCTGTGCACGTCCCAAATTTCCCCTTCACCCCGTCCCCTGCTGTCTCTTGGACGCACTCCGCTGCTAGCTCGCTGCGGGGGGAAATGCAGGTCTGCCATTCCCATCTGTTCGGTTTGTTCTTCAACCCAATTGGCTCTTGCTACAAAATTCAAACTCACACCACATCATGTCTCTGCCAGCACCGAGTGTGAAATTTGTGCTGTTTGCACGATGCGTTCGCGCACGCTGGACTTGGCTGGCCTCGAGGTGTGGCAAATCATCAGCTGCAAAGCCGTGTCATTTCTCGCCGGCCCCGGCTCACCTGCCTTGCGCTCCACTTCCATCTCAGGCTTAGGCCGCACATTCTCAGCCAGACTCGCAGGCTATCGACCTCGCCACGCCAAAACACACTGCCAATCTCCCTCCGTCTCGACTCTGCGTTACCCGATAGGCTCCCTCACCACCCCGTCCCACCGTTGCAGTCAAAGTCTGGACGACACACACACAACACGACCAGCTTGCCCTCACTCTCGCAGCACACCGCCCAAATGGCCCACGTACAGGATCGCGGCCCGCCATCCGCCGCAGCCGTTGCCATAGGCACTGCTATCATTGCTGGCGTCACAGGCTACTTTCTGGGACAGGCCAGCTCTATAGGCTTATTCGGAAAAGGCAACACGCGAGCTCCTGCTGTTCGTCTCAGTCGCGGCGATGGCGAAACCAAGCCTGACAGCGCTGAAACCGACTCCGACGAGGGCGACGAAGAAGACGACGACGACGACAGCGATGTGCAGGATCTTGGCGAGCTTCAAACGTTCCCAGGAAACACCGAGGAATGCAAGCTAGTGCTGGTGGTGAGGAGCGATCTTGGCATGACCAAGGGTATGTTTTTACCTGTTCCTATCTATGTTCAACGTCGCTTATCACGGCAACTTATTCATTACGTTTTCTGCAATTCTGCCCGCTTTCGAGCCAGCTGATACTGCAATCCACTTGTTACGGTTCAGGTCAGACGACCTCTTTCTAAGCTCCATTCACTGATACCTTCGACAGGCAAGATTGCTGCGCAGTGCTCACATGCTACACTTGCATGCTACAAGACGCTCTTCCGCGCAGACCCAGCCCACCCTGTGCTCAAACGATGGGAGCGACTTGGCCAGGCCAAGGTTGCACTCAAGATTGACAGCGAAGAAGACATGCTGATGCTGCAGGCGCAGGCTATCAGCTTGGGCCTCTGCGCGCAGGTCATTCACGATGCAGGCCGCACGCAGATTGCTAGTGGCTCAGCAACTGTTTTGGGTGTCGGACCTGCTCCAAAGAGCAAGATCAACGAAGTCACAGGTCACCTGAAGCTTCTTTGAGGCATTGGCTTGTGACTGAGATGTTCGAATAGCTCCTTTTGGAGTCATCAGTTCCCGTTACTGCCTTGCAATGAGTCACAGGGTCATTTTCCGTTATTCCGTCTTGCCAGCGAATCGCTTAGCGATGCATTGCATGGCCAGCAGAGCAGTCCGCATTCATGGCACCCTTCAGCATACAGGAGGCCTGGGGGGAGAGCCCCCTTTGACATACACATAAAATTGCCCACTGCAGATATCATCTGATCGCATTCATCATGAGGATTGGACTAAACTACAACTACGAATAATGAACTGCAATGACGAGCATAGCGATAGTTCTGAACGATCAACGCAGCGATCAATTTTTCCCCGACGTCTTTATCGCACCATCAACGATCACAGCATTAAACCGTCAACGAGACTTGTTCTGAACATCAGTCGAGAACACCAAATATTCCGGACAAGTCCATTTTTCGATCCCATGTGCTTGCAAGACTCACAATCGCGAAAAAGCCGTTAACAAAGCCCAGCCCTGATCACTGAAAGTGACGTCTCAACACCCAAAAAGCTAAGCTTCGCCGGAGTAGCTACTTGCATTTCCTCTCGCTCAATCAAAAGGCCGCTTATGCTTGCCCAATCAATCCTCGTCAAATCGACTTGCCTCTGCCTGCCAAGAGAACAGAACGTTCGGGTTATCTCCGGCACTTGGTCTGCTCGAAGTTCGAAGTTCGACTCGGCGTCCATTTTCGCATCCATGGCACACTGAGAATGCCGTGATGGCATTTCTACGTTTAGAAAAAGAAAAAAAAAAAACTTTCGATTTGATAGCGAACCGTTGCGATTGAATGCATTAACTTACGACTTCACATGATCGATTTGCTCCCGAAAAGTCATCCCAATAATTATCGTCGCTTTGCACGGGAATTTCGGATCGCTTTCGTACTACGCGCAACGAGCAAGTCCAAACACCAGCGGCAATGCTCGGAAATCAATCTTCGACGGCGACATCGGCACGGATTCTTCGGCTATGCGAGTCGAAGTCATAGTCATCTTGGTGACGTGGGGCTCTGGTGCCTGAAGAGAAGGCCCTGCAGGTTCAATAATTGCCGTTCAACATCTTTGGTACTTTCGAGCCAAGAAGAGCCCGACGGTTAGAGAGAGAAGAAAAAAAGTCTTTTTGAAGAGATTAGACTTGGCCCTCAAGACTTGGGAGCACTCGTTACGTTCGCGAGGACTTTTCACGCGAACCGACCCGGCAATTCCCGTCACGTTTTTTGCACTGTTTTTTTGCCTTTCTTGTGAAGAGTGGTAGGTTGCCAACCCTAACTATCTACTCTTGTACCTTTTTATCCGCAACACGTTCGGTCGGGTTTCCTCAACAGGAAAAAAGAAATCGGTTGTTGACAAGATGATTTCTCGGCGTGAAGAGACATCATGACTGAAAGATTTGAGAATTGAAGATTGAAACAGTAAACCAAAAGAGTAGCAGGAACGTGAGCCTGTCCGCGAAGGACGAGCTCAAGTAGATACCAAAAAAGTGCTTGCTCTCTATCTAAAAGCGAAAGTGTGTTATCAAGGGGGGGAAAGTGTGTTATCAAGGGGGGGAATCACGTATATCCAAAATCCTCCATAAAGATCAAAAATCAGAAAAAATCAAAATCAAAATCCTTCAAAGTTGTTGCACCTATACCACGCCGAAAGTTTTGTCCGCCTTGTGTTGGGTTTTTTTGAGGGTCGTGCAAAGTCGTTTATCTCGTTTCAATCAATGGTTTGACATCTTGACTGGCCATGAGCGACAAGGAGAAAATGGGGGGGGGCAAGGGCGAGCAAGCGGCACAGACGCGCTCTGCCCTATTCCCCTTTTTTTGTTTTTCGCTTTTTCCTCCAGGCGGCCTTGTCAGGTTGTACGTTGTTTGTTCGAGGAGATTCGTTAGAGAAGAAACGAGCCAGCGCTGAAATTTTTGTTTGTTTTTTGGGGGGTGTCGTGTCGAGAAAGAAAGAGAGAAATGTGATGAGGGTGAAAGAGGGGCCTCAAGCTCGCCTGCCGGTTGGATTGGCACCCAAGGAGGCGGCGGCGCAAGAGGAAAGAATGGCCAAAAAATTTAGCGTTGGGAGACGAAGACGACTCGCTTAGGCGTGGCCGTGACGGCGGTGAGCGGCGTGGCCGGTCTCGCGGGCGTAGACGGTCGCGTACTCGGTGATGGTCACGGTCTCGCCGCCGGAGGGAGTGGGCTTGGCCTTGGTGGCGAGGGTGGTGGGCTGAGCGGCGGCCTTGTTGTTGCCGAAGCCGCCGAGGAGGCCACCGCCGGTGGAGTAGGACGGGGCGGAGGTGGCCTCGGCGGAAGAGCCGCCACCGAGGGGAGTCCAGGGGATGGTGTTGGCCTTGGAAGCGGAGGCGACGGAGGCGGAGGCAGACGAGGCGATGTCATCGTTGTGGTCCTCGCCGGAGCAGAGGGTGACCTGGATGTCGGAGTCGTCGGGGCAGGACTGCATGCCGTAGGCGTCGTCGTTGGCGTAGCGGTAGGCCTGCTGCTTGGGGTTGCAGTCGGAGCCCTCCGCGGTGATCTCCCAGTTGCCGTACCAGGGGTTGCCGTCGACCTGGCTCAGGTCGTACCAGATGATGCCGTCGTTGTGAGTGGTGTACTCGTACTGCAGGATGTGGTCAAGAGACTCGGTGTCGGAGAGCTTGATGGACCAGCCGGCTCCGGAGGGGAGCTCGGTGTACTCCTGGGAGTAGGTCTCGTTGGGCTGGAGCCACTTGTCGACCTGGTCGTAGTTGTCATTCTGGGCGGGAACGTTGCACATCTTGACCTCGTAGGTGCAGGCGTTCTTGACGATGGCCTTGCCGAGAGCGTTGGCGAAGGGGGCGCTGGCCAAAAGGGCCGTGGCGGTGATCATGTTGGAAATCATTTTTGTTGATTGATCGAAATCACAAGGTTAATGATTTTGAGAGAAGGAGTGATTTGCAGTTGTCGTTGCGACGATGTTAGATGCGAAAGTCCAAGAGAGTGAGGACTTGATGGTTGTTGAGTAGTGAGTGAATGCGAGCAGCAAAAGAGTGAACTGCACAGCAGTGAGATGCTTTCCAGAGCAAAGATACGATAGAAAGAGCGTAACGAACGGAAAAGGAAACGCAACATGCGACGGCAGAGAGCCCTACTTATTCTTTGCGCAGTTTGCGACGTGCAAAAGACGTACCTCAGCCCGCCAACACACCAAGAGGAGGACCCGCTCTCATCGTCCGAACCTACAAGCTGTCGTGTGCCTGGTGAATTCGTCCACTAATGGGTTAGTCCAGGAACCTGCCGTCACCGCAGCCTTATGCCGCCGTTGCAGACTCTGACAGGGGTGGGAGAGGGCGACGTCTGCGATGTGATTGAGTTTCTGGCGCCGCCTGCCGTCACTGTTAGCAGCCAACGGGCCAGGAACACCATGCCGGCCGGCTGTGAGTGGCCAGAGAGGCGGCTCATGGGAATCTTTTTCTGCAGGGGATCGAAGTTTCGGCCCCAACTCCAACTTCTCTCCCGAAGGCGCACCGTTTTCGAACGCCTTCCGCTTCGGGGGCACTCGCACAAGGATGCGCGATGCACGGCCATGCCACGTTGGCAGCGCGCGCGGCCCAACTCTGCGGTAGAGGCTGCATGGCGCCGTTTGGGTCGGACTGCGATGGCTTAGCACTTGGTTTTCTTAACATAAGGTCTGGAGCGGTCGTAGAACGAGGCTAGTTGCTGTCATGAACATTGTCTCCACGTGGGTGGGAATCCGTGGGATTGCACAACAGAAGAGGGAGGGTGGCTTTGACAGGCCATTCGATCGCGCTTCGTCCCGCCCGAGGAGAGTTTTTCTGGAGACGCGAATGCACTTTGGCACTTCTTGTTGGCAGACAGCCCGCGCCGGCAAAATGTAGACGGGTCGTTGCGTAGGAGGTAGGGGTCGAGAAAGGTACGGAGGTAGGTCGGTGGCCAATGTACCGGCGGATCGCCTGACGGAGCAACTTCCACCAGTTCGGGAGGCGAGGCCCCCTGCTTGTTGGGTTGGCCGCAGCACATGGCGAGTTCTGATTGGCGCGCATTCTCGTTGCTGAAACTGCACATGGCGCAAAACTCTGCGACACATGCAAAAGGCTCACATTTCACACGTTTCCTGAGTGCATCAAAGTGACAGCTCGCTCACGGTGGCTTCGGCGTACATCGGGCTGACTGCTGGTCGCGCAACACAAATCATGGCAGGGTGTTTCGCCTGGCGAGGCGACTTGGGCGGAAGGCGGAGTAACAGTGGAGAAGATACATCGCGATGCTCGCCGTCTTGTTGAGAGCGGGACTGGCGGGCGTGCATACGTAGGCACGGCTCAACCCAGGATGCCCAGAAGGTCGTATTCAGACTCCTCAGGCATGCTGGATGACTCGGGCGAACGACGACTACGCTGCCAGTGGCTGCAAGAGGTATTCTCTGCTTGAGCACGTACGAACATGGGAAGTTCCTTCCGTCAAGGCTGTGCAATAGCAATATATGAGGCTCGGCACACAAGACACGTCAGTTTCACGCCTAGGCGGCGCCCTGATTCCGACACAGCGGCGAGTCTTGACCTTACCTCCCACGGTGATGCTGCCAGATGGCGATGGAATTCCGGGTTTCCGTGTGTGTGGGTGGAATGAACGGTCTCTCTCTGTGCGATCCACAGACCGCGGTCCATGGCAGTCACAGACCACAAAGCGGTGCAGATCACCGTTGGAGGAACAATTTCCTACGCATCTTGTTACTTCTGCATCTCGTCATTGGGCGATTCCTGGCAGCGCATCATTTCTCGCGTGAGATGCAAGGTGCAAGGAAGCGCGCTGCCGATGCCGAGTTCTCTCCTAATTATTCGTTGTTGCCTGCGCCTGTCTGAGTCTGAACGGATCAGTCCAGCATGGTGACCGAGCTTTGCTAGTGACGTATATTTCGCTTGGTGATATCGTTTAAGGGTGAGTAAGTAGATTCTGGACTGTGACGAAATTTCTCGTAGGATTGAGCACGAGCGAAATGCCGGTTGCGCTCTCTCAGCCTTGTGAGCATACCCGTCACGGGTCGCTAGCCCACCCACATTATTGACCGCCCAAATGAGACATACATGAGCCCGATGCGTTGTAATTGTCTCGCTTGAAGTCTTGGGCTGCTGTTGGGGGGTCAATAATGCCTGTAATTCCGTTGTGGGCGCGAACACTCAGCGCGTTGGCGATGTTCAACATTATTGTTCCTGTGCGCCAGAGGCGGAATGATGAGTGGTGAATTGGTTGCAGCAAGCCCAACCATTTCCCTTCGACTGATGAGAGTCATGTATGGACGGTGTTTTCCTCGGCATCTACGCTTTTTCTTCGTTCCCACGATAATCAAAGGGCAGATCTCTATCATGGAAGATACAGGCTGTGTCGTTGGCACTTGAGCTTCTCTCCTCGTTGTTGCGTGGGAACGTTCAAACGGTTGAAGAGACGATACCTTAGGGAACAACGGCTTCGCTACCTTATCGACTTGACAAGTTACAGCAAGGCTTATGCGATTGTGCGTGACATTTGGCATTCATAACAGTATATTGCAGACTTGTAAACTTGAAGCAGATCACATGATTGTTTACACGTGCTATGATATACGGATTACCACAGCTTTGCTGTTCAAATACCCAATGTATCCGCTTTTCAAGGGTTAGGGTTGCTGTAGTGCAGCATTCGCATGGCTTTAGTGATGAGGTCGCATTGCACAGCACATGCCTTCGGTTTGCCACGGGTTTCTTGAACACCCAATAGATCATTCCGATACGCTCGAAGCACCTGACCTTTACCTCAGCAGCGGGAGGAGGGCATTAAACAAGACCGATCTACAACGCTCCCGCATCCTCCAACAGTCAGCTGAACAGACTCGCCAAGTGCACAGCCAGCACACACCTAGCACCACCTTTACGACCGCCGTACACCACTCTAGTGCGCAAGCTGCAGTAGAACCGTGTATAACGGCCGGTAGCCATGAAGAAAACGAACATTCCAATCAGAAACTTCGACCGAATCACCGCGTGATTTCTACAAGAAGCATCCCGACGGGCTTCCAAAAAAGCAAAAAGGTGCCTAGATTAAGGTAAGGCAAAAAGTAAAACCACAAAAACCAACGCCACACTTGGCCCTTAGAGAGCAACCCCGCATTACCACAAACCGCTCTTCCCATGCCTCTTCGACCGCCCATTGAGACAAACCCCATCCAAAGGGCACATGCACATGCACACATTCTCGAGCTCCCTCCTTCGCTCGCTTCCCACCCGCGTGGCATCCTTCCAACTCGTGGCGAGGGCGGGGAGGTCTTGTGCCACTCGCATTCCTCCTTGTAGTCTCCCGGCCCTGGTCGGCTGGGTGTCACTGTGTTGTCACATACTGGTCAGACAGACGCAGACATGGGATTCGTGGCATTGGCGAAGTAGATGAGGGGGATGGAGATGAGGGGGGAAAGGGCACGCGGCCGTACCGTGATTGAGATTCGCCTAGGTAGGTATCGAGGTATGGGAAGGAGTTATTTAAGGGTAAGGTAAGGCAGAGAGGGGAAGAGCTTCGTATAGCCTTTTTTTGCTTTCCTCTGTTTTCCTATCTCATCAATTCATAGTCGGTTCTGGCAGACGTGCTGGAATCAGTGCACTGTTCATTGTTGTCTTACCTACCCTCGAACATATACAGACAGACAGTCTTGCAACACACCATGTCTACGGAAAAACTCATGAACGCCGTCCGCTTCCACGGCCGCGAAGACCTGCGATTCGAGCGCATCCCCGAGCCAGAATGCGGCAAAGGCCAGATCAAAATCAAGCCCGCGTGGTGTGGAATCTGCGGAAGGTAGGTTTAGGTGTAACTACACACTCGAGTCGAGAGCTTCCAACAACACCAAACGACATACTAACAGCCTCACCGTGACCTTCACGAATTCCTCGGCGGCCCTTCCCTTTGCCCGACGACACCGCATCCGATCACGGGGGAGACTGTGCCGTTGACGTTTGGGCATGAGTTTAGTGGAACGGTGGAAGAGGTGGGGGAGGGCGTGGAGGGGGGGTTTGAGGTGGGAGATCGCGTTTGCGTGCAGCCTATTATTTACGATGGGACGTGTGGGTCTTGTGAGGAGGGATTGATTAATTGCTGTGATAATAATGGGTTTGTTGGACTTAGTGGTGAGTTCTCCTGGAGGACTACTTGCAATGCAACTTTTGCTGATGCGGAATAGGATGGGGAGGAGGACTCTCTGAGAGAGTGGTTGTGCCGGAATACTGTGTCATCAAGATACCCGACAATGTGCCTCTTGACGTCGCAGGTGAGTCTCTGAAACACCCCACCACAATGCTTAGACAAAACGACTAACAGAACTTGAAGCCCTCGTCGAACCACTTTCAGTCGGCTGGCACGCCGTGAGCATCTCACCCTTCCAAGTCGGCGATGCTGCGCTTGTGCTGGGAGGAGGTCCCATCGGCCTCTCGGTCATCCAAGCACTGAAAGCGCGCGGATGCGACAAGATCATCGTGTCAGAAGTCTCCTCGATGCGCAAGCAATATGCCGCGGACTTTGGCGCACACCACGTGCTCGACCCGACAAAAGACGACATCGTAGCGAGATGCCGGGAGATTTGTGATGGGAAGGGTGCTCACATGGTGTTTGATGCTGCGGGCGTTCAGTCGGCGCTCAATCAGGCTGTGAAAGCCATTCGGGCTCGCGGAACGGTCGTCAACATCGCCATTTGGGAGAAGCCTTTTCAATTGCAGCCCAATGATATGATTTTCAGAGAGCGCAAGTGGATAGGCGTTGCGACATATCAAAAGGGTGACTTCCAGGAAGTGTTGGCGGCCATATCTTCTGGGAGCATGAGCAATGTCGAGAAGATGATCACCAAGAGGATTGGACTCGACGAGGTTGTCGAGAACGGTTTCAGGGCGCTGGTCAAGGACAAGGACAGGCAGGTGAAGATTTTGGTACGTGCAGGTGCTGGAGAGACGTGATGTTATGATGGCGAGGATGGCTACGCTGGCGGTTTCAGTAGACTGGTGGGGACATGTAGCTTAGCTTGACAAATTGTTGCGGATAAAATGCTTCTTGGACATCTTGCTTTGGCGTGATGCTCGTCATATGGAAGGAGGTACCTCTCGAGAAGTACTTGAATGAGTTCATTTCCACAATCCTCGGAAAAGGAACAGAGTTGACGCGATGATGTCGGTGTATTGACACAATATGGGACCAGCGATGATCCTTTACCGCTGCGAGCAAAGTCAATTGACCAGGTTTGTGGGAGTAACTTATTAGAGGTCCCGTGCGGCTTCGTCATCGCTGAGGTTTCGGAATAATAGGGAGGGCGTGTGAAAACGCGTGTGTTCAGTACGTGCTTGGGCGGCGAGCTGCTGTGGCGGTGAATGTCCACGCAAGTGGCTGTTCACGCTATAGACCATATTCTCACACAGAGTTGCCATGATATCCGAACAGACAACCACGAGTCTCACAGAATGCGCATGATGTTGTGGCGATGCTAGGTGCACAGCCTTGCTTTGGGTTGCTTGTGTGCTTGTTCTCCTTGGCCGATGACCTCTGGGTCGCAGCTGGCCGCGCTAGTACGTCATCGCCCTTTGTCAGGGACTGGAGGTGCTTTGCAACGCTTGGACGTGCGCCAGAGAGATTAAACCACAACGTCCGCCGCCTCTCCCCCAACAGCCTTGCGACACCCGAATCCTTCAATCCTCTACCGGTCTACGAAAAAAAACTAAGGGCTATCTTTGTCTGGCCCTCCTTCCTGTCACTTACATCCAACATACCTAACCCAACCGCCCTCCTGTACACATACATCCATCCATCATGGGCCTCATCAAAGGCGGCTTCCTCCGCTTGCTGCAGACCGCGCTCTACGCCATCTGCTTCTTCTGCTCTGCCATCATCCTCGGTACGCGAACAGTCGCACAAACACGCGCACGGAGCTCAGACTTGCTAACACAGCCTTAGGAATCTACTCGTACTTCTTGAGTGTGCGCGCCGACCGCAGTCAGGGCATCCCAACATGGCAAAAGGCGGTTGAGGGTATCTCCGGTGTTGCTGTCTTGTACACCATCGCTGCTGTTGTCCTCACCTGTTGCCTAGGTGGCATCAGCTTTTTCGCCTTCACTGCCATCGTTCTCGATGTCTGCTTTATTGGTGGCATGATCGCCATTGCAGTCCTCACCCGTCACGGTGCTGGATCATGCTCTGGAATCGTCAACACCCCACTCGGAATTGCCGACGCGACCGAGAACCAGTCTGATGGCTACGGCGCCGGCGGCATCGGCACTGGAAGCGGCGAGAACCTGACCTACTCCGTTGCTCCCCGCACCGCCTGCCGTCTCAACACCGTCGCGTTCGCCGTCAGCATCATCGCCTTGATCCTCTTCATCTTCACCGCCATCATGCAAGTCTTCCTTGTCCGCCGCAACAAGAGCGAGCGCAAGTACGGTCCCAGCCCAGCCAACAACTACACTTCCGGCCCCGGCAAGAAGCGCAACTTCTGGAACCGCAAGAAGAACACCGACGACACCGAGCTCGGTGCCACCGGTGCTGCGGCTGGCACTGGCGCCGCTGGTGGTCTCGCCGCCGGACACCCCGACACTCGCCCATCGCACGAGACCGGCTACACTGGCAGCACCGTTGCAGCGCCCGCCAGCCAGAACCCCTACGACAAGGTCGAGGGCGGCAACGGCTACGGAACCAACCACTCAGCGTGGCACGGCGCTCCCCAGACCAGTGCAAACCCCTACGGTTACGACAACAGGGACCACATGGGCAATGAGTACTCGACCGGCTATGCCAGGTAGAGACAAGGTCGACACCGACCACTTTCCTTTTCGTTTGTTTTTCTACGCGAAGTAATGAAGAAGATACCACTTTAATGCCACCTGTAATAATAGAACCTTTTTCTGCGGAAGCAAAATTGGTACGAACGAGAGGAGTGGAGGACGGTGGGAGAACGGAGTGTTATGTGTAACACCTTAGAATGCGCGCGATGATGTGAAGCTAGTACGAAGCACGACATATAGTCGTTAATAATTATCGAAATGCTTTCTACATTAATCCAAGTCCATATCCTTGTATACTGCGAGCTAGTACTATCAGATTGAGTATATTGGCAGTAATTAACACTGGGAGGGCTGGCGCGCGCGGCCATGATATCCTTCGTAAGGAGTCGCGCGGGTTATAGAGTCCAGAATCGGGAGAAAGCTGAGTCGGTCTCAAGAGCTTGTTCAGAAAAGATATTCAAAAGCTCCACGCACCGCGAGAATGTGCAGAAGAAAAGAAGAGACGGCCGAGTCGAAAGGAAGCGTGTTTTGACGGTGTTTACCTCACAACGTGAATCAGTGATCAAGAGGAAGATTGCATGTAAGCTGCCATGTTTATACGACAGATGAATGACAGGTCACTTGAAATATCTACAAACGATTCGCATGAATGTACTATATATTTAACTAAGTATTCATGTGCAAATGCACGTGTGTTTTACATGTATTCCTGTCAGGAATATCCTTGAGAGGTGAAGTCGAAGCTGAATCGCCCCCGAATGCCTAGCAACGGGCGCTGGCGTCATTTGTTGTTGACGCTTGGGGCAGAGCAGAGACGGGATGGCGAGAGCAACATCCATGGGCAAGCAAGCAAGACCGACGAACGAGAGCCGTTGAGAACCACCAACACACACAACACTTTCACTTCCACCTACCTCACTTCTCACTCTCATTCAACCCCAATTTGGCAGCTGTATATACCATACCGCTTTCTTAAGTGTACGCTTCCTGTAATATCCCCATTCCTACATTCCCGTCGCTATGCTGACCGCTCGGAATGTTCCCAGTCCACCACCACCGACCACCATAAACGACACACCACCACCAGAGGGCCACAATGACCTCTTTCATCCAGACAATGTTCGTACACTCATCCCCGCCGCAATACCCCCACTCGCCCAGGCCTCTGCCCGCCATCCAGAGCAACGTGCTCGTCGAGTCGGAATCCTACCTGCACCTGCCTCTACCCAGCAGCCCAGACTCAGTCTACCAAAGTCCTCTCCACAGACAAATCCAGACCTTCTTCTCCTCCGAGAACACATCCACCAGCAGTCTGGGCTCGCAGTATCCTTCCCCGATACGACAGCAGGAGCCGCGACAACACGAGGCGCAGAGAGGCTTGGGCTATGGGCTTGCTCAGATCGCGAAACAAGCTGACCTTTTCACCCACAGCAACTCCAACGCCCGCAACAGGCAGACGTTCCAGAGCCAGAAGCGTGCTAAGGGCACCAGTACTTGGCAATTGAAGCAGTTCGCCGATGCGACGCTGGGAGGCAACAGTTTGAGGAAATGCGTACAACTGCCTGAGGGCGAGGATAGGAGCGAATGGCTAGCCGTCAATGGTACGTGGATCTTGCGAGAAGTGTGCAGTGTGCACAATAGCAGTAGTAGGCACGCATCAGCAAACTGACCTCTCCCCAGTCGTCGACTTCTACAACCAAATCAACCTCCTCTACGGCAGCATCACCGAATTCTGCTCGCCCACCACCTGCCCCGAAATGAAAGCAACCGACGAATTCGAATACCTCTGGCACGACCCCCCCGCCTTCCCCAAACCCACCCGCCTCCCAGCACCCACCTACATTTCCCACCTCCTGACCTGGACCAGCAACCATCTGTCCAACGCAGCCCTCTTCCCCACGGCCCCCGGCGTTCCCTTCCCCGCCGATTTCGAAAAGAACGTCCGCCAGATTTTCAAGCGTCTATACCGGATCTACGCGCATATCTACTGCCATCATTATACGGTTGTGCGCGGCTTGGGTTTGGAGCCGCATTTGAACACGGGGTTTAAGCATTATGTGCTTTTTGTGGAGGAGTTTGGGCTGGCGGATGAGGGGCGCGGGGGGAAGAGGAGTGAGTGGTATGGACCGCTGGGCGAGTTGGTGGAGAGTATGTTGAGGAGCGATTGAGGGGGATGACGGAAACTCGATTGTTTCTTGAGACGTGAGAGCACGAAAGAAGAAAAAGTGGTCCCGCGTGTGCGCGAGATGGGGTTCGCATTAAGACAAGGATGATGGAGGAGGAGGAGGGCCATGCGAGCTTTTCCGTGCCGTATTATTGCGTGGGTTCTGGGTTTGTTTCAGGTTTTTGTCTACAGGGGTAGGGGATTTGTCTTCACTTGTTAGGGCAGGCAGGTGAACCCCAGGGGTTCCTTTCGGTTCTGTGGTTCCTTTATTTTTCGGCGTTTGATGGGAACCGGTGTTTCGAGCAGGGATGATGGACCTTGAGAGATGTGAGATTAGGCTAAGTTAATGATCACCAGCATGCATGCATGCATTTGAGATGCAATTCTTCTATTTCTTTGATCAACACTTGTTTTCGGGACTGGTTCTCTTCTTATTGTTTCAATGGGTTATCATCCATCCAAAGCCGAACCTTTTCGGCCGTGGAAGAAAATCGATTGATGCTGCGCTGTCAGCTGTGTTGCCAGTATGTGATACATCAAATCACATCGTTTATTCCCCGATGCTTCTACACTGTCTTTCCGCCCAAGTCACCATCTTCAACATGTCATATGTCCAAGTGACACTAGAGCTACGACTGAAAAGCCCAAACTCAGCACAAACCCTTTGTCCGGCGCTTATTGCGAGTGTCACACAATCCATTCGTGCCACCGAGGAAGCTGATTGCCGTCGCTAGCATGTGACGTGAGGTACGAAAAGCCGGGCGGGACGTCACACACACACACACACACACAAGAGAAAATTAGGACAAGAAGTCAAGAGTATTGTTGAAAACTTGATCTTGATGATTCGACATAAAAAGCTACGAAAGAATAAAACACCCATAAGATGCTGTCCTTCCGCAAAAAACGAAGATGTTTTCCGCACTGGTAGCGACTGACGAGAAGAAGTAGATAAAAGAAAACTGGAAACGACGAACTCTCCTTCAAGAAGAGAGGTCATCGGCCCAAAAGAAGTGAAGCGAAAGGAAATCTCATAATTTTTCTGTTGGCGTTTGATGCATCCCCTTGTTTTGGTTCCCAAAAAATGCCTCGTAAAATTCGTTCCTTGACTCGAAAACCTGGCGCGGAAGGACTTGCTTCGCAGCTGGGTTTTCTGTCAGGCGTTTTTTTCGTGTGTAGTCAATGGCGTCTGTGGTCGTAATTTGAAGGAGAGAAGAGAAGAAAAATGGACGAAACCGGACTCCCGCTAAGCTTCTAGCTCGCTGAGATGTTCGGGCTTGTCGCATTTGCTTCTTCTTCGTTCCTTGGTTTGTCTTGTGTTGGTTCGTATCTCAGGAGCCCGCCGAGTTGTGTGAAAAAAAGTTGAGGCTTGTGTTTAAAGGAGTGTGGGGCAGATCTACTGCAGAGCCATCTCGATCTTGCCGGTGCCGTAGGCAATGTCCTCGACGGAGGGCTCCATGGTGCCAGGAGCGCCGAGGGTGGAAGGGCAAGTGGGCTGGTTGCCCTGGGAGAGGTCGGGGTACTCGCACCTCTCGTCCTTGCCGACGGTGCAGGCGGAGTTGCCAATGTTGAAGAGAGAGAAGTTGTTGCCGATCCAGGAGTCGCCGGACTCCTTGCAGCTGGAGACGAAGTTCATGGCGTTGGCGGCGGTGAAGGCAAGGGTCTTGTCGTCGGTCTTGAGGAGGTCCTCGCACTCGCTCATGTCGACGTCCTCGTAGGTGGCGTCGATTCCGCCGCCCTCGTCGGGGTTCTCCTGGGCGCCCTTGCCGGTCTTGAGGTAGTTCCAGGCATCGTAGGAGATGTCGTAGGCGCCACCGGAAGTGTCGATCTTGAGGAGGTGGACGTCACGGCCGGCGTGGGAAACCTTCACGCAAACGTTGTCGCAGCTGACGGCGGAGGGCCAGTAGGCGACGCGGTTGGTGTCGATCTTGCAACCCAGGACGCCGACAGAGGAGGAGAACTTGTCGTGAGGCGTGATGGAGATGCTGTTGTCGCGCTTGGCCGGGATGGCGTAGGCGGAAGTGTAGGCAGCGAAGGCTGCGACGGTGGCGATAGAGAACTGCATCTTGAAAATCTTGTTTATTGATTCGTGCTCTTTTTGAAGAGAGTGAATGTGCTGCTAATATAGCGCAAGGGAAGGAATGTCAGGTAGTCTGGAAAGACAGTATGTCGCTTTTATGCGAAATGGAGGGAAGGACTGATAGTGATTCACCTGGAACCTAAGAGCACGAATGTATAACGTAGAGACGGTGAGTAGGGAATGTGATTATGCGAGGAGGGAGTGGAACAGTTAAATAGCCATGTGGGCGACGCAGAATCTATTGAGATCAACCGAAGACTCAACCTACCAGAGTCGCACGGCGCAAACCGCGACATCGGGTATGCAGGATGGCGGCGCAGGAGGGCTCGTCGAATGGGCGCCAAATATTGGGTGGAGTGACAACCTAAGTGCACCACGGATGCACTGGTAGTGCTGTGCTGCGCACCTGGGTACAGGACAGGAGTACCTACCTGCGAGAGCGCGAGCACTTTCCGAATGTGCGATCGATGTGGCCGTGAGTCTGGAAGGCCAAAAACTGGAGCATCGCACTGATCCACAGCGAAGACGTGAACAACCGTGAATGGACAGCTGCAGGTACGCGGATCCCAGAGTTTTGCAACGAAGTGAAAAAGGCTCAAAAGGTTATGGTGCGGGACGGGCCAGGAGGATTTGATTCGCCAGGAACAGGTGTTGGCGCCGGCAGTACCTGCGTGAGCCGCGTGGATGGCCGTTGAGCGAGGCGGCCAAGCAAAGCGTTATGATTCTCCCTCCCGTCCGTTGGTTTGTTGGCGCTGGGGGAATGGTGGGAAGTGGGCGAGGGTGGTTGCGCCCGCGGGCCTGTCCTCGACGCCTCGAACGCCTTACCCGCTTTTATTATTTCTCAAGAACGTGAGGTGTCGACATGGATTCCCACTCCACACGTCTTTGGCAGGGCGTGGGGACTGTCATTGCCGAGCGACCGAAGAATTTTGTTGCTGGGGTGCGATGAGACGAGCCGTTGGGTTCGACTCGGGACTGCCAACGGATCTTGCACCGAGTGGCATCTCCAGGTAATCTGTTTGACTCAGATGTTGCAGCAGCATTCTTTGGTAACTCATCCTCATGGCGCATCTCAACCGCTATTCGAGCCGATGTCCTCATCCTGCCTCGGAGATCTCTCTCCACTCGGGCGAGAGGGGATGGAGGATGGGTGAAGGCATATGCAAGTGCGGAGGCGCCGTGCAAAGTGTAGCAGCACAATAATATTTCGTAGAAGGGTGTGGTGTTCGAGCAGTGAGGCGTGCTGAGCGTGCGTCTCTCAACCACGACGTGCCACACCGCTGCTCGTGCTCGGTGGATGTGTGTGGTGCTGTGCCTCGTCACCAAACTCACGCTCGTATCGCATGGTGGGGATTGTCAAAGTGTCCAGTGTCATCATCGCACTTCGACTTTTCCTTGATCCATCCTGTTCGATGTGCGCAGCACAGCACTACTCACGGACATTTTCGGCCTTTCTTCTCCCTCCAAGCCCTCTGAGATCGCGGAAGCTCGGAAATCTTGATGCCCGATATCAGGCATGAATCGAGGCCTAAGGCTCTCCACTGTCTCTCCACCAGCACTCCAACTCCCTCTCCCACTTGAAAGCTCACCAGCCGGCTGGTCAGCTTCAGCTCAGCTCCTTCGCGGTCGGAAGCAAACAACTCCTCCCTCCGAAATCACCGCAGGTAGGCGAACGCCGTATTGCCCGAAGTCTCACTTGACATCTGAATATAAACAAACCCATGCTCCCCTCGTCTTGATATCCTCCGAGCCAAGCGCCAATCCGGACATCCCCAAGTGAAGCCCGAATACATACGCCTCATTGCGCAGCCATTGTGTCTGTCGCCAGAGCTCATTCAAACAATTCTGTCTAACCTACTACCCTTCATTCAATCGTACCTCCCACACAATCAAAATTATCTCAACATTCTCACCATGGCTACCATTTTCGCCCGGCGACCCTTCCTCACCACCGCCGCGGTGACGGCCGTGACTGGTGCATTATACATGTCTCGTCCTGCACCTCTACGCCTCGATTCGGCATACAAAGAGCCCTCAAAGACACTCGCTTTCCCGAAAACAATGCTGTTTTCGCGCGAGCTCAAAGTCACCAACGTCGAACAAGTTAACCACGACACCAAGCGCATCACATTCGAGCTGCCTGGTGGTAACGGCGAAATCAGTGGAGTACCCGCTTCATGTATGCATGATGACAAGTATCCTTGACCGAAAACTAGAATCAAATAACTAATTCCAATCAGCTGCCATCCTCACCCAGCACACCGCACCCGGTGCCTGGTTTCCCACTCTCCGACCCTACACCCCAATCTCGCCACCCACGCAGCAAGGCTCCCTAGACCTCCTAGTAAAACAATACCCCAACGGCCGCGCCTCAACACACATGCACAACCTCCAACCAGGCGACTCCCTCACTGTCCGCGGCCCCATACCAGGCTACACCTACAAGCCCTCATCCCAACCGCGCTCCGTAGTCCTCGTGGCAGGCGGCGCAGGCATCACTCCGATTTACTCTCTCGCGCGTGAGATCCTAACCAACGACCCCAAAGACCAGACCTCCGTGCAGCTCCTCTGGGGCGTCAACGGCTCGCGCGACATTGTCTTGCGCCACGAACTCGAGCAGCTGGAAGCGCAGTACCCGCAGCGTTTGCGCGTCACGTACGCCGTTTCTGGCCCAGAAGCTAAAGCCGACGCGCCTGCTGTGCTGGGCGATGGGGAGAAGTACCGCAAGGGCTACGTTGATCGCGCTCTGGTGGATGAGGCTATTGCGCGCTGCGGTGCGAATTTTGGTGATGAGAAGGGCACGAAGGTCTTTTTGTGCGGTCCGCCGAAGATGGAGGAGGCGGTTGCTGGGAAGAAGGGTATGCTGGCGGAGTTGGGGTTGGGGAAGAAGGAGATTCATCGTTTCTGAGTAGGCTGGACTGTGGGATGTACATTTTGCGAGGGCGTTTGGGATTTGCTATTGAGCCAATGTTTACACTTTTTCTTTTCTTAGGACTTCAAGCCTCCTTTATGATGACGGGAGGCGCTTTAGTAGGTGTGGCTGGCATAAACGTAGATTTTCGAAACGATCGGACGAAGCGTTACAGCGCTAGAAAGAGAGATGCCACCCCATCAGATAACTGACCCATTCATATGCCCCAAAAAGAAAGAAAGAAAGAAAGAACCACACCTCCCCCATCTAGCCCTCCCACTCCTGCGGCTTCCTTGTAAAAACGCCCGGATCCGCCTCCACCCAAACCGGCAAACAAAGCGGCATGAACAAAGTGTCCATATCCTCCTGCATCGCCTTGATCCGGAAATCCTTCGCAACAAGCCTCTCCACCGCCACACCATGCCTGCTCGTATCCCAGACGAAATCGCCCAAAACGCCCTCCTCGAAGGCCGTGGGCGAAGGTCGCCGCACGGAAGCCAGAGGCTCGATGAGCTGGTGGTAGGTAGTCAGGAGCTCCGTCCAACAGTCGCTGAGGTCGGCTTTTCCGAGGCGCGAGCGGTCGTTCAGGATGTTGGATTGCGGGTCGGGGGCGAGCTGGAGGGTGATTTGGGAGATTTTGGGCAGGATGGGGGTGAAATCTGCGTGGTTGGCGAAGGGGAAGATGGCGGTGTAGTCGAGGGTTGTTAGAGAGGATAGAGGGTGGGTTGGTGAGGTTTGGGTGGTGGTGGATGATGTTGCTCTGCGGAGGCTCACGTCGCGGATGATGCTGTCTTTGATTGAGTAGACGAGAGAGGGAGGTCCGCGCTCGAAGAATTCGTATGTGCCGTAGGCTTTGAGGAAGGAGCCTTCGTTTAGGCTCAGATGAGTCCAGGGTCGGAGGGAGAGGATGCTGGACGGTGCTATCGATGGGTATGTGGCTGGGATTGGGCGGAGGGAGGAGTATGTGGGACGATCTAGGAGATTTCTGGTGTCCTTGGTTTGCTTGAGGGAGAGGACGTGGAAATCCATTTCTCCAAAGGCCCTGTACACGTTGGGTTAGTATCTTGCACATGATGTATGACTCTGATAGTCGCTACAAGGTCTCTAGATCTCGTGTTCCCAGGCTATCGGCCACTCATTGGGAGAGTCTTTGGAGGAGGTATTCAGCAAAACAGGACGCGAGGGAGGGAAACCAACCAATCGCCAAATGTATCAATAGCACAATTCGTGAGACACGCGAGATCGGTAGGAGGGGCCAGAATCGTAATTACAGATGGGTCGATCACAGATAGCAAATGAGCCCAGAATGCCGCACTTGCCGGAAAACGCCAGTCTTTGTCTGCGGCTCGGTGAGGGAAGCGATGGAGCTTCTCAGTCATCATTCGGTCGGTGTAGAGAACGAAGCTTTCCACAACTCCAGTGAGATCATTCTCTTGCAAGTACTCAACGAAATCACACAAGGCGTGGTAGAAACGGGGGATCCAGGCGAGGGCTGCTGAAGGCCGAATGCGTTCTTTCTCAGCAAATGCCATTTCGCTCATCTGCTGGGCCTCGTCGTCCAATCTTCCCGCTCGAAGACTGCCATTACATCGGTCAAGTGCTGCTGCTACCATGTCGACATGGTATTGGTCGACCCCCTTCAAAGGGGAGAGTTCTTGATTCGGAGCGCCACCGGGTGAGATGGCAGCCTCGTTGCAGACTTGACACGCAGTCCACTCAGGCTTTGGCGGCGCATCGAGGCGAAATCGGACACACTTGAACAGAGTTGGCAGAGCAAGCCGTCGCCATCGCTTCGACACCACGGATACATTCTTCAGCGTAGGATTGTCGCTCGATGTCAACGCCAGAGATGGTTCCTGGCGGAGTTTCTGCGAAGATGGTGACGGCGCGTCCAAGTATTCCACAATGACCAGCTGAAGCTCCTCGGGTAGGGCATCAAGAGCTGACATGGCGAGTGTAGCGGAGCACGACCGATCGGAAAGGATCCGTACTCGAATGGTGTATGATGAATGTTGGGTTGTACCAGTCTCTCGCAAACCGGATCGCGAGAGCTGGTTATCCCGCCTCGCCTGCTACGTGCAGGACGAATCGTGACCTCAGAGAGCGGAGATCTTTTCGCTAATGTTTCTGGAGGAATGCTGGCTACTGATAAGTGATATACGGCCCTGACTTGATATCAGTGCCTGGCTCGTGCTTTCTCCAGGCAGGATCTCGAGTGGTGAAATGCAGGTGGCGTCAAGCTACACGCCTCGGCTGCATGGATGGTGCCGCAGAAAGAGCGGAAGTATGTCGCACTACGTGGTACTGTCACGGCGATTAATACTCCTTTCATGCGACATACATAAGCAAGAGTCCCCCCAGAGCCGACTACAGCTCAGAAGCGGGGCTGCGTCGGGGCAACGAACTGTCGAGATACAAAAGTTGCCTCGTTTCATTTCACTAGGTATTTACTGTCCTTCTTTTCCGAGTGTACCATGAACTGAACATACCTTGGGACTGTCATCGGTTAAACTTTCAACACACCCTGCAACGTCCGACCATGGCGACCACCCAAAGAGCATCCCTGATCGACAAGTTGGCCGTGTTCCCACATCTGGCAATAGGACTGTCTCTAGGCTTTCTTCGCCTGGCAACGAGACCCTTCAACGGCGATTCGAAGCCTCCGACTGCGTACAAAGACTTTGTGTACACCGTGGCCCGTTACGTTCTAGCAAACTTTACCATCGGGCACGAGAAATGGCTCAACCCTTCGAGCGAATCCGCTTATCTCAGCTTCGCTAAGCAGAAAGGCTTTCAGCCTGATACTGCTGTTTTGCCCAGCGGGCTGAAGGTCCACTGGGTTGGCAACAAGGGCGCTGAGAAAGTACTCCTTTACTTCCATGGCGGCGGATACGTCAACCCGTTGTCACCGGCACACTTGGAGTGGCTTTATGAGCTTCAAGCCGATTTGTCCAAGACAAAGAGTATTGCCGTTGCTGCTGTTGGCTACACATGTTCTCCGGAAGGTCAATATCCCTTACAGCTTAAGCAGTCCGCTGAGAGCTTGATCTGGCTTCTGCAAACGGAAGGCAAGAAGCCAGAAGATGTAAGACTTGCAACTCAATGAATCGATGCGACTAATCAGGTCTAACATGCTACTCACAGGTCTTCTTAGCAGGAGATAGTGCTGGCGGTCATGCGGTCCTCGGCCTGATCTCTCACGTCTTGCACCCTCATCCTGACTTCCCAGAAGACCTTCGCGTGCAACTTCCTAGCCCTCTGGCGGGAGCAGTCCTTACGAGCCCATGGGTTAAGTTCCCCACGGATGACGACTCTGTCAAGCGTAATGAAGGAAGCGACTTTGTCTGCAAAAAGGCTGCAGACAGATGGTCCGCAGCGTTCATCGGTACGTTCGAGCAATCTTAGTCCTCTTTGTAAAAAAATCAACATACTGACAAAGATCGACCAGGCTCCGCACCTTACGACAACTACAACCAACCCATCCTCGCCCCCGAGGACTGGTTTTCTGGTATCGACAAGGTCGTCAAGGGTATTCTCATTTGGGGTGGCGGACAGGAGGTGCTCATCGACAGCATTGACGGCATCGCCCGAAAACTCAAGACAAGCCACCCTCAGACGGAGTATGTCAGGACGAGCAATGGGGCGCATGTGGGTTGGCTGACTCACAAGCTCTTTGGCATCAAGGAGAGAGAGGAGAGCACGGAGGCTATCGGGAGCTGGATGGCTGCTAGGCTCTAGTTCAGAGCGACACAGTGTGATTTACGACATGCTTACTGAACGACTAATGATCATGGCGATGTGAGGAGACATTGATGCATTCCTGAAGTATCAAATTCGACAAGTAAGGCAACATAATCACTCGTTGTGTTGAAACACACGGCCGGCCGTGATACTTCCAGCTCGAAAGCATCCTTCTCCGTCAAATACTTCACACCCCAAAGTCCATCTTCAGATCTCCCTCCCACGCGCCGCCCTGAGTAAGCTGTTCAAGTCCCGTCACAAGCACGATGCCATTGTCGGTCGTTAGGGATAAACCATCAGTATCAAGATTGTGTGAACCAACACTCAAGCGCACGCTTTTCGGCTGAGCTGCAAGAACAGCAACAGTAACATTCCCCAGCGGCGCAGTGGAAGAGTAGTCTCCATCGACAGGAGCAGTGAGAGTGCTGTTCCTGAAAGAGAACTAGACGTAACCGTTAGCTCTGCAAATACAAAGTCGCCATCCAAGAAAAGATGACTTACATTCACAATCTTAACTGCATCCGGTTCCAAGCTGACACCATCATCGACATACAAATCGCCCTTCGCTTCCCCATCACAATCAAGAGCAACCAGAGTAGCCCAAGAATTACCCCTAACCTCCGCAATCGTATACCCAGGCTCCTGCAAAGGCATCGACGCTTTGTAGCCCGGGCATGCCTGTGGGTCTGGCGCGGACATGTCGAGGATCGTTGGGGTCAGACTGGGCGCTGCATTGATTTGGGGACTGAGGGTGGGGATTTCGCGGTCGGTGGTTGATTGTGCTGTTTGTTTACTGTTAGCGATCGATGGCGTTTGAACAAGTAAGTCTAAGCGAAAGCTTACCAGCGATAAGAAGAACGCAACCCAAGAGGCCAGTGAGCCTGAGCATCAATGCCATTTTGACGACAAGCGATGAAAGAGCTCTTGGCCCGAGATCAAGGCCTACCTGAAATATACTGGCATTTTATGTCCTTTTCACAGCATACCTTTTTTGAATTGCTCCCCGCTGTTCCCGTCGAGCCACAATGATATCAATGTCGATGTATGCTAAAAGTTGTGTGCGGGGTCTGCAGTATTTCAGATCTCCATGTTCCCTTGATCGGGATGAAAGCGGGGATGTGCGAGATGAGTGAGGCTAGGAGGTGAGCGCCTTGATTGTGATTTGTGTTTCGAAGGGAGATTCGGTCCTTCTATTCTGACCAGAGTCTGGTACATTGTGAAGTGGCTTCTTGGAGCGACGAAGATGCAAGCTTACCGTAGTATATAGGTGGGATGACGTTGGATCAGAATGTCATAGCTTGGAGAACATTATTGCAAAATAGTGAGAGGGAACAGGTTTTAGTCGACAGTCTTTGGGCTTGGAGTGCTATTCTTATTTGACGCAAGACACCTCAAAAAGCACGTTATCGACCGCCGTCACATTGCGAGACGGTTTTTGGGATAGTGAGGTGCAGCGTGCCACACTCGTTTATCCGATGACTTTTACGCGGTTTTCTTTTTGTCTTTTCTCTGGAAATTGGTCCTCCCTCCTTACATCCATCCTTCCTCAGCGAGTTCTGCCCTGGCCTCCTGCTTCGCACGTATGAGAGAATATCGATAGCTGGCCATTTTGTCAACGTCCACGCTAGAACGTTCGGCCCCTCTTCTTGACCAGAAACTCCTTTGGCAATGCAGAAGCTTCATTTGTTCGAATTGTCATCGCAAGACCAGGGCGAGGTGGTAGCATTGGACTCCGAGATGTTCTTACCAGCGGCCCAGACACCTGCGACGAGAAGAATCGATCCGCCCACGATCATGAACACGCTCCAGCAAGCCTTGAACCAGAACCAGCCGGTGCGTGGAGCAGACGACCAGTTGTCGTGGAACCAGAGGAGAGCCATCGGCATGAAGCAGATGAATGTGCCGAAGAGGGCGCCGATCAGCGCCACCAGTTGACCGAAATCGGGAACAACGTTGGCGATGATGTATGCTACCGAGACCACGATGTACGTGCTGGAGTACCAGATGAGTCGGTCTCGTTCCTTCCTGACTGCTGCTTTCGATGCACTGATTGGTGCTGTGCTGATCGGCGAGTTGGGTTGTTTCCGAGAGCGCGTGTTGAGGCCGACAAGACGGAGGTAGAGATGCTTTGCTGCATACTAAAGCGAATGTGTTAGCATCGATCAGTGCAAAAGGGCAGGATAGCGGGCGACATACGTGGCAGATAAGGCATGCGGTGACGCATAGCCCGAGGAGGGCGATGCTGTAGCAGACGATTTTGAAGTAGCTTCCGGCGGAGCCAAGAGCAGGAGAACCGACATGCGAGCCGCAGAAGATGTACACTGGGACAGCAACTCCCGTATAAATCGTGAATACGGCTATCAGGCTTGCGAAAATTGCCCGATTGTAGTGCTTCGGTTCTTTCATCTCGGCGTGGACGGTGAAGAACGACGGCAGCCCACTCATTGAGAAGACAAGCATGGAGAGCACAGACATTGCCTCTCTGAGTGTTGGGTCGCCCACAAGCTTCCAATCGGATACCCAGGTGCCAGATGGGGGTGCAGTCTCGGGATGATGTCCTGTCGCAAGGGCATAGATGAAGACGATTACTGCGATGATTAGAACTGGTCTTCATGTTTGCTTTTCACAGGTTTGATGCTTACAGGCAGTCAGAATAGACAATGTCCCAACCATGGCAAGTCCACCGATTTTACCAATAGTACGTATCGAGCTCAGTCCCAATGCAATCATGGCAGCAATCACCATCCATAAGATGGTACATGCAGCATGCTGGGAAACAGCGTTGAAGGCGATGCTAATGCTGCTGATAGCGGAGGCACCAACGAACAGGAAGTCTATATTGGGCGTGATTAGTTGAGTTGCGATAAGATGAGAGTTCGGTACCTGACTTACACAGAAAATACGCGGCACCGAATACTTCAGCGCCTACTCAACCGAGCGTCACCTGGCCGACGTGAGATAGAGAGCGAATGTTCGGATGTTGGCGCCCGGCCTTGCCGATCTGATATCCTAACCAGAGGGCAATCACGGCTAGCAACCAGAGGGAGATGAGTCCAGGGATGAGTCCGAGAATGGAAAAGGCTTTGGAGAGCTGGAGTACTCCTAGGCCGACTTGGGTCTTGAACATGGTGAAAGCTGCTGAGATCCATCCAGCCTGCAAGAGAGTTATCAGGGGTAGTCCTTGATAGTGTAAAGTGGTTTGGATTGAGGTTCACGTACGGTGCGAGGAATATTGCCATTGTCATCTTCGTCTGCGCCACCTTGGGGCGGCACAACTGGTGCTTCGGCACTTTCAGGGTCATTGGTAGCAGTGTTGTCCAGGCTGACGGTCTGAGCGACAACGGTCTTGGAAGTGGCGTCGACATCGCTTTCGCTGGCCTGTAGCGTGTCGGTTGAGCTGAGGCTGTCTCTGTTGATGGTGACCTGACCGATACCCGAGGGCTCGGTCAGCGCGGATACAGGATTCTGGCTAGCCATGTTGTTGGTTGACGGAGTCTGGCGTTGATCACTGGAAATGCGATGTAAAATCGTTTGAGGGCGAAGAGGGCGAGGAGGAGGAAGGGCAGAAGGGATCGTTTAAGAGCAGCTCTTGAGACTGCCCCCGCCCTGTGCACCAGACCGTACTCCAAGGTTAAATGCGATTTTTCCTGTCATGGTATTGGCTGATGGAAGTAGTTTTTCGATGTTGTTGGTAGCTGGTCAATCACAAGGCGACGAGAGGTAGGCATAACCTCCGACTGCTGCTTCGAGCTTTGTGGAGGCCAAGCTCAACAATGTCCAAACGGAGACAGAGGTGGTCAGCAAGTCAACAGTTGCAACTTCTCAATATTAACAAGCGTATATACTACCTGAAGTGTGTGATCGGATGCGTCTTTTCTATACGGTCGATATGCCACGGACATGTTTACATGCGTACGGTCATCGAATTCTACGCCTCGATAGGAGGACAACTTGAAGCCTGTGGCCAAAGTGACGATGTCTTGCTCAGTTCTCTGCATATAAAAAGGGCGATGGTGGCGCTAACGACACTGAATGCGCCCGGTGTAATGTGTAATCAGGTACCCCAGAAGCCAAAGAGACTTTCTCCATATCTTCATGTCGAGTGCGGTGTTGGCAAAGGTAATGCTGTCCTGAGCTGGGCTGAACTGGGGCAGCTCCCAGTGGACGACGAAGCCCACAGTCTCACCAAGAAGAAAGCACTCGAAACTACCCAAGCGACCCATCCCGTTGGAGGAAGCGGGAGGGCCACGCTGGTTTTATTAAATTGCTCGATAATGCTGTGGATGAGATGGTAATGGCTCAGGAGCGAGCAAGCAACTGTTGCCCGAATCACTGAGGCAATCTTTGACTGAGCGGCGAGGGCCCTAGTGTCGACAATGCATTGGTTACTGGCCGGTACAACAGGTTTCGAGATGACAAAACTGATACAGTTGTTAGCGACCATTTTAATCGATGCCAGGTGTTGAGCCGTCATGTAATAAGGCTTCTGGCCATGACATACCATCATTACATAGTTGGGATACACTGCTCATCGTACCTCACCTAGGCATCCCTCTGCAGTAATGTAAACAGCAAAGAATTCAAGCACAGGAGGCCAGCATTGCAGAGAAAGGACATGACATGCGATACTGGGTCTGGTGTTGTTCTTCTACGCCCGCCATAAGGCGACCTTGAATTCTGACAAATTCGAGGGGTCATAAGGCGGATTCTGTCTTCTCCCTTATCTCACCGCCACCTAAGCCTGAGATGTGAAACTCAAATAAACACTTATGAAGCTGTCACAGTGAAGCAAGTGGCTGTGATAGGGCAGGGCAGACAACTATTAGAGGGACGCTGAGGCGTATTGAAGCAGTAGGGGAACCTATAGCAAGGCGGTATGAAAGCCTGGTCTAGCTGGCTGCTGGTCTAGCTGTCTGATACGCGGCTGGTAGTCTAGAACTGGCGAAAAACGGCTTGTACATTTGTACCTCTTACCAAGCTACCTCCTATACCTCCCCAGTCTGGCAACGATATGTAGTCGCAGTCCGGAAGAAGTAGGTGAAAGACAAAAGGCATGACAGGACTGGTCTCGCGGGTGTCGTGCCTGAGGGATCACCATAGCAGTCCGGAGGCTAAAACATTCTAGCGCGTGGCAAGTTGCCCACAATGACGCTAGGCTTTGAAGTCGCACGCGAGCACAGAGCCACGGAGTGGGTGACAATCGTCCGGCGCAGGGTCCATGTCGCTCGGGACGGGAAGGGCAAGGCATTTTTGCGTTATGCATACGCCATCCCACATGCACGTTATTGCTAATCGAAATCCAAGGATTTGTGTGTGTGCTTGAGTGTGTGTGTGTGCTTGAGTGCGCCGCCAGTGGTCTAGATGTGTGTGAAGAGAGTATCTAGCATGCGACCACCGTGTAATCAAGTACATAGATAGGTATATCATATTTGGAACTCGACTGAAGATTTCAGATCACTACCTTAACTCTGCGCCATCTACCTTTGCCGCGGGTGAGCGTCATTGTCCAAGCCAGGGTGAGATGTCTCAAAAGGGGCCATATCTATACAAAGCCAAAGGTTGGGAGAGATAGATAAACACGTGACATTCCCTGGTCTCAAACACTGCATGATCAGTATTGATAGTTTTGAGAAGGAGTTGAGGCTGAAAAGGCTGGCTACGTCAGCGGGTGCAATATCCGGCGCCTCGATCGCCTCTCATCCTGCGCACTTCCACTCTTGCCCTCGCCTTCGCCTTCGGTCCAATCATCCACGCCTTACACCAAACCACGAGTGTCCACCCGTCCGCACTCCCTTTGCACTCGCCTCCCTCACCACTACTACTACACACACCAACCATCCACAATGACGCCCAGAAACCCGCCCAGTATACAGTGATGTCCTTTGTCGCCGTCGTCTTGTAGAAGCCGCCACCGCCTGCTCAACATCCCAAACACTCATCACACCACCAACCTGCCACGAGCCCTCTGTCCATTATCGCCAGCGTCATGTCGCAGGCTGCGACTTCCCCTCGATACGCTCAGCATCCTCCCCACTCAACGACAATCAGACCCGCCAACTCCCCCTCTGTGCGCCAGCAGAACACCACCACACACCAACAAGCACCAACACAAGCATCCACCATGTCGCCATTCTTCTCTCCCCGCCTCGCAACGCCGCAACATCACCACCCTACCCAAGGCGCGAAGACTCCCAGCCCTAACTACTTTGGCTTTACTGGCGATGGACCCGGCTATATGAATGACACAACACAGCACGCCAAGCAGAACTGGAGTCCACCTTCATCGACAATCCGTTCAACCGCTGCAGCATCACCGACTGTCATCCCACACGACCAGAACCCCGAGTATGATGCTTTCAGGAAAGTGTCCGAGGGAAAGTCATTTCAGCTGGGTAACTTTGGTACTGGCTCCTTCAACATGAGTGCGCCACCCCCTCCCGTCACCTCGCATGCCAGACATGGGAGTCGCCAATCTGAATCTAAAGATGGAGCCAAGCCCATACCAGGATCGCGAGACAGCGCGCCGCCATCATCACGAAGTAGGGATTCTCTCGACCCAGCAGCAGCCGAGATGGCCCAGTCGCCCAAGCGCATGCTGTCCCCAGGCTCTTTGACGTACCCTGAGCTGACACGTAGAGCGTCACCAGCTACACAGGCACCCGTTGAGCACCATCGGAGGGACGGGTCGCCCGATAGACACCCACGGGTCAACCTACCTCTGGACAAATCATTTACCGGATCTGCTGGAGTGTCGAAACACCGTGCCGAAACTCTTCCAATCAAGGATGATACGGAAAGCCAACTCATGACCACAGCGCAACATGTTGTAAACCTTCTCTCAGCGGCTGATGACCAAGTTCTGATCCTGGATCTCCGTGTCTCGACGCAGTATGCACAATCTCACGTGCGGGACGCTCTCAACCTTTGTATCCCAACCACGCTGTTGAAAAGACCATCTTTCAATGTTGAAAAGCTGGCCGAGACATTCAAAGATGACGAGCAACGTGCGAGGTTCTGCAACTGGCGGAGTAGCAAGTACATCATTGTGTACGACAACAGTTCTGCACAGTTGAAGGATGCCACGACTTGCATGAACACCATCAAGAAGTTTCAGGCTGAAGGATACGAGGGCACTCCTTACATCATCAAAGGTGGCATGGTCGAGTTTGCCAAGCGCTTCTCGTCGCATGTCGAGGCTGGAATAGACTCACAGAAAGTCAGTAAATCCACAACCGCCAACGGCGCCGATGGACCTAGGGTTGCGCCAGTCATTGGAGGCTGCCCGATGCCATCGACCGACAAGCCTGCCAACCCGTTCTTCGGCAACATCAGACAGAATATGGATCTTATTGGTGGTGTCGGCCAGTTGCCTCTTAAGCACCCGGGCAGGGCAACACAGAACACAGAACAGCGCGGTTTCCCAACGTGGCTTAAACAGGCATCGGATGAGAAGGACCAGGGAAAGATAGTCTCAAAACGGTTTGAGCAGATCGAAAAGCGGGAGAAGAAACGTATGGAAGATGCACTTTCTGGCCAGGTCACCTTCACCGAGACCACGCCCGAGAACCGGGATGCCTCAAACACTCCATCGAAGGGAGTTCAAATTGCCGGCTTGGAAAAGGGCAACAAAAACCGATACAACAATATCTGGCCATTCGAGCACTCGCGTGTTAAGCTGGAGGGTGTGCCTAGAAATGACTGCGACTATTTCAACGCCAACCACATAAAGGCATCATTGAGCCACAAGCGATACATTTCAACCCAAGCACCTATTCCGGCTACCTTCAACGATTTCTGGAATGTCGTCTGGCAGCAGGATGTTCGGGTTATTGTCATGCTTACTGCTGAGAAGGAAGGTGCCCAGGTCAAAGCCCACAATTATTGGGACCAGAATCAGTATGGCCCGCTACAGCTTGAGTTTTTATCAGAGAAAAAGGCATCCTTGGAGCCCGCGAAGATTCACAGACACAAGAATCGCCCGTCTGCCGGCGGCCGTCGTTCTTCCACCAACCCTGCCAATGTTCCTCTCGCACCCCAAGACACCAAAGATGAAAAGCCAAATGGCGAGCAGCCATTCGTCACCGTCCGTAAATTCACCTTGCGTCACGAGCAGAGACCTTTCGAGCGGATGCGCGAGATTACTCAGCTCCAATTCTCTTCCTGGCCCGACTTTGGCGCTCCCGCCCACCCAGCTCACCTCCTCGGTTTGGTGGAGCAATGCGATGCAGTTGTCTGCGCAACCAACAAGACTACTTCAAAGGAGCCCGAGCCTGCTGATTCCCGCCCTGTGATGGTACATTGCTCTGCTGGCTGTGGTCGAACGGGAACATTCTGCACCGTCAGTTCCGTCATCGATATGCTCAAACGACAACGCATCCGCCGTCTTGGCGCGGTCGCAGGTGCCACACCTGCAACTCCCCGCAGAACAGACCGTCAATCATCGCCCATGGACATCGACCCAAACACGCCCGCGAAGAAACTATCCAGCACCGCCATCGGCAACAGCCAACAAAAGAGTGGCCAAAGTGGTGGCAAAGACTTTTTCGACTCTTTCTCCTCGCTTGATAATAAGAGCAACAACGACCAACATGACTCTTCGCACAACAGCGTCGAGGGTTCATGGATAAACGATGACAACATCGACCTCATCGAGAAAACCGTCGAAGACTTCCGCCACCAGCGTCTCAGTATGGTCCAAAGTCTGCGCCAATTCGTCCTCTGCTACGAGAGTGTCATGGAATGGCTCGTCGAACAGGAGCAAGGCCCGCCCGAAGTTGCATCGGAATAGATAAACTCAGGGGGCTTGGAAATAATTAATCCTTCTACTTATCCCTCCTGGATTCAATACGGCTAGCCATGATGACTTTGTTGGCTCAGGTCTACTTTTACCTTTCCCTTTTACTCTTTTTCTTCTACTCTCCCCTTCTTTTCACACGGGCGATGGCGTTGGGTGCTCAAGCAAAAGGGAAAGCCATTTTTGAGGGAGCTTCATAGATATTCTTTACTTACATTCTTACGTTTTGAGAACGGGAAGATCGGTCGTGACGAGTTGACGCGGTGATGAGAGCAAACCGGCTTTTGCCTTGTCTTTGAAGCTTGCTTCCTTTTCTCTTTCACGTTACGCTCTTGAGATTCTGAAAGGGAACAAGGGGGGATTGATGCGAAAGCGTGGAGGAGATGGGGTAAGAAGACGAAAGGTCACGGCGGGACAGTTATTCAGTACATTTTGGGGTTTTCTGTTTTTCTTTTTTGCCTTAGTCCTTTCCCAATGTTTTTTTTTTTTTTTTTGTACGCATAGCGGGCATTTTTGGCGGAAATATACTTGCTTCTTCTTCTTCTACTGCGGCCCGAACGGGCTATCTTTATGGTATCTTACGCTTTCAACATTATTAGATTTACGCACTTCATAAGTCCATCAATGCAAATCTATCGGCACACTCAAAACCCGTCGAGCCGTCCATGATCTGGCAGCCGCACGCAAAGACGTCATCGTTTGGCTGTTCTCCCCTCTCTCTCTCCAACGTCGGCCCTGCAGACAGCAATCCGTCGATTCGGGTTCATTTCTCAGGAAGGTTACATCGCGAACTCGCAGCTCAGAAGTATCAATCAGGGCTCGAAAGAGCTTTCAACAATAAGAGGAGAGCTTATCATACTGTAGGTGGGGTTCGACTGCTACAGTACCTTATCCCCTCTGTGTTGCTGTTGCTACCTTACTCCTCACCTTCGTCACTGCGGTTGTGATCATTGCTCGATTGAGATTGGTGACACTGGATGGTGGGAGCGGAGGTGCGATTATCAGACTGTCTTCATGTTACCTTCAGACGCAGCATACCTGATGATTTACCTTTTCCCCTCTTCGCTTGTAGGTTCCTCTGCGCGACGAATAATAAGGTAACATGAGCCATGCTTAAATGTTGCGCCACAAGGCTTGTCGTCTGAGCTTGATCTTTCTTTCTTGATCTTTAGTTCTCTCGTGCTCGGGACGTTTATACATCCAGACGTCGCTGTAAATCAAAGCTATTCGCCTAATAATACCACAAGACAGACCCAAACCCCCCTCCAAAGAATGCGACTAAAATCCCCCCTCCTCTCCCTCCTCGCAACCTCCACTCTAGCATCAGAAATAATCCCCCTGGAAGGCAACTCATGGACCCTCTCCAACCCATCCCTCAACATCTCCATCCCCGCCTCCCTCCCCAGCCAAGCGCACCTCGACCTCTTCGCCGCAGGAGTCATCGGCGACCCCTACCATGACCTAAACGACTTCAACCTCCGCTGGGTAGCGTGGCAGAACTGGACGTACACGAGTGCGCCGATCGAGGGACTTTCACCATCTAGCCAGGAAGGCAACGATAGCAAGTCGACTTGGCTGGTTTTCGACGGCTTGGACACGTTTGCGGAGATATCGTTCTGTGGAACGCACGTGGGAAGCGCGGGGAATCAGTTTCGGCAGTGGTGGTTTGATGTTTCGGATCTGGTTGCGGGTGGGTGTGGGAGGGAGGAGGATGCTGTTGTTGAGTTGGAGTTTGGGTCGGCGGTCAGGATCGCGAATCAAATTGCTGAGGAGCCGGGGCAGAGGGCGTGGCCGGAGGGCGTGCAGCAGGTTTTTGAGTTTGGGGGTCGGTGGTTTGTTAGGTATGTATATTTTTGGTCTTGTTTGCTGCTGGTTGCCTTTGACCATGTCTGTTGATTTCTTTGGGATGTTATGCTGAAGAAATTCTAGGAAAGAACAGAGCGACTTTGGCTGGGATTGGGGCCCTGCTTTCGCTCCGGCAGGACCTTGGAAACCAGCTTTTGTGGCCCAGTTGGGTCCTGACGAGATTTATGTGCGGAATGTTGATATTGACATCTATCGCGAAGGACAGCTCAATCTCATCCCTCCGGATCAGGGTAGAGATTGGGTTTTGAACGCCAGTGTGGATTTCCTAGGCCAACTGCCGCAAGAAACAACTTTCAGCTACGTCCTGACAGACGAAAGCAATACTACAATTTCCCAAGGACTCTTAGGCGACGTCAACAAGACGGCAGCAACCATCACAGGCTCCACCACAATCCCATCAGAACAAGTCGAACTCTGGTGGCCCAACGGCCTCGGGCCCCAAACGCTCTACAACCTCACCATCAGCATCCAAACCCCCAACAACCACACCATATCAGCCACCACCAAACGCACCGGCTTCCGCACGATCGTCCTCAACGAATTCCCCATCACCCAAGCCCAGCTGAACCAAGGCATCGCACCCGGCAACGCCTGGCACTTCGAAATCAACGGCCACGCCTTCTACGCCAAAGGCTCCAATTTCATCCCTCCGGACTCCTTCTGGCCGCGCGTCACGCGCGACAAAATGGCAAGGCTCTTCGACAGCGTTGTGGATGGCAACCAGAACATGCTACGCGTTTGGGCCAGTGGCGCGTATAGTCCGGATTTTCTTTATGAGCTGGCGGACGAGAGGGGGATTCTGCTCTGGAGCGAGTTTGAGTTTGGCGATGCGCTTTATCCGGTTGGGGAGGCGTTTTTGGAGGATGTGGGGGAGGAGGCGAGGTTTAATGTTAGGAGGGTTAATCATCATCGTGAGTTTTTTTTTTTTTCCGTTCTTGGTGGGGAGTTGGAGATGCTTAATTCTTTGATGTTCATTGTAGTGTGACACTGACCGATTAATCATAGCTTCACTAGCCTTATGGGCCGGCGGCAACGAGCTGGAAAACCTCGAACTATCGCTCGTCAACCAGTCCGCGCCGGAAGAATTGGAGCGATACGTTAAAGAGTACGAGACGCTTTTCTTGGACACTTTGTTGCCGGCCGTGTTCGAGAATAGCAGGAGTATCAGCTACACGCCTTCATCGACGTCCAATGGATGGCAGGAGTTGGATTTCAGCAAACCAATCCCCATCGTCGAGCGTTATGAGAATCTGACTGAGGGCTCGGTATATGGAGAGACGGAGTGAGTTGAGTTGACGAGCGGTCTTGGAACAAGGTTGAGCTGATCAACGTGCAGTTTCTACAACTACAACGTCTCCGTCCTCTACAACGAATCAGCCTACCCCATCGGAAGTTCGTAAACCCTCCAACTCCCCAAACCCACCAAACCAACCCACTCACTCACACAAACCCGCAGGATTCTCCAACGAATTCGGCTTCCACAGCATGCCCAGCATCCACTCCTGGCGCCAACAAGTCTCCGAAGAGTACCTCTCCTTCAACTCCAGCGTCGTAATGCTGCGTGACCACCACCCTCCCCCGGGCGGCCTGAACACCTCCAACTTCGCAAACGCATCGATCGGGCAGGCGCAAATGACCGAAGGCGTGGAGTTGTGGTATCCAATCCCGAACAAAACGGACCCCGTGGCGAATTTCTCCGCTTGGTGTCACGCGACGCAGATTTTCCAGGCGGATTTGTATGTCAGTCAGATAAGGTTTTATCGGAGAGGGTCGGGGTTGCCGAATCGGCAGTTGGTAGGTTGCAGCTTGCATTGAGAGTTTCGTTGCGAGAATTATCGATTGTTAGGTGTTGTGTTTTGGCTGACGGCTCCATGTGAACAGGGATCTTTATACTGGCAGCTCGAAGACCTCTGGGTGGCGCCCACGTGGTCCAGCATCGAATACGACGGCCGGTGGAAAGTGCTGCACTACGCGGCCAAGGACGCCTACGAGCCCGTCATCATCGCTCCATACTTCGATTACACGACCGGCAACCTCAGCGTCTGGGTGACGTCCGATTTGTGGGAAGCCGTGAGCGGTACTGCGACTTTCGAATGGCTCGATTGGTCTGGCGCCAGCCTCGCGATGGAAAATGCCACGTCGTCGGTGGAATTCACCGTCGGAGCTATCAACAGTACCCAAGTCCTGTATGCGAACACATCAGCCTTATTCCCCACGGCGTCGGCGCGACAGAATGCCCTTTTGAAAATGTCCCTCACAACCACCGGCCACAGTCCCAATTCTAATATCACTCGAACATTCCAGCACAGCAGCTGGTACCACGCCTCACCACTCAAAGACGCCGCGCTGGTCGATCCCGGTTTGGAATTGGGGTATTCGAACTCGACGGGGAATTTCACCGTTCGCGCGACGAAAGGCGTTGCTGCTTGGGTTTGGTTGGAGCATGGGGAGGGTGTGCTGGGGAATTTTGAGGATAATGGGTTTTGGTTGAAGGGAGGTGAGGAGAGGGAGGTGGGGTTTGGGGTTAAGTGGGATGGGACTGGTGGGGGGTGGGTGGGGGAGGTGAAGGTGGGGAGTTTGTGGGATCAGACTTTGGCTTGAGCGAGGAGGGAAGGAGAGAAGAGTTGGAGTGGGAAGTGAGTGGGTTGGTGGTGCGAGGTTGTTTGTGATGTTGACCTGATATCGGCTGGAGAGCACAACGGCGTCGAAGGTGCCGAGGAAATAGGCATGCTTCGTAGTGATATTCAATGTTCTGTGTCTTTTCAGTGCTTGGAATATCATGGATGTCCATGCCTTTGGGCCATCTAAGCCTGATATCAGTTGGGTCTGTTCGAACGCCATGTGGCTTCGATGACCTTGGATTGACGTTCTTCCACAGAATTCGCAAAGTACATACTTCGAGCGCCAGATTACTTACATAAGATCGGTAACTAACAGTAAGCTTCGCTGATCTACCACATCTACCGAGCCACTGTAGATCCACAAACCTACCGCCGTCGATCTATCTTGATCATGTATACTCACGGTGGAGGAATCGGCCAGGATGCTCGCAGCTGAAGTCGGACAGTCTCCTGCAGGGAAGGAACAAGAAGTCTGTGACTGCAAGGTGGCAGCACAAACGACAATGACGATGTTTCGGCCCTGTTATTATTAGCTCGTCAACAAAGCGATGGGATTCCATCACGGAGGGTCTTTCAGATAAGAGAGAATTGCACCATCGCAAGAGCGAGACCAAGAGACCACGAGTATCAAAAATCTCTCCAGCCGATCTTCCAGGTAAAGTGCACCTGATGTCATGGGGCCTGGACCAAACCCGAGTGGATGCTCTGAGATTGTCACTACTGGAGGCTTGTTGGAGGTGGCGCTGAGATAATGAACGTGCCTATGAAGTCTGGAAGTGACTATTGGGTTCTCCACTCGGCAGAGCAGCATCTTTCGAGAAGTCGATAAAATGTTGGCGTCTGTGCCGTTCCGGTGTCTTTGGACTAGTAGGTGGTAGGAGGTACTAGCAAGTGGTGAGATCACTTTCAAGCTGGACTTGGAGATCCAGTTCTCCTTATCTTGAGAGAGAAGCGCTAGAGAATGTTTCTGAGACATGATAAAACAATGTCTCCTGGATGCTTGAGTAGGGAGACGTGGAGATAAGTCGAGGTTCGAGAAGCAACACGATCGAGACGACCGAGACGACCAAAGACTCAAGTGGACACCCGAACATGTCAGGTTGAGAAGGTCGCGAACGGCCTCTCTCCTCCCCAAGGACCTCCGGGTAGTGTCACCCCGGACAAGGCATCAAGGGCGAAAATCTCCACCTGAAGGCGGCTGGCTTGCGAACCAGTGAGGCGACGGCGATGGTCGGCCTTACTTTTCTATCGCACCCATGTCTTCCCTGCTTTGCCGCACGGGCTGACTCTCGGCCGATGACGAAAGTCAACTGCCGCTTGCCTGCTGTTGGAGTCATGCACGCAAGAGCTGCGGCGTCATTTTGACTCGCGGCTAGGAAAGTCTGCGCGGTAGTTTTTGGTGGACAGTCATCGCTTCCTTCAGCTGAGCAAGGTGTTGATTGGGTGTAGCGAGGATGGGAGTTTTTGAAGGGTTTTCTATCTTGCTGGGTGAGAGGTAGACTATCAGACTGTGAGTACTTGAGAAGGAGGCACTGTATGCTGGGCTGTCCTTCTGGATGGATGCACAGAAGGGCGAGCGAAGGCTGCAGTCATGCATCATGATGGTGAGGGACACTGCGGGCGCGTGGAGAAGAGTGGGACTGTTCATGAGCGGTTGCAGTGGTTGGATGGCGAGGATGGTGGATGGTGTTCTCGAAGCCCGCCGATCGGAGTGCTACTACGCTGCTACTCTGCTGATACTACGCCATTGTGGCGGCTGCATGCCTGCTAGTCCCATTCAGTCCTGTTCTATGCCTGCTAGTCCCATCTAGTTCTGTTCTAGTTCTGCGTAGCCCCAACGCCCATTCGACCATCTGGCCGGCGTCCATAGCCTACCACTCGTCAGTAGTCGCCCAATCCTCGTGTTGTGCTGCTGCTGCGGATAAGAGTTGGTGGTGGTGGCATAGAAGTATCTTCATAGCCCTGCAGGCTCATCAAAAAAACTTACTTCCGGTACATACTCGACATACAATAATAACATCATCACCTATACACCCACCTAATAGGAGACAAAAATTCCCCTGATCCTGGTCTTCATCTCAACTTGTCTCACTCTCAGACCTTCAAGACTTCTCAGACCTATCACAGCAGCGGCGCAAGAAAGCACGGCCAAGGCGTCAAGGATCCACAGCGCCCACGCCTTACGCCAGCGTTTCCCCTCCTCCCAACTCGAGAACTGCACTGCGCTGCAACTGCGCCTTCTTTAAGTTGCCCGCCCGCCGTCCTCCTGCAGCTGCGCGGCCCGCCTGTCAATCCAACGACTATCACCTCGACTATCACTTCCTACAGCCCACCTACCTCCACCACCACCACCATCCTCTATATACCGTTGATCGACCTTCCCTCATTCTCCACTCCACTCCACTACGACATTGACTGCCTGCCACCACCCTCCACCAACCTTCACAATGTTCGACGAGAACTTCACCTTCTCGCGCTCTCCCTCATGGACAAGCAGCAGTAGCAGCGCCAGCACAAGCGACCCCACAACCCGCTCACCTTCGCGCTCCGTCTCTCCCTGCTCGCCCCTCTCCGCCTTCCCCCCTCCACCCCAAGGCTACTCCGTAACCGACCTAGCCGCCGACCTCAACCGTCAACGCATCCGCCCCGACGCCCAAATCGCCTACCAACCCTGCGACTCCTACGCCAACACAACCGACGACGACGCCGCCTGGGACATCCCCGCCGCGGCCACCTGCTCCGACTCCGAAGGCGACTCCGCCTACAGCGGCAGCATGCGCGCCATAAGCACCAGCACCAGCACCACCAGCCTCAGCCGCATGCGCTCCCAACCCGCCTCGCGCTCTTACTCTCCTTCCCGCCGCACGGCGCGCCAAAGCGGCACAAGAATGCTCTGCGCCTCCACACACCACGCCAAAGACATCGCCGCGCTCGTCTCCCGCATGGTCTCCTCCTCAGACCAGTGCTCCGTCGCCGCACCACCGGACAGCATCCCTCGCGCGGTGGGCTCGGACGAGGACTCCGAAGACGCCGAAGCCGACGACGAAGGCTACAATTCTTGCAGTCCTGCGGACAAATTTCTTCCTAGCGCTTCGCGTCGCGCGACGCTCTCAAAGCGGGACTTGGAGTACAGACGTGCCTACGATTCGCGCAGTAAGAGTGGAGGCTCGGCGGCTATTGCGAAGGAAATCCGTTTTCGCAGTAAAGACAGGGCTGCACACCATCACAGGCGGCATAGGAGTTCGGGCGAGAAGACGGCTGTTGTGTGAGGTTCTTCAAAAGGCCTCCCGCTGGCCCATTTACGATACGATACGTCTTCTCCCCGAACATCCGCTACCGGAAAAAGGGAAAAAGGCACAGCAACGATGTGACGACTAACAGTCCCGGCCCGTCTACTCGACGGGTGTTGGAGACGATTTGATTTTAAAAGCGAAGGCGCTGGTGGAGTTTATCTGCGAGGGGGAATACCTCTCGAATTGATCTTGATTCTATTTTTGTTTTTATGTACGTCCCAATCGTAAAGATTGGTTGACTTCAGGGTTCGGACAGCTCGTTGTCCTGGTGGGGTATATGTAGATTTTGTGTATATATCGAAATCGATTCGTCCGATTGCGTCAGAAGTCTCGCCACGTCGAAACTCATGGGATCGGATTTTGACAACACCTAAATTCTTCTTCTGCATTCTCTTCTCTTCAACAGAAGTGGTGTGGTTTAGTGGACGACTGAAACGCCGGAGCTTTCGAAAGCGTACACCACAAGTAACCCTTGGACTTTGGCTTGTGCATACACAACCGGCAAAGCACACTCCCTCGGCGTTCTGTCTCAAAAGGGAAAGCTGCCGTATTGGGCTGCAATCTCGCGACTCTGATCGTCGGTCATTGCTGGCAGGCTTCCTGGCTGCTTCGAGGCGGGTGTGCGCTGTAAGTGTAGAGGGACATCGCACTCGGCTGGTCGAGCCTGTCTGCCCAGAGGCTTGATAGGAGCTTGCCGAAACCATTGGATGCTTAAAAGGTTTGTGCTTCCAGTTAAGACATGTGCTTGGGATTTTCGATGTCGGTAGTGGTGGTGGCAGCGGTTGGCTTCGAAGACGATTCTTCTGCCTTGGGCGTCTAGGATGAACGCTCGTAAAGAGTTCAAGCAACTCTTTCGTCCCAAACCCGAGTTCTCGAAATTCCTGGATGAGATTCCTTCCTAGAGTATCTCAAGACCCATCATCCAGACATCCACGGAGACTCGCAGATATTCACATACACCCATGCCTTCAACCCTCACCAGGCCTCCTCGCCTCCTCCCAAACCTCCGCCAAACTCTTCATGACCTCTCCCTTCCGCAAATTCTGCACCATCCTGTCCGGCTTCTCGCCCTTCCTCCAATTCCAACAGCTCAGACCGGGAGTCGGCACGCGCTTGGCCAGATCCTGCTGGATCACGCTCTTGGTGTCGATGTGGAAGCGGCCGTGATATTCGGACCGGTCGATGATGTCGCGGAAAGCAGCGCGCGCGGGGTTTGTCTGTAATTGGAAGATGCGAGAGGCGGGTTGTTGTTGGTTTGGCGAGGGTTCTGGCGGGAGGAAGGGGAGGGTTGGTGCTTTGCGGGGCGCTTCTGGGAGAGTGTGGGTTGAGAGGGCGCGGGATTGGGGCATTCCGAAGGGAGCTGCTAGGGGTCCTTTGAGAGGAGGAGTGGGAGGTGAAGAAAAGCTGGCGGGCGGAGGAGTGCTGGCTGGTGCAGGTGTAGGTGCTTTGGGCGCAGGAGTGTGATCTACTAGCTGCTCCTCGACATTCACCTCGGCAGGTCCCAGGCGGAAACGAATGGGACTGCGCTTGAGGCAGGCTTCTGCGGCTTTCTCTTCCCGGAAAATGACCAAGCTCGCGTTCGGGTGCGACAGCGTATCATATTTGAGGCTCTTGAAGTATTCGACTTCGCCGAATTGGGAGATGAGGCGGAGGATTTCGCGCGACTCGCTGATGTCGGAGGGTCGAGGTGAGATTCGTAGGTGAACCGCGCGGTTGGCGGTTGAGCGCGCCAGGGAGGTCATGTTTGGGAGGGCTTTTGGGGGTTGTCGAAGTATTTCCTTTGGGCCATTGGTTTTTGGTTTGTGAGCGAGGTGAGAAGAGCGAATGTGGAAGTTCGAAGCCGAGGCGGAGGAGGGAGGAGGGATGGGGGCGTGCTGGAATTTACGCATTCAACTAAAGACTTTTGATGGTTATGGCGCCCACCCTTGATGAATAGATAGACTGAATCAGATTGTCAAAAGGAACCACTGATTGTTTGTAGCTGTGAGAGGTAATGGTACAGTACTAATCCTATAGAAAGGATTTTGCTTAGGATATACTCCGAGTATCAAACTTGGAATAGATGAACGTGTGGTATACTGATGACGATGTCTCTTGAATAAATGAACAAATACCAGATCAAAAGCTAGGTAGCCTAGAGTTTCGACGGCATCCTCGTCGCTCCGTCCAAGCGAATACACTCTCCGTTCAACATGACATTCTCAATACAATGCCTCACCGCAAGGGCGAAGTCTTCACCTTTGCCAGGTCGCTTCGGGAATTCCAGCACACGCTCTAGCGACTTGCGTACTTTGTCGCTCATTTGCGCCGTCATATTCGATTCGAAATAGCTAGGAGCGATAGTCATGGCGCGAATGCCCAATGACGCGAGATCGCGAGCCAAGGGTAATGTGAGGGAGCGCACGGCGCCTTTGCTTGCTGCGTAGGCGACTTGGCCTGGTTGTCCGTCGTAGGCGGCGGACGAGGAGACCATGACGATCACACCTCTCTCTTTGTCGGGTTCTGTGGCATCATTGGTTGCGAGCATCGGAAGGCAGAGACGGATCAGGTCCAGGGTGCCGCGGATATTGATGTTCAGGACAAAGTCCAAAGATTCGATGGAGATAGGGTTGTTGTGACGGTCGATGAGCTTGCCTGGAGTGCCCACGCCGGCGGCAGGAATGATTCCTCCGAGAGGCTTGTTGACTTCTTTGATCCATTTGCTGGCGGATTCGACGGCGGCTTCCACGGAGGAAGTGTCAGATACGTCTACTTCGAAGAAGCTGGTCCGCGGTCCTAGCTCTGAGACGATCTTTGCGCCATTATCCGCGTTCAAGTCGAGGATGGCGATATAGCCTCCGCGAGAGTGAAGGTCGCGGGCGGTAGCGAGTCCGAGGCCAGATGCGCCGCCTGAGATGATGAAGGATCTGTCTTTGATGTGCATGGTGGTGGATAGCTATTCAGGTATACTGGTAATAGAGTGTCACGAGAATGTGGAGGGAAGCGCAACAGAATAGGGCAAACAAGAGGAAAGCCCCGAGAATGATGATTCCGTAGGCCGAGATGCCAAAATAACCTTGGCCAGAGAAGTGCGAGTGATATGGTGCATTTGCACATGCGGTTGCTGATGAGCTACCGGGTCGCTTTTGCCGAGGCACCGATGTGGATGAACCAACCAAGTCCCCTAGATCAGATGGTGAGAGTCTTGCGAAGGACGCACCGCGTTTTTCCAGCACATCAAGGTCAGGTGTCCCGGTTGTATGAGAATACCGTTGGTGCATTGCATAGTGACGAAAAATGTCGCCAACGTGTGATGTTTGTGTGAATACTGAAGTGGTAGACCAAGGGGACCGATGAGTGAGGTCCATCAGCGGGCAAAGCAAGCAACACCCGCCGTCTCGAACTTCAATGCATCGCTAAGCCTCGACTTTGTACATAATTCACTTCACCTTCTTGTACACCACGCGCGACACACCCCAGCACTTTCTTTGAAGCAACAGCTTCTGCGACGTCTCCAACATCCTAAGTACAGTCCTTCTGACAGCGGGCTCCTAATCACAACAACCTGCACTCTTCTGCGCCCAACCACTTGGAGCGCGATCGCCTCTACCAACCACACCCTTCGCGCGAACCACACACACACACACACACACACCACAAATCAACATGGCATCGCCTCAACTCCAAAATGGCCACCCTTCAACACCTCCCGCTTCGGACCCAACCAACAAACCCGATGCGCAAGCTGCCAAACCCGACCCCGACGCGCCCCTCACATCACAGCAAGACGACGGCTTAAGCAAACGGCCTCGCGACGCGCGCCTCATCCACACAGTCCTGCAGAATCTCGGCGTACAAAATTACCAGGAGCGAGTGCCACTGCAGCTTCTGGACTTTGCCTACCGCTACACTTCCTCTGTGCTCTCCGACTCGCTGCGTCTGAGCGCTGAGGGCTACACTTCATCAGCCCAAGAGAAGCGCAAAGCCGCGGCCACGGATGACGGAAGTAACATCACGGTCACGGCGCTACGACAAGCTATTGCGAGCAGACAGGGATATGCATTTGAGCCTGCGCTGCCGAAGGAGTTCATGCTGGAGCAGGCAACGGAGAGAAATCGCGTTGCTCTGCCGAAGGTCGAGAGAGGCTATGGCGTGCAGCTGCCTGAGGAGAAGTACTGTCTCACAGGCGTCGGTTGGAGCTTGAAGGATGAATGGGATTCGGAGGAGGATGAAGAACCAAGAGTGAACGGGACCACCACGGCCGGGCCACCTGCTGCTAAAGAGGACGAGGACATGCTGGACGGTACTGGCGAAGAAGAGGGCGATGATGAAGGCGAGGGTAAGATGGAGGACATCTTTGGTGAGGCTGCAGGCGATGGTGATGAGGTCATGAAGGAGGATTAGACGGGTAGGCATATGCTTGAGAGCCATGTAAAGTGTCCCTTGGTTTAGCGCGGCGTTGGCGGGTTCTACTACTCATACCCAAGAGCAAGAATATATCACCTTGAAGCTTTCTGACAGCAATGGGCGTACAACACTCTCCTCCTGTTTTGTCTTACGTCTTGTTGCCTTTCAGGTTCAAGCTCGTGGACTTTTGGGCACCAGACGCTTGCTATCTTGCCTCTTGCCCATTGAAAGGGTTATCGTTGCATAACATCACTTCTGTCACGTCTGTTACCGTCTCACAGAAGGTAAGATGTCAAGGCCGGGTCACATGCATGATCCCACGTACATGTAAACTCATGCTAGTGATGGCGTTGCATAGGCGTGATCGTGCCGCAACGGCGAAAGCTTGTAGACCGCAGTGTCAGCACAACCATCGAGATAGCCTCGCTTCGATGGCATAGTTTCACGAGCTTCTCTCAGGCCTCCAACCCTACTCCACTGTGGACCTTTCTCCTTGCGATTTCATCGTGGAGGTGTAAGATGCGGTAGTTGTTCTGGGCTTTCCGGATGTATTGATCTACGTTCTCTGCGTGTCTTATTTCGCTGTGCAAACTTCCGCAAGAAGCAGACATCCTATAATGTGTCTACTGCATTGGTACGAACCTAGTGTCTTCCTCATACATTCGACGAGGATCAATGTACAGTAGTACACGGCATGTATAACCTTTTTCGCTTGAACATGTGGGACTGTGGTGGGTAATCTTCACGGACAGAAGTGGGTTCGGCTAGGTCACTTTAATTCCGGTCTGTCGGTAGAACACAGGACGGGGGTTGCCATGCTCGAGCCCTGATCTACAAGCGCGAGGTCAGCTATGCCAGCATTATTGAGGTTGAAAAGACAACACATGGTGATAGATAGACATGGAATTGGCTCTGAATCGATCATTCTTGAAGTACCTGCAAGGATGTTTCGATCGTACCTCCTACATTGACTTCATTTCGCCAGGATTAATGACAGGCGGCAGACAAGAATCCTACGGACAAGCATACTACAGCTAGCTCGAGGCTTTAAATTGCCATCAACGCCCTGGCGCACGGAAGGCGTTCAGACTCCCGGGGCTCCATGATCCAAGCGCAGGTACACCAATCATGAGCTGGCGCTCTCCAGCAACAACTCTCCCTTACCGTGAAGAACGACAGCACATCCATCCCACTGACCGCCTAAGCCGCCGCTCTGTCGCAGACTGAGACAAGTTGCGTTACCAGCTCTCGACCGCTCGCCCTCAACGCTCGCCATACCATCGACATTTCAACAAACACCCACCCCTCTCTGCGCCATGCGACTTTGAGAGTGCCCAGTGCATTCGACACGATCCTGCTGCAGCTCACTCGCTCAATTGCGTAACCTGGATCGTCGCGAGCCAACATGCCCTGGCAGCCACTGCCCGCAGTCGCGTTTGCGATCTGCACATATCCCTTCGATGCGACTCAACCTCAAGACCTCCCGCTACAGGTCGGCGACCACATCTACATTATCGAGCAGGGAGGAAAGAACCAACAATGGTACCGTGGATACCTCGTTGCGGCGCCATCGCTGCTCGCCGGTCTCACCAACAAGCGCGGCCAACAACTGGAACACCGGGTCTTTTCTGGCATCTTCCCTTGCAATTGCGTTGAGGTCAGGGAGCTTCTCGGGGACGGCAAGCGACCTGATAGCCCGTCGAGCCCATTGTCGCCTGATGGTACCGAAGAGGGCACTATCAGGGACAAAAGAAAGAGCCAGAAATTACAAGCGAGGCGGTTGAGCAGAGCACACAGCAGAAAGAGAAGTCAGTCGAATCTCAGAGACAGAGCAAATGCGAATGGAGTTGATCTGGAGCGCAACCCAATGCCGCGACTTCCAGGCGCTCCCAAACCACCTGCACCAGTGCCATTGCTCAGGATAGGAGACGAGACGGTACAGTCTGCTGAGGAGCCTCTGGTGGACGAGATTGCATCTTGTTTAAGAGAGTGGCATGACGCCCGACTTCATGATCTACTGCTTGCTCGTGGCTATAACCCCCTGGGAAACGTACAAGACCTTATCAAACGGTTGGACATGAGTCGGCAGCAGCTCATGCACGATGTCATGACCACCAAAGAGCTGAAACGTCTGCGTGAAGATACCGTGTGGGATCTGGTGGCTGGCAACAAGTTCTTGAGCGACGAGGTTGTTGTGCGTAGCTGTCCAGGGAAAGGTCGTATCTTGACAGCGGACGACTCCGTGATTGAAATGACCAAGGACCAAGCCAACATGAGCATTCTGGATCGACCACCAAAGCCTCCGGCGGACATGCACATGCTATACCACATTCTTGTTGATGTTACGAACTTCGTATCATCTTCAAAAACACCGGCTATACTTCAGATGTATCTATGCTCGAAAGAGTTTGGCGACAAACCGAAGCCTCTGACTGAGAACTATGAGATTTCCTTGCCGATCGTGGATGATGATTCCAAGCACTCGGAAGATGAGCCCAAGACGCTGTTTGTGAACCTGAATGCATCAGATCTGGGCATCGGACAAGAAACCAACTCTTTGTATCTGGTATTCAAAATACTTCGGGATGAGCCTGTACGACAGACGCTTTCCCATCAAGCAGTTCCGCAGCTTTCCACCCAGCCCTCGATGTCATCGATACCAAAGACAAGAAACAGCCTGAAGACTAGACGAAGCATATTTGGGAGCCAGAGGAAACCCGAGGGGCGCCCAGGCACCGCCAACTCAGAACGCCCTCAGACAGGCCATTCGAGCTCATCTTTCTCCGAAAGCACGGCCGTTTCAGAAAAGACAGTCAAGCGAACAGTCGGCATTGGTGCAATTGACCTCAGTAACGTTGCGCGTGAGCAATCAGAACTCCGTACCAGCGTCCCGATGTGGCTTCCCTCAACGCCAGCCGGCAGTCGCGACGACGAGGGCGCAGATTGGAACGACATTGTCCGCGAATTGGGTCGCAGTCCAACCGGCGGTTACACCAAAGTGTCTGATATCAAACGCTTTGACATCTTTGCGACCGCGCTCCCTTCTCTGGATCTGAATTCTTTGATCCGCACGACGCCAACACTGCTGCACAACATACATACGACACAGAAGCTTGGATTTTCTGGCGTGCCATCCACCCCTCGAAGCGATATTTATCTCACAATTACCGAGCCTCTTGTGCCTAACAATGCACAGTTGGCACACTCCAAATTTGGCAATGTTCCACTGAGCCAACGATGCTCAACCTCTCTCGCTAATTTGCAATTGACACTTGAAGTACGCAAAGCCAGTGGTGAGAGAGTGGAAGACTGCATTTACACTTCGTCCAACCACCAAGGTCATATTGCATGGCGAACTACAGGTGTCGAACGCGGCGAAGCTTGGAACCAGACTATCAAGTTGTCGGTCCCTGCTGAAGATGTGCCAGGTTGCCATGTCGTGATGAGTATTGCAGACAGCCCGAACTTTCCATTCGCACTCGCATGGGTGCCTTTGTGGGAGAATGATGCATTTGTACGAGACGGTGAACACCATGTCTCGTTGTATGTCTACGACGAATACAGTTCGAGCATGATTGGTGGTAAGGGCGCCTACCTGGCGTTACCGCCATGGGCGAGGAAAGCAGATTTCACGCAAGCATCTGCAACCATGATCTCGATTCAGACGTATCTTTGCAGCACCGAATACTCCCAGGACCCTAACCTGCTCGGCCTCTTGAACTGGCGCGACTTTCACGGAGAAAAGCTCATAGAGATTCTCGACAAGTTCTCCTTCGTCCCGGAGATCGAGATCGTGAAACTACTTCGCCAGGTCTTCAACTCTTTGTTCGAAATCCTGGACGAGTATGCTGGCAATGACACCTACGAAGATCTGGTCTTCTCCAACTTTGTGGTACTCTTCCTGGTGGCGCGGGATCGTCGCTTCGACATGGAGAATGTGATCGAAGAATATGCTACTACGCGTCACGACTGGCCACAAGCAAGCCAATGCCTGATTCGAGCCTTCCAGCGCTTAGTCGTCAGACCATTGGACTCCGAGTCGTCGAGGAAACTCAGAGCGGCACTCAAGGTCGGTGAACAGATGCTGCGGCTGATCGTGGAGACGAGCATTCCGTCTGAAGTAGGCAATGATGCGGAAACCGATGTGGACGACGAGCGGCACCCGAACTTCGTGCAGGACTTGCAGAATCTTTTCGTGGCCTTGATGGCTCTGATGCGCAACCCTATGCCTGTCTTGCTTGGTACCCAAACTCTCGTGATCCAGCACTTCCACTCATGGCTTCCTGAGCTCTCGTCGTTCATGACCCCTGCCGAGATCCTGGAAATCGCCACAAACTTGTTGGACGCGTGTGCTCACGCGCAAGGCAAATTGATCTTCCATCGTCTGGTGCTCATCATCAACTTCAGCCAGCTTGAAATCTTCAAGAAGCAGGAGATACGGGAGAGCTTTGTTGCGAACACCTATCGTTGGTTGGCGCCTTACTGGGGCTCCACGACAGAAGTCACCGATCAGTGGCGTAATCAAGTTCGCCTCTGTTGCTCTGTGATCGCAACCCAGATGTTCCAGTTGGGCGAGGAGAGCTGCCAATATGTTCCTAAATTGGTCGAATCCTACGAGACGTTGCAGAAGGTTGAGCGCATTCCGAAGCGAAGCTTCAGCATGCTGTTCCCTACCAGTTTCCCTTTCCCAGAAAAGAGAGCACCTGCCCAGGTAGAAGTCGATGAGGCTTTGCTTGAGATGTCCGCTTTGCTGGCTGCATCTCTCACCACGCCGAAGAGGCTGTATTTTGATGCCAGCGTGGTCGACGTTCCGGGCGTGCTTCTCCAAGCCCTCAGAGTACAACAAAGTATTCTCAATTGTGAAGCTTTCCCAAGGAGCTGGGTGAGTTTGCACGTGAGCCACCATCGCTATTCCATTCAAGCACTGCAGCGAGTCTCGGAGATTCTACTGGAATGGATCCCCGATATCTATGCGCCAAACCCCGATGAAGCGTTCGAATTTGACACCACTATCTGGCGACAATTCTTTGAAACTCTCTTTGCAGCTGTCAGTAGTCCGGCACTGGCTATGGAGACTTTCCCTGAGCAAAAGCGCAGAGCTATCTGGAAGATTGCTGGCGATGTGAGAGAAGAAGGCGCTCAGCTGCTCAAGCGCAGCTGGGAGGCTATCGGTTGGGAGACGGATGAGGACACTCGTGCTTTGCATGGCTTCAACCGTATGGGCGGCTACCAGGTGCAGTTCGTCCCGGATCTGGTTGCTCCCATCGTGGAACTGTGCTTGAGTGTACATGCTAGCCTCAGGAGTGTTGCAGTTGAGGTCTTGAGAAGCATGATTGTCAGCGCCTGGGAGATTGATCAGGATCTTGGAATCATTCAGACTGCCATGATTGACTGCCTTGATAAACTATGCCGTCGAAAGGCAGTCAGTGAAGCTGTTTTGCAGAAAACATTCATCACGGAGATGATCTTGCGATTCATCCCACTCAGAAACACCGTTGAGGACAGCCTCTACCAAGCTCTTGTGAGTATGTTCAGTAAGATTGAAGAGCTCCTCGGCATGCTTGGTAGCGTACATTCTGGGGAGACTGTCTCCAATGAGCCGGCCCAGATCATCAACACATTGCGGCTGATGGAGTTCCTGCGCAACGTGCAGAGTGAAGAAGCTTACATTCGTTACGTGCATCAGCTCGCCGACATGCAGTCGAGCGCTGAGAACCACACTGAGGCCGGATTAGCCCTACAGCTCCATGCCGATCGATACGAGTGGGATACTATGGCCCAAGTCAACGAAATGTCAGAACCAAAGATGCCGGCACAGAAGGCATTCGATCGCAAGGAAGAGCTATACTTCCAGATGGTTCAGCACTACGAACGTGGACAATGCTGGCAAAGGGTTCTGGCCATCTACCGGGAGCTGGCCAATCAGTACGAAACCAACATCTTCGACTTCGCCAAATTGGCCAGGGCTCAGCGCGCCATGGCAGGCGTTCATGAGAAGATTGCGAAGAATCAACGCTCGACTCCGAGATACTTCAGAGTCGTTTACAGAGGCCATGGTTTCCCCGTCAGCCTGCGCGACAAAGAGTTCATCTTCGAAGGCCATGCCACAGATCGTTTGGCAATTTTCGAAGACCGCATGAAGCAGCTTCATCCTGCGGCGCAGATTCTCCGCATTGGCACGGAGCCAGAGCTCGAGGGACAATACCTTCAGGTATTCGCCGTCAGTGTCCACAAGGATCTCCAACATACCATCTACCAGCGCACGAAGGTTGCTCAGACAGTCAGAGACTACTTCCTACTGTCTAGCCCGAGTCGTTTCTCGACGACCTCCCGGCTGCCTATGCGGGATGTTCCCATCACCGACCAACCAGTGGAGAAGATCGTGTACACGACATCGGAGGCGTTCCCAACGATTCTGCGGCGTGCGGAAATTGTCAAGGTGGAAAGCTCGATGCTCTCACCTGTCGAGGCTGCTGTAGAGCGCACCGCGAGAAAAACACAGGAGATGGTCACGCTGGAAAAACGCATCACAGGTGGCGACGAAAGTGCTATCAACGAGCTCTCTGAAGCCATTCTCCTCTCCGTCGACCCGGACTCCGACAGCAGTGTCGCTCGCTATCGCCATCTGCTACCCGCCGCAGCAACCAAAGACAGCGAATCCGAAGAGGTTGATCCTAACACCGTCGACCTCGGCGAAACCGAAGTGCCACCCATGGACACCCTCCAATCAGCCCTTCACACCGCCCTCCTTGACCACGCGCTCGTAATCAGAAGGTGTCTCTCGCTCTACAACCGCTCCGCCCGCATCGCCACACGCGCCGAATTAGTCCCACGCTTCGAAGCCACCTTCGAACACGAGCTCGCAGTCCTCTTCCCAGGCCAAACCAACGTCGTAGACTTCAACGACGTCCCAGAAACGCCAGTCATGGAAGATCCCAGCGCAGACGGCCAGCAGGCAGCCGACGGCGCTGCCAACAACGAGTCCGCAATCGTCGAAGACGGCCAGCGACCGGAATCAGCTTTCCGCCGCGGCCGCAGACGCTCGCTTTCTTTCCTCAAGCGTGGCTCCATAAGCTCACTCCGCGGCCGTCTATTGGAACAGAATCAGCAGAACAACGGCGCTGTTGACGAGAGCGGCCGGCAGTCCAGACAGGAAAGCCGCGCTCGAAGCCAGAGCCGCGGGAGACTAAGTCTCTTCGATCGACGCCCGAGCATGGATAGCAGGCCTGGTAGCTCTTCTGGCGGCGGTGGAACGCTGAAGAAGCGCTTGAGTTTCTTGAGCAATGGTGGAAGCTGGGGTCACGCTACCTATCACAATAATCAGTGATTGAGGTGCTGTGTCACACCGGTGGGTTTTTGTGGGAGGAAAGGGGGAATTTGGCTGAGATTTTTTCGTTTCTTGGCCTGAAGATGTTGGTTTTTGGCGAGGCTTTGATACCCTGGGGTTTTGCTGAGTGGATTTTTTTCTTTTTGTCTTCCTTCTTCTACTGTACCATCACATTCGAAAGAGTTTTCATTTCGGTTTTTCCCCCCTTGACTGTAAGATATAGATTCTGTTGAATACGAGAACTTTATCTCATCTTTTCGAACACAATGTAAAAGCTGGTCAAAGCGACATCCTGATATCTATATGTCAAATCATTGTATGCTCTGGCAAGCTGCTGTTTGCCAGTCAAAGTCATGTTCTGTAATCGAAGATGTTGAAATAATAAATTAAAATATGAATGATGATATTGAAGCGCCCAAGAAGATCCGGCGCGTCTACATCTAAGTTGCTATAGTTTGTACGCTCATCGTTGCTTTCGGTATATGAAGAGAGGAAAGAAGAAAGAAAGAAAAAAGAATCAGCCCAAACATTCAACCATCAACTGCCTCTTTACCGGATCCCGGCGCAGGATCATTGCCAGCAAGTTTCTTGCTCGCAGAATCGGTGGCATCCACCCTCTTGCCAACGGCCAACAACTGCTTCAGCTCCGCGAATTTCACCGGCTTGGGCAAGAAAACATCGATCCCAGCGGCTTCCGCCTCTTGCTGGGCCTGCGCGCTGGCCAGGCCCGTGAGCGCAATGACCTTTGACTTTTTCAGGCCGTTCTCCAATTCGAACTCTCTGATCCTGCGAGTGGATTCCATCCCGTCCATGACCGGCATGGAGATGTCCATGAGCACGTAGTCGAACCGGCGACTGGGCGCGTCTGATTGCGGACCGGGGAGGCAGGAGGCTTTATAGGCGTCGAGAGCTTCTTGGCCGTTCTCCGCTTCCGCGTAGGAGAATTTGTGTTTTTTCATGAACATGACGAGGAGGTTGCGGTTGATTTTGTTGTCGTCTACGAGTAGCACGTGTAGGCTGGGGTTGGAGTTTGGTGGGCAGACGGAGGCGATTGTTTGGAGGGGTGGGGTTGAGGGGTCGAAAGGGGGAGGAGACGGGTAGGAGACCGCGGCGCTCATGCTTTTGACGAGATCGTTTGTTTCGCTTGATGAGGGGCCCTTTGGTGGTGATGACGAGGGGAGCTCTGTCGTCGGGGGTTTGACTTGTTGCGGCTCTGTAGGTGTATCCACAGGCTCCTTGTTGGAGTAGATTTCATTCTCTCTGGCCTCTTCGGCTCTCCTGAGGCAGATGTTTAAGACTTTCGCAAGTTTACGAGGGCCGCATCTGTGTTCCGTCAGTATGTGTTACTAGACCAGTGAATTTTTCACTGGATGGCTAGAGATACTTACGGCTGGGGGATTACTTCAACGATCGAGCCCAGGTCGTTCAATGCCTGCTGCTGGTCTCGAGAGATGGAGATGGCTTCTTCGGCACTCATATATATGATGACGATGGGGACTCGGCGGTTGGGCGGAGCGCTAATGGCCGCCTTCCGGTGCATTTCGACGAGCTTTTCGAGTGGAGGAGGCTCACTGTACAGATATATATCTGCGTCCTCGCGATCCATATACTGAGACTTGGAAACCCGCATACCGAACCAACTTTCGCAGGTTTCGCGGATTGTCTCCTCCAATCTTGTGATGTGGTGGGTTGAATCCCGTGGAGGTTCTGGTTCCAGTAGAACCAGGTGGCGACCACGAGTCTTCTCGCCAAGGAGGCAGATGTCGTCTTCAGGGGCAGTCGTGGCATGTTCAGTAGCTGGTGCCAAACTGAGATGCACGTCTATCTCCGTCCCGACACCTTGTTGCGACTTGACTTCCAGGGTGCCTCCGAGAGAATCCACAATGGATTTCACAATAGACAATCCAAGACCAGTTCCAGGCTGGAATGGATCTTCTTGGCTGAAAGGAATGAACATGCGGTCGTGCTGGAATTGGTCCGACATGCCTTTTCCGGAGTCGGTGACTCGAAGAATCGCGTTGATTTTGGAGCTGTTCGGAACCTCATGAGCCCGCAGTGAGACAGCGACAAACCCATTGGATGTGTATTTCAACGAATTGCCCAAAAGGTTCATGATGATTCTCCGAATAGCTCCAGGTTGAGTCCTGATCATCCAAGACCGTTTTGGGGAGACGTCTAGCAAAAGAGACACCCCGCCGTGCGTGGTGTTTTCAACGTTGATGACATCCTTGGAATCGGCACGCGGATTGATTTCCGGTTGTCCGTTCGTCACTGATCCAGCGATAGGCATTCGTTTGAAAGCATGTCCAGCGCTGACGGCCTCTGCGACTTCCTCAACCAATGTGCCCAAGTCGATCTCTCCGGTCATGCTCAGACTTTCCAAAGAAGAGTCTGACGAAAGATTCACAAGCTTGTTTTGCTTGGCATGGCGTCTCATTTGTGCTCGACCTAGCTTGTTGATCTTACTGTAATCAAGCACATGATTGAGGGTGTCCAGTAGAGTTCTTCCACAAGTCACAATGGATGTGATCAACCCAGACTGGTACGCGTCCGAGGCTGTGTCTGAAAGGAATTCGGCCGCTCCCAAGATGCCGTGTAATGGGGACCTCAACTCATGGCTCATTGATGCGATGAAGGTGGTCTTCGCCGCCTCGTTTCTCTGCATGTTCATACGAGTGACCTCGCTGACTATGCAATTTCCGAAGGCACGCAGATATGACAGATCTGAATCCAAACTCATCATGCGACCGGTAACAGAAGTCCATAGGAAGCAACCAGCCATAAGACGTTCCTCGGAGTGGTCATAGAGCGGAATGAACACAACAGTCTTGGCTCCAGGAATTTTCTTGAGAAGCTCCTTATGATCCATGCGACGCTTGCGCACGCGGACACGTGGGTTACCGGATCCATCGGCACTGTTCAAAGTTGGTGTTTGAAATCGGGCTTCGCGATCACTGGCTCCAGAATCGTCCTCAGAAGATACACCCGAGCCCTGATCCGTGAACGAGAACGTCTTGCCTTTTGGGAACAGCGAAAAGTATTTCTCCAGAGTACCGAGAGTAAGAGCAGAGCCGCTTTCCACGTCGGCTCGAGCTTGGTCGTCAGCAATCGAGAAAGCGAGGATTTTACAAGGTCTTGCAGTTGGTGTGCTATCAGAGTCTGACGTGTTCGTCTCCCAACGTTCCGAATCAGAACTGGCGGAGGGATCGCCACTGGAAGTGTCGTTTGTTGTTTCTTTGGCAACATTCCTTGGTTGCGGTGCATCGGCACCAAATTGAGACATTGTTTCCATGTATGTGCCGCGCCCAGATGTCGCGGTCGCACCGAAGATCGCCGCACCGTCTGCAAGAGTCGACTGACGCAGGATTTCGGCCGCGCGGTGGAACATACGAGACATACTGTCTCCCTTCTCTCCTTTGATTGTGAAATTGTTCGAAGTTCGCATTTTCTGCCGGCGACCAGAGTTCCGACTGACTAGAGGCGGTCGTTGTCTTTGTGAAGGCAAATGGCTTTCAGCGGCATGAACTGGTTCGCTTGAAGGTTTCGCAGGGGTTTCAGGACCAGATTCGTTGCCACTGAGGTCGTCCCGCAAGGAAGTACAACCTTCGATGAAAGACGCCATGCCTCGGACGATACGCTCACCCTTGAATCGGTCTACCCTGTCTCGCGCCCCTGCAAAATTTTAGTCAGCACCACTGTGACACAAGAGCTATGGGTACCAGATGAATGACTAGTTATGCACAGGCCAGAAGCAGTGCATGCGAGCCCTGTAGATGAAGGTCTGTTCTGTGGCAGCTGCAGTGCGGCTACCACCTCGACCACATCGTAAGGTCCTCACAGACTCGCTAGAATCCTTGAAAGAATATGGAACGTACTGTGTGATTATTAGCACGGATTCGATTCTCGTTTAGCCACGGATTTACCATACCATTCTAAATGCTCTATCACGGACTGAGAAGTTTCTTGCATCAGCTTCAGTTCCTCAACTTTCAGAGAATTTCGCGGCGTTTCGTCAGAGATAGCCACGGCTCCAATGACATAGCCATTGCGTGAATAGACTGGAACACCAGCATAGAATCGCACTCCAGGCTCCGAGACGACATATGGTCTGTCTTTGAATCGGTCATCCAGCCGACAGTCCGAGACTATGAGGCCTTTGGCCGTGAACGTCTGTCCGTTCTCCTCGTCGACAGCTGTGCATACATTGAACATGGCATGCTCGCAAATGGCATCCGGCCTGGACAGGACCGCACTGCCCAGCCATAGCTCATCATCTTCTGCAGTGCGGCTGCTAGCAATGGAGACCGTCCGGGTGGCTTCGGCGAGAATGTACTGGCTGGAAGTGTCGATGAGAGAGATCATGCAGCGGCGCACATCGAGGCGGAGAGCCACGAGCTGAGCGAAGGCGGTAAGTGCTTTGTCTCTCGAGGCTCGCGCCTGGTAGCCTTGATCTTGGAGGTCGTTTATGGCCAGACTTTCGACGTGGTCAGCCACGTTCAAAGATGAGCCGTGGGCAGAGAGCCATGGCTGGTAGATCCGGTGCACCTCGCGCTCCTCCAGAGAAATGCGCGCATTTGGCGTGGCAGCGGGAGCCATGCCAGGCAAGTCACGCGATGCCAGAAGGTCCAGGTCGCATATACAGAGTTTTTGAGGCGTTTCACGATGGAGAACTCGTGGATGTCAGGCTACAGACGTGTGAGAGCGGGAGTCAGCGTAACGATAACAACACCGCCGCCGCAGACGTGCGCGGCAAGGTGGCGGCGGCGGCGGAGTATGTACCGGGCATTGGGCAGGCGAATTTGCAAGCGATACCAGTCTGCCGGTTTTGGTTGTTGTTCCATTGGACTCGATTGGAGCAAAATGCCTATGATCCTGGTCGGGATCACGATCCGGAAAGTGGGTCCCACCGGTTCTAAGAGCGGCAAAGGTGTTTGAGCGCACAAAAGCAATTACGGACACGCAGCCTGTGGATATCTTGGATGGGGCTTCGCCTTTGGACTTCTAAGCACTTCGTCTCATGTTTAACAGACTCGCAAGCAGTATAGTAGGAGGTATGGCACTATTGAAAGACTACATTGCACCTGTCACTCGAAAAGACAGAACTGACAGGTTTAGAAAGGACCCTAGTGGCAAACTCTCACAATCATGACACCCTACCACGTGCTGTCGGCGGGTTCGGGGCGTCGTTAGACTGGCGTCATTAGACTATAGTAGTGATTTCAATTGGTCAACCAACCAAGCGTCCAATTCCTTGAGGGTGCCTCGGTTCTTTGCGGCGCGGCGAGCCAGGCCATCCGTGCCATCTTCTTCACTCGGCATCGCACTATGTCCAATTTGGCTACACTTACAGGCATACCATCTACAAGATAGCGAGGACGTTGAATATCATCTTCGCGCACAGAGCATCGGTACTTGTCAATCATGGTGTTGCCGTTGCCTCTCCGAGTCCCGACGATAGCCCTACGGGCAAACTGCACCCTCCGCTCTCGGTTGCTTCAGCCGCACTTGTCATCAGCCCCGGCGCTAAAAGAGTCGAGACCGTTCCATGCCTTAGTATGAGGCATGTGTTGCATGGTATAGAGGACGCAGGAAGAGGGAACAGAACAAGACAAGCGCGAGAGTATCATGTGGTCAGACACTAAAGTACCGCTGCTCACTGCCTATGTGTGACAGAGCGAACAAAGCACACGGTTTGTCAATCGCCCGTGCCTAATTTTTCGTTCTAGAAATACGCTGGGCAGCCCTGTCAACATCCTGGTCGTGGTGTTCCAGGATGTCAGTGTGTTCGTTGCCCGCCGTCGTTCCTCTAGTGATGCACATCACATATTCCGATGCTGGATGCTTTCGCTCTCTGCATCAATCGACTGACTGTCCCATGGCGCTCCCCCTTCGCCTTTAGCGATTCCGAATAGCTGATAAATCATTGTAGCAAACTATGATGAAACAGTTGCGCAGCTGATAGTCTCTGCTGTGAGTCCCATTGCAACGCACATCGCAAGTAGCCGAAGATCTCCGTTGTTGATGTCTACTCCTCTGCTTGGTCTCAGAAAATCGACAGCATTTGTGACGACTTAGTGTCTCCAGTGTCATTGACGATGCTAGTATGCTTTTGTATTATTGATCGACTGTGTTCGCTGGTATAATTCTGTGAAGCCTTAGAGCTTCTGAATTATCGCGAAGAATTGAGCACGGCGTGACTCTAATATGAGGTGACCAAAAAGGTGCCTTCGCAAGATCCTTGATGCGCGTGCTACGCATGGTGGTCCGAAGGATGAAATTGAGATGTCGTAACAATGACCGCGTATCATCGCAAAGAACTGAGGTGGCAGTGCGGACCTAACCCTTTTGGGTCGAGGCAGGTGCAGCAAACCGCTACCGCAACCCGTCAGAGTTTTTGAAGCAATTTTGATATAAGATTGCCCAAGCCATTGGAAAGAATAAGAGAACTTGTCGTGACTCGGCCATGAAACACTATTCAAGAGACCGTAGGTAGCGGGGCATTAAGCCTTGAAAGGCCTTGTTCACTTGCTCAAAATGCTATGTCCTCGCTGTTTCAGTTTCGGCTCCATCTTGAGGTACAGGCTGTGGCTCGTCCTTTAAGTTGTCCAAGCAAGGCGCCTTGAACATCTCGCCACTGTATGCACCTCTGGCCGTGCCCACTGCGATGACCGCCCACAAAAGGATGACGGCAACCCCGAATATAGTTCCCAGAACCCTGAAGAACAACGACGGTAACTCTTGTCCGATCAATATCGTGCTACAAGCATAGACGCCTAGCGGGAAAGTGAAGCCCCACCAGCCCATGTTGAAAGGCACTCCTTGCTCTTTTGCCGTCTTCCACAAAGCCGCTACAGCAAAGCTCAACCACAGCAGTCCCCAACCCCACATGATGAAAGCCACGAAAAATCCGAGAACGTAGGCGATTCTTCCTGCCATTGGGTCAAGAGTCTCTGTGAGTGGGAAGATGGTCGCCGCCTGCTTCCCAAGGTTCAGTATGCCAAAGCCCCCAAATCCGAGAGGACCAAGAGGCAGAAACACGCTGACGATGACTTCGCGTGAAGGCATTTTGTACAACGCTAAGCGGTGAAAATAGATCGTCAAAACCACGAAGGCCATCGGCGTTGCCATTCCCCAAAGCGCATAAGATGTGAGGATCACACCCAGAGCCAACTGTGGCTCGGGCATGACCGATGCTATCTCGGAGCCGACTCCAGCTGCCACAATTGTTGCGGCTATGGGAAGAAGTTGAGCGGCGGTGATGCTGTCGAGGGATCTTTGGTAGGAAGACGACATGAGCAGAACTCCGAGGCTTACAGTGACCACCACTGCGACAATGCAGTCCAAAACCCATATCGCGAAGGCGAAGTAAGCAGCCCAGACTCCCCATGCTGGTACGCAGACTTGTACCCACATGTTGATCAATGTTGCGAAGCCCATGGGGACTGTACCCAAAAAAAGGCTGTTGTTGGGATCTTCGATCATGACTTTCCAGATCTCAGGCCAGATGGAATACCTCAGCACGGATACTGCGACGGCCAGGAAGAATAAGACTGTATTGAACGCAAAGACGATGATGCTCAGCCAATGCAGCCAACTGCCCTGCCATGGAATTGAGCGAAGTATGACAGCCACGATTCCAGTGCCCATGGTGGTCACAAACCAGGCGGGAGAAAAATTGCGAACGACTCGACGCCATCCTTGATTGTTCTTGCAAGGTTTTGATGGCCCTCTTGCTTTGGCGTTGGTGCCTCCGTCAGTCGGATCTTTCTTTTCATCCTTCGTGCTGCTATTGCCCAGTGATGAGCTAGTATGAAGTCGTTGCACAGCGGGTACGCTGACGGCTGGGGTATCCATATTCGTGTCCAAACGTCCTAGATGGTCCGGAAAGATATATAGAACACAACAGAAGAGAAAACAGCATTCGCCCGGGAAGATACGGATTCGCCTGTCAGACCGAGGCTCTTGCCGTAGACTGGTCAGCTACCAACAAATCAGCATATTCAAATACTGGAGTCACATCGACACGTGAGTCGAATGGTGGAACGAGTTCCGGAAAGCAAGAAGTGAGATGGCAAATGTAGGGTAAGTTACATGTACGCATGGAGAGGCTCGAGTCATGCTCAGTGTTGGTGACAGCCGAGTCGGTGAATTGTGGGGCCGACATGCTCAAACCTTTTGCCAGTTGCCGACGTTCTTGCTGCTTCGTGATCACAGCATTATTCGCTTACATAGCGTACGGGCATAGGGGTGAGATTTCCAATCACTCATGCACGTACTGTCGGTATGACCTGTTCTTAGTGTTAGAGAAGGGTAACAGGATGCAGATAACTAAGGCCTCTCGTTATTGATTTGAAATGCTACTTGGCATACAGTATCTCATGCAATACCTCTCTGGGTTGTGATACTCAAATATATGGACTGGATACTTGATAAAGCAGGGTGAGTTTGTCAGGATGGATTACTGAACGCTTGCAACTCCAATGCCAAGGGGCTTCGATGATGGATACTACCTCCGTAGTAGCACGAAGTCTTCACAACCTTCTGGGGCAGTGCAACCCACAAACACCAATGGTGGACAGTCAACTAGTAGCCACCCCACTCCCCACTGACCTCCGCTCTACTGGAGTGCGGAGTATCATATTGCCATAGCATTGCCGTCTGTGCCATCCGCGGAGTGGGGTGGTGTTTTCGGCGATGGTGCGATGATCGCACGAGGCACTCAAGAGTGAGTACTGTCCGGGTTCTGCTATTTAAGTAGCGAGGTCTTGGGGCCAAAATTCTTTGGTGTACGCAGCGAGAGGTCTGACCCAGACATGTATATTCAAAGCACTATCATCGGCACAGCCGCCGGTCTGGCAGTCACACCGCTGGTCTATGCAGGACAAGCACGAGCCCAGAATGCTTGCACGTCGGCGGATATACCTCATCCCAACATCTTCGGAGCCGAGATATTGAACATCTCGGCAAGCGAGTATCACAACCAGACAATACTCTCTGACGACCCGGCATTTCCCGCCAACCTCACCGTATCATACTGCGGCGTCAATGTGTAAGTCCCTTTCTTCAAACGCCGACATCTTGTTGCTTCGTGACTAAAGTTCGACCAGCTCTTACACGCATCCTGGGTGGAATGATATCGTCAACATCAACATCTGGCTTCCCCTCGATGACTGGAACGGGCGTTTCCAAGGACTGGGTGGCGGCGGATATCGTATGGGTGCAGCTCCGGCTACCCTTGTATCAGCTGTCAAAGATGGCTACTCAGCAGCGACCACTGACGGTGGTCATTCGGGTGGAACTGCCGATGATGCTGCACCGTCACACTGGGCTCTACTTTCACCAGGAAACTTGAATCTGCCACTCTTATACGACTTTGCTTCCGTCGCATTGTCGGACCTGGCAGTCATCGGTAAAGCTATCACTGAAAGCTACTACGGCAGAAAACCGGATTATTCGTACTGGACTGGCTGCTCGACGGGTGGAAGACAGGGCCTGATGCTGGCGCAGCGGTATCCAGATCTGTACGATGGCATCCTGGCAGTGGCACCTGCTATCAACTGGGATACCTTCCTCGTCGCTGAGTACTGGCCTCAGCAAGTCATGAATCAACTCGGCGTGTATCCTACGCCGTGCGAGACTGAGGCCTTCACTAAAGCTGCGATTGCTGCTTGTGACGGTTTGGATGGACTCGAAGACGGGGTCATCACGGATGCGAATGCATGCCAATTTGATCCCTACTCAGTCGTCGGACAGGAGATCACTTGCGAAGATGGCACCACGCAAGGCTTTACCTCTGGAGGTGCGAGAGTGGCTGAAGTTACATGGACTGGACTAGTAGACCCTACTGGAAAAAGGCAATGGTACGGTCTCAACAAAGATGCCGATCTGTCAGGAATTGCAGGGACTGCGGCATCCGCGGACAATTCTTCATTTGGAGGTGCTCCCTTCAGACACTCTGTCGATTGGATCAAGTGGTTCGTCGCCAGAGATCCCTCGTTTGAAATCAGCAACATGACCAACGAAGAGTACTTCCGCATCCTGCATCAGTCGCGCAACCAGTTCTCCAGCGTTGTTGGAACGTCCGACCCTGATCTGAGTCTTTTCAAGACCCTGGGTAAGAAGATGATCACATGGCACGGGCTGGCTGACGATGTCATCTTCCCGAATGGTACTGAAGACTACTACAAGAGAGTTTCAGAGAATATTCCCGAAGTCCAGGACTTTTATCGCATCTTTGAAGCTCCAGGCATTGGACATTGCAGTGGTGGCTCTGGTGCGCAGCCGGTTGGTGAGCTTGATGCCTTGGTCAAGTGGGTCGAGCATGGTGAAGCGCCTGACACCCTTTTTGCTGTTAATACCACTCTGAGTGGCGAAGCGAAGATTCCCGGCGATGTGCATCCTTCTCGCAAACTCTGCGCATGGCCCAAAGTACAGAAGTACAATGGGGGAGATCCTGCAGTGGCGAAAAGCTTTGATTGCGTTTAGAAATTAGCCACTTGGCTTGCTACATCATCATGGTCGTCCCGTTGAAAAGTGTTGGAAGTAGACCCATGATGTATGAAATAGCAAGATGTTGCAGAAATAAGTGTCGCAACAGACGCCTCGTTTGAATTGGTCAATTGCCGAGGTCGTACCTTCATCACTGTGCATCTCAACGAGCATGTGAAGACAAGCTCGCAAACGATGCAGCAACGGCCCCCAAAAACATCAAAGTATACTTTCCCTTGTATAGTAAAGTTCTTGGCCAAGGTCACTGTGGTCTCAAAAGCCAGAGGACCCAAAGTCACACAATCCCAGCCATCTCGTATCCCACTTCCATCAAAACCGAAGAGCAATCATCATGTCCCAACGTCTAGCAAACCGCACAGCCATCGTAACCGGCTCCTCCGGTTCCCTAGGCCAAGCGATCGCCATCGCTCTCGCCTCCGAAGGCGCCAACATCTGCTGCGTAGACCTCTTCGCAGCACCTCGCAACCAGGTCAACCCTTCCACAGGCAAAGCAGATGACTACCACAACCGCTCCACCACCACAGAAACGACCCTGTCGATCCTACACAAGCGCCACGGAAAGGGACGAGCCATCTTCGTACAAACCGACGTGACGTCTCCCTCGGCCTGGCAGAACGCAATCACCAGCTGCGTGAAGCAGTTTGGGAGACTTGATATCCTCTGCAACAATGCCGGCATTTCTGTGGAATCTACGCACGAGCGCCCACTTCCTATTCACGAGACTAGCGAGGAGGACTGGGACCGCACTCTGGCAATAAACTCCAAGTCAGTCTTTCTAGGCTGCAAATACGGCATCGAGCAGATGCTTGCGCAAACCATGTTACCTGGAGCGAGGGATCGGGGGTGCATCGTCAACACGTCATCGGTGCAAGGCCTCGTGGCATACTACAACACGCCAGCATATTGCGCGTCGAAAGGCGCCGTGAGCCAACTGACAAAACAGGTGGCGCTGGATTACGCAGGGGAGAAGATCAGGTGTAATGCAGTGTGTCCAGGTTTTTTGCAGACCACGATGACGCAGAATTTGCAAGGCGACCCGGAGGCTAGGAAGAAGATTGATCAGGCGCATCCGTTGGGAGGAATGGGTGTTGTTGAGGATGTGGCTAGGAGTGTTTTGTTTTTGGCAAGCGAAGATGCCGGGTGGATTACTGGTCAAAACTTGCCGGTGGATGGCGGTTACACTGTGATGTGACGTGGCGATGGACACGAAGACAAATGAAAGGAACGAGAGCGTCGTTTTGAAATGCAAAATCTCCTTGTGAATTACATTATGCAGCCGGAAAAGAGACTAAGAGGTATAGCAAGCCAGCCCTCGCTTCAGTCCATCGCATGCATAGAAAAGAAAAACCATCTCGCTCAATCGCTGTCGTTAAACCATGCATGTCGGGTATCCCATTAAACACCAGTGTGAACGCCATTGTAGAACCAATCATCTACCGTGAATCATAGCTACGCGAGAGACTTGAAAGCCGTGCAAGGTTGACCGAAAGGCTGCATTGCAGGCGGGGTTTGAGTCGTGTTGCTCAAATTAAAGAATGAGCACACCAGCCACGGCGGCAGCGAGGCCACCCATGGCGACGTGCTTGGCACCAGCGGCGTTGGTGGGCTGCTCAGCTGGTGGGGCCTCGGTGGTGGAAGCCTGGCCAGCGCCAACCTCAGTACTGGAAGTAGGGGAGTCGGTGGCAGTTGGAGCCTCGGTGGTGGAAGCGCCTTCGGACTCAGACTCAGTTGGCGACTCGCTGGCGGTATCGGTCGGAGCGGCCGTGTAGGAAGCCGAGTCGGTGCTCTCGCCACCAGTCGGGTTGGCAGTTGATTCGACTGGAGAAGACCCAGCAGAGCTGGAGGCGGCGGGAGACTCGGTGTTGGAGGTCGGGACAGCGGTGGTGCCGGAAGACTCGACGGGGTTGGCGGTGCTCTCGCCGGAGGTCGGGGTCTCGTCGGTCTCGCTGGACTCTGGAGCAGTGGCGACCGGAGTCGTGCCCTCAGGGGCAGAAGTCGGGGCACTGCCGTAAGAGGCAGGCGAGGAAGCGCCCGGGGAAACCGGGGACGAAGCGGTAGCTAATGAAGTTTGTGAGTTTTCCACGTCCGTAGGATTCGAGGTAGCGACAGGAGAATCGGATTGTGACGGAGAAGTGGGCTCGGCGGTGGCAGGCAGGCTTGTCAAACCGTAACTCGAGAAGAGCTCGGGAATGAAACTGAGGGATTGGAGCGAGGGATCGGTGGCGTGGGCAGAGGAAAGAGCGGTGATGGCATTGTAGTAGGCAGAAGACAATATTGAGAGGGCATTGGTGGCATCTGGGCCATTGCTGGAGTCTTGGCGTGCAGCAACGGAATGACACTCACCAGCACCACAATTAGTCTCAGTGACGGTGACGGTCACTAGAGAGTTGTTAGCGATGTGCCTGCTATGGAAGTCCAAGGATGAGTGAGTGAGTGAGGTGACGTACCAGTCTGGCCAGCAACGGCGGCGATGAACGCGGCGACGCCGAAAACGACGGTGGAACGCATGCTGACGGTGATGAGAAGGTTGTGGTGATGATGTGGTATTGGATGTGGCGTGTTGGGGGAGGTTGAATGGATGTTTGGTAGAAAGAGGATAGGTAGCTTGGTACGGGTGAGAGTGAGAGTGTGGATATGTTTTGGAATCGCGTGTGAAGAGTCGCGGTGCGGGCTGGGAGAGGCAAAAGGTTAAATGTTTCGACGAGGTGTGCTGGGAGAGGGAAGGCGCACGGACCCCTTGCGCAGACTGCTCCTTCCCGCCACTCGACTTGTTTTGTTTGCACAGCAGTTACCGTGGCGGCGCCCATAAACCATCCTATGCTACACCGCATTCACATGAGACCGTTGATGCTACAGCGCAGCGTGCATGCGTCCCTCGCGCTCGAAGCCTGTTCCTGTCCACCCTCGCCGCCGCCTTGGAAGCACCCCTGCATCAATCCCACATTTCGCCCCAGACGAGCGCATGTGTCTCGCTCAATCAGGGATAAGACATGGAGAAATGCTTGTTTGTCCATGAACCTGATCGGGCTGATCGATACTAGCAAACGGGCAATCCATTTTGCTCGAGAGGCACACCCAAGACTGCGGAGAGACGACGTTTGAGGTGAAGTGAGGTTGGGAACCTCGAAAGTTGGTGGTTGGAGGTGACGTTTGACTGCGGCTAATGCTTAGCGCCCGCTGCCCTGGATTCCTCCTATGGTGCTCCCCCATGCTTTCCATGGAGGGACTTCTTGAAATCCCAAGCAAGGAATCAAGCACACTCTTTACATTAGTGAGTTAGCATTTGATGGTGACTTATTTTTCGGTCTTCGGTCTTCGTATTGTTAACTCCTCAGGCTTTCGCGGGCGTTTCAACGAGCAAAACAGTTGGCTCTGGTTCCCCCAACGATGCAGCCCCGGTGGCTGCTCTCTCGGGTTGCAGGTACTGTGCCCGTGAAACCGGGTCGACGATCTGTGACCCCTCGTCCAACGGCTTCCAACATTCTCGACCAGATGGCCGTGCACAAGGAAGTAACGGCGCACAATGGAGCGCAGGGGCTTGCCAAAGCAGCAAATGGCAGATTTAACCGGTCAAGTCCTTGATTGCCCGTGCTCACGCCCAAAAGGACTTATCAATCTACAACTAGCCATGAATATTGGGAACACCAGCGGCGTTTGCAATTCTTCTAGGTCACGGCAACAAGCACAATTAACATGCAGTGTTAGGACGCGCGTCGGGGAGTCGGCTCTGCAGACGCTTGCATCGACGAACGCAGTGTTTTGCGCCCGCGTAGATGTCTACATGTATATATGACATAGGTGAATACAAGTCTTTTGACGTTGCAACCTAGGGCGACAGCACAAGATGATGGGGAGAATCAGGGCAAAGTTTGTAGTGAGTGTTCTGTAATGAATAAAGTACATGATACTGTGTGCATATATAAGACGTCACGACAGGCCAAGGTCTGCAGCAACGGTGCAAGGCAATCCCAATGGATTCAGGTGATCTCTATCACTATTGAGAAGTTAGCAAAGTCCTTTGCCATGTTTTCTCGAATGTAATTGTGGTAGTTTGGGCGTTGTCAGACAGCAGTTGGACTATAATATGAATCGACATTGTGATTCCGATCAGGTCTGTGTATTATATGCTTCATCACAGAAACTGGGGGCAGGGGGTAAGTAGTAGAAGAAAAGTGACATACCTGTGAAGCCGTACCAGTATTACTCGTCAAATCTGTGACTTGTAATACTGGTGAAGTTGGTGAAAAGACGTTCAGTTGGAATTCTCACCAGCACGATTAATATACGAAGTTTTGAGCGCTCGTTTCACCTCCCCCTTTGGGCTCGACTTCCGTCACAACGCCCGCTCACTCGTCCGACTCCAAGAGACGGACAGCGCGATTCATGGAGTAATCGCGGCTCCCACATCCTACACTCTCTACCACGACAACACAGTCACGCACATGGAGAATCTGAGTCTCCATGATGCCGGCCCACAAGGCCAGTCTGGTCCGCCGCCGATGGGCCAGCAACCTCCGCCACAACAGAACCTAGGCCAGCCGCCCCAAGTACCGCAGCTGCCACCTCAGATGTTCACAACGGCCGCGCAACTGCTCGATCTTACCGATAGTGAGTGCGCCAGTGCGCGAATGCGCTCAGATTCTAGAATGAGAGGCGCTGACACAAGCGCGCTAAAGAGAAGCTCATGGTCGCCCTGAGAGATGGGCGCAAGTTGGTTGGAGTATTGAGAAGTTGGGATCAGTTCGGTATGGCTATGGACAATCAAGAGACGTACGGGACAAAGGGTGGACTTTGACTCATGAACGCGCAGGCAACTTGGTGCTCCAGGATACCGTCGAACGTTTGTTCGTCCAACAGCTTTACGCCGACATTGAGCGTGGCCTCTTCCTCGTGAGAGGTGAGAACGTGTCGCTCCTGGGAGAGATTGTAAGACCCAATATCACATGCGACAGAGAGACATGAGGCTGACCGTTTCCAGGATCTCGACAAAGACGACTACGTCCCTCCACCCTTCGAGCTGGCACCAGTGGAGAAGGTCTTTGCTTTGAAAAAGGCAGAAGATGCCCAGAGGAAGAAGTCGGACAAGTCAAAGCAAAAGAAGCTCGCCGCTTTCGGTTTCGAGGTTGAGCACCACGGCGAGGCTATTTTGTAAAGGGGAGAGGGCCACACATGAAACCCAGCGCGGATCGGAAGCAGACGAACGGCTTCGACATGATAACTTACCAATGTTACATACGTCTTGAACATGCGGACGTGTTCTTGCAAACATCATTGCTACATCCTGCTCACGGCAGTTCGACTTGATCCAATCTACATCCATTTGAATGACTTCAGCCTGTGGGAGGCTGCGTGGCGGCTCAAGAAACCTTACAATATTTGCGTAGCAAGCTTGTGCGTTTGTTCGCTTCATGGAGCACTCGGCGCCACGAAGCGTTTGAAGCCGTCTAATCGACTCCAGAATAAACATGCGCGGCAGCTATAAGCCCGAATGGCCTTGATTCGACATAGGAGACGGGCAAGCGAGCTCGAATCCAGTTGTGAGTGTTGATTTGAGCTGCTTATCACAGCCGCTCACCATCAGATACCATGTGATTCATATGATTAAATTAATGATTGCAATGACTACATGTATGTGGCATATGCGTTGCAACGTAATGCGGCATAGCTACCTTGGGCGTGGTGACCATTTGACCTCACAACACACACGCAAAGTCATGCGGGCAGCTGCGGCCCGAGCCTAGGCAGGCCCTAACCGTTCACTTCGCACTCGCACCATTCACTTACGTTCCTTTCCATACTTTGAGGTATCTTGCGACACACAAACATCAATCACCTGCTTTGCGAACATCTTCGCTCATCTCTTCATGTTACACTCATGCGGTCATCACAAACACACAAACAGAGTGAGGTGTGAATTCGAAGTGTGTTGAGTGAGGTAACCTCGTGACTTAGCGCGGCCGGCTTGCGCCACAATTGCTCCTTCCTTGTCAAGGTACGTTGCGCTCTTGCTTTCTCAGAAGCAAACGAACCTTTCAACACTGCAATATCAGTCATCCTCTTTCTCCATTCCCTACGACAACTTTCGCTTTCATTCAAGGGACCGATTCTCGAGGACATCGACACGAAACACTCTCAGTCTTCAACGCAATCCTGCTCGTACTCCACGCACGATCCTTTGGACAGCCTTTGATTCACCACGCGGCGCATTAGGTCTTCACGACCGGTACTGGATCGGCTGGATTTGGTCTTCGCGCCGATCGGACCTTTTCTCTACCTGGCAACAGCAGCAGTGACAGCAGAGTAGCAGGCAGCGGATTCACGATACCTCCTGGATACCGGACGCGGATTGCTGTTGGTCACAAAACAGTTCTGGTCAGCGCAAAGTACTGATTAGAACGCGCAGGGTTTACCGACCGCCATCCAAGGCGTCGACGCTGGCCGACCCGGGCCCTGGGCAACTCAGTCCATTTCTCTACACAGAGATCAGTGCGCTTGTGAAAGCTGTCATTCGCAAACTCGGATCGTACGGTCTTGAGATCAACAGTAACTTTACGTTAACTCTACGACTCAACACCAATTACGACGACTACAAGTGGAGACCCTTCTCCAGAGTCCCGATCATGCCGTTCGACCCGAAAGCACCTTCCATCGACACAGATAGTGGCGAAGACGACAGCATCCGTGTCGCCTCCACACGTCCGATGGACATCGAAAGTAGCGATGAGAATGACGTTTCACTTTCTGACTTGAAGAAAGTCGATCGCTCGCAGGTCAGCAATCCACAGCAAGCTACCATATTGTCCAACAAGATCAAAGTCTCTGTGCCGACGAAGACATCAGAACAAGACGTTGAGATGGTTGACGCTGAAGTCACTAATCTCGACGATGATGAGGAAAATGTCACAGAGTACTCATTCAAACCAGAAGACGATGTCGATCAGAAGGAGTTGGACGAAGAGTCCGATCTCGATGATGTCCGCTCCCACATCAGCGTTTCCGATGACGAACCAGAAGTTCCACCAATCGATGAAGTTCCATGGAGGAGTATGAATCGTGACCAACGTGCGACGTACGAGCGTATGTTCGGCGAGGTTGCGCAGCGTCCCATCCATGGCTCCTGGAACTGCACCGAGCTATACCAGCAGAATCTCGATGAGAAGTGCATGAACTACGTCAAAGACTTCCCAATATCCGAATGGGTACTACCGCGCCATGTTGCAGAATCAACAGTCGAAAAGGTGTTGGAACGTGTCCGCTGGCGGGCGTTTGGCATCAAGATTTTTGGCCCACAGCCTTCCTCAAACCGTGGTCCCCAGCCTCAGCCTCAGCTTGCGCCGCAGCATCACACTCACTACCCGATGCCCAATCACCAAACTTTGCGCTCACAGCCGTTAGCTCAACCTATGGCTGTGCCGCCTGGCACTCACATGGGCCAGCCCACGCGTCAGGCCGTGCCTTTTGCCCACCAGCAGCAGCACCACCACCATCCCAATGGCAATGCAACCATGCCAATGCATCGACCACCGCCATACCCTATGCCAGGTCAGATGCCATACCAAGCTCATCGTGCCATCAAGACAGAACCCGGCGCTTCTGCAAAGGCGCCTCGAAAGCTCAAAATCAACGTGGCCGGTCCCCGTAGTCAGAAGCCTGGCGACTCATCACCCGCTGCTCCGCCTCCATTAGTAGCGCCTACACCGCCATATCCCGCGCGCGCCAGGCCAGATCCTCGCAAAACTGTTGGCAAAGCTGGACGCGGTAAGACCCGCCGTCAGGCTGAAGCTGACGAGTTCCCGTGGAACCGTCAACTGGACTTCATCCAAGCCAGGATTGCTTCAAAGTCAAAGGATACTTGGGATGACTCTGTCTATGATCCTGAGATGGTTGCAGAGATGGCCCGCACTCGTGTTCACAATGAGCCGATCGTGGCTGAGCTTGAGAAGGAGATATCAGAGAAGCAGAGTAAGTCGCCATTGTCATCATGACACCAACTATATCCGTTACTAAGAAAGTCACAGAGGTCTCACGCAAAAAGAAGACTTTGACCAAGACCGAGCCTGAGCCTGAGCCTGAAGCCAGCTCCGAGGACGACGGCGACAATGAAGGCGAAGGCGAAGGCGAGGACAGTGGGCGCCGTACTAAGGGAGGCAGGAAGAAGAGTCGCACCGGCGGCGAATCTGGCAACGATCCTTACCACTCAGGCAACTTTGCATTCGCTGGTCCAGAGGATCAACAACTTGCCTCTACAATGGGAATGCGCTCGGTAGATGAGCTGATCGAGGCTGGTCTGGCGGACAAGATTACTCTGGACGAGCTCTTCCGCATCAAAATCTGCTGGAGTCCAGGCAAGAAAGGGAATTCTCAGGAGCTCCGGCAAGCCAAGTTCTCTGTGAAAGACACAGTCATCACCCGCAAGATGCTTGCAAAAACACCGATCCTCACGCATCGCGCTGGTGAATGCATCATTGACTTCTGCCCAGACCTACTCTGGCGCGACATCCTCCTTCGCATCCTCAGTGAAGCGGGATTCAGCAACAAGGACATTCGCGACCGTTTCTGCCTCAACGGCTCGTTCTCTGACAGAGCCACTGTCGCGAAGCGTCTAGGCGCCGCGCTTGGCAAAGACACCAACCCACCCCGTGGCAAGGGTAAAGAGGCTGCTGCAGAATGGTGTGAGACCAATAGGGATGATTTCGACAACTACCAGGCATTCTTTGGCAAGCGTCCACCGGCTCGGCGCACTGCACACGGTCGGAAGAAGGCACGTGAAGGAAAGGCTGGGGCAGGTGAGGACGGCACTTCGCCCTCGAAAGCGACTGAGAACGACGAAAACAAGAAGAAGCCCTCCAAGCTATCGCTCGACGGTGCTGGAGACGGTGAAAGTGCCGAGGAATCGGATGAGCTGGAGCAAGGCCAGGATGATGCGGTCTCGCTGCAAGACTCTGATGATCTTGATGCCATGTCGGACTGAGGGACGAGCAGATAGCTTAATGACGGTGTTTGTTTCATTGGCACTGCCCTCGTCATTGTGCGCCGGTCGGATTACCGTTCGTACGGACTACAGGCAAGCGCGGCAGGGGAGGCAGAGGTCTATCACGGTGTGCTTCCTTTCTTTCCCAATGCCGTACAGACTTTCTAGTAGATCAGTTGTTCAAACACACCAATATTTCAGAAGAGCCCTGGTGCTGAAATGCATAGATAGGTACGATACCCCAAGCGTAATAAATCGACGAACTCTGTGGGAACAATTGTATGCGCTTCCATGTCCTCCTTCCCTCCTGCCGACCGGGAAAGCGCCAATATGGTGTAGAATCTCACCTGCGCCTGCTCTTCGGCTTTAAGATTGGTAAGGTACGTACGACCCAGGCCTTGTTGAGTGTTTGATACAAATACACCCCTTGACCCGTTAAACAGCTCACGCATGCATCAAGCAACATTACATCTTTCGCTAGCACGATAACCCGCTATCTTTACGATTCAGAAATGGCTTCGACGCCATCGCCAGCGCAAATGCCAACTATTCCAGCAGTGGCACCACAGATGCCGCCTTCACCTACTTTCGAAGATACCGTCGTTATTCCTACTATTGAGGATAATGGCGCTCAGTCAGAGCGATCTTCGCCGGGAATTTCGACACCGCTCTCTCCGCCACCAGAAGACAAAATGCCAAATCGTACGGAACCAGCAAACAACGCAAGAGAATTGAAACTCAAGATCCGCACGCCGTTACCTCCTCGCCACCGATCGCCGAGGTCCAGTCTTCCACCGTGGAAGTACATCTCGCCGCGGCTGACGAACGAGTTCGTTCGCTCGCCATCCGCCATGGCGCACCGCGCATACACCCCAATCATCGAGAGGTCAGGACGCCCAACAACGGCGAGACCAGATGGCAGCGAGCTCTTCGAAGAATATGGCTTGCATGGCCAGACGACCTACACATCGATGCCACTCGAACAGGCGGAACAGGCGGAAAATGCGCTGATGGCAGGACGTTACTTGAACAGCTCAGTGCACAGGTATGGGATATTGGATCAGGTCAATGCGATTGAGGATTACTATGGGGAGGACGTAGAGGCCAGACAAGATGCAGAGGAAAAGAGGCGGCAAAGATCACTAGGCTTCATACAAGGGAAGTGGGCTTTCAAATTTGCCAACCAGAGCACCAATACTTCGCCACAATATAAGACCAGCTGGCATGCTGCTGATGATGGCCCGGCGGTCATCAGAACGAGAAACGGCTCTACAATTTACTGGTCCAACGACCGCATGACAGCGAGCGTGAAAGAAGAGGGAAAGAAGTCAAAGCCTTTGAAAAAGCAGCACAAGAAGTTCACTTCGCCGGTGCAGCAGATTGTCGAAGAAGGGGTGCAGAGCTACCTGGATGCGCTGTCAGATCAATATCCAGCTACAGCCCCAGAGGCACGACGGCCACCATCTCCAAAACCAGCAATGTTGGATTCGGATCCGCCGCTCTCTTCACGTTCGCCATCATCGTCGAAAGCCACAGACTCGAATATGCGGCCTCCTCCCAATTTGCCTCGTTATATTCCTCCTTCCGCGCCACCGAAATTCAAGATTACAATAGTCGGTTGGAAAATCTTCACTTGTCGGGAGCTGATGTACAAATGTCGTTTGGAAAATGCCGAGAGCGCATCACTTTAGATGAGTGCCGCCTCACCAGACACACAAAGCCGGAAGTGGGACGAGGCAATTTCGAAGTATTGGATCAACAATCTCAAGGAGGACGAGTTCCTTAGCCTTGTGTATTTCAAGAATCCCTACGCGCACTCGACCTACGTGAATGTAATCTGGGGCTCTGAGGTTGAAGACAACCGTTATTTCAGATACCTGGTCTCTGGCCCGGGTAACGGCAGAGAGGAGACGAGTCCGAGAAAATTGTACGCGGATGACCTTGGTCCGGAATAGGATACGGCGTTGGCTCGTTATTGGAAGGAGAGAGTTTATACGGAGCAGATGAGACATGTGTCTTATGAGCTGCGGCAGCGTGGGTATGGGCCATTGCTCTGGCTTCAGGAGCGGGCTGATTGGGATGCGGCTTTGTCACCAGAACCCGAGGACCGGGAGACGTCGATCGACACCAACGAAGCGAAGAAGCTCATGGACCAAAGTAGTGGTGGTACGGATGGTGGTGAGCGAAGAGACAGCGGCGGGGCTGACAAGAGCGATGTTAGCATGGAGGAATGGTATGCCGAGCAAGAGAGGCTGCATGGTATGTGATGCTTCATTAGCCACCATAGACTCACGCATGTCCTCGTATGCGCTCAAATGATATTGGACTATCGTACCACACTTGATTACACAGCATGCGACACTTGCCAATGACGCCTTTGACGCCTTTCTCGGACATCGGTCACGGATGCAAGACTCTACCCGCGAGTTTTGGTTTGGGCCAAGTCTTGGCGACAGGCAGGCAACTTTGTCCTGTCGTCGCTCCGCCTGTTCGTCTGCTTTCCGACACCGATCAGGTCAAATACACATCGCTGTGGATACCTGCACTCGTACTTGCAGTCAATCAGACGCCGGTGATCATTCTAGGGGAGTGCATTGACGATTGCCCTCAAAATCATCAGATGATGCCACGTCCAAGCAATTTAGTTAAGGCCCAAGGCTTCGGCGTCCGCGCGATGCGAGCAACCCGACGGCACCGACACCGTTGTATAGAGGCTCATGCAGAATAGAAAAAATCGTCCTTTAACGCTCAAATAGCCTGAAATACGGCGTTTAATCATTTACAAGACTATTCACAGAGACAGCTATACAGCCACTGACTAAAGCCAGGACCTGGACGCTTGCGAAGCTTCGACCGCTGCAAAACTGATTATTTCCATCTCAGCCTCGGGCGACATAGACTGCTATCAGGTTTTCTCGATTCAATAAGAGCTTCAACACCATCAAGAGCTGCGGCATGAGCACAACGACCCCTTTCCCCGCTGTCGAGTTGGCGGACAAGAAGCCGTCCTCGACAAGGTCTGGAACACCGGATCCTATCGACCATGAACTCGAGATTGCAAACCTTGCCCGTCGTGTTTCTGCTGAATCGAAGCACCTTGGTGATGCCTCCCCTTTTGATGCTCCAGAAGGCAGCCCGCTGGATCCCGCATCCGAGAAATTCGATGCGAGACTGTGGGCAAGACGCTTTTACGATGTCGTCTATGCCGCTGACTCTGCCCGTGTGATGGGTGTCGCTTACGAAAAGCTCAACGTCTTTGGCTACGGCAGCGATACCGACTTTCAGCACACTGTAGGAAACCTGGTCTTCAAGTTTCCAGATCTTGCGCGCCGAATGTTCGGCAACCGTGGTCGCAAAGTCGATATACTGCGCGACTTTGAGGGCCTCATCCGACCAGGAGAAATGCTGTGTGTTCTTGGACCTCCCGGATCTGGGTGTTCTACCTTGCTGAAGACTCTTGCTGGTGACACGCATGGTCTGAACATTGGCGAGGAATCGCAGCTTAATTACAATGGCATCTTACCGAAGACACTACGATCGACATACCGAGGCGAGGCTATCTATACCGCAGAGGTCGACACCCATTACTCGATGCTGAACGTCGAGACGACTCTTTATTTTGCAGCCCTGGCACGCACCCCGTACTCTCTGCCGGCTGGAATAACCCGTGAAATGTATGCTTCGCATATGAGAGACGTGGTTATGGCTCTCCTGGGCATCTACCATATCAAATCAACCAAGGTCGGCGATGACTTCGTCAGAGGTGTCTCCGGCGGAGAGAGGAAACGAGTCACCATTGCTGAAGCTACTCTGAGTGGCGCGCCACTTCAGTGCTGGGACAACTCCACTAGAGGTCTCGATAGTGCTAACGCTATCGAGTTCTGCCGAACGTTACGCACTCAGAGTACTGTGTTCGGTACCTCCAGTGTTGTTGCGATCTACCAGGCACCCCAAAATGCTTACGATACCTTCGACACCGTCTGCGTTCTGTACGAAGGACGACAGATATACTTCGGACCTGCGACACAGGCCCAGGCCTACTTTGAACGCATCGGCTTCGTATGCCCTGAGGGTCAGTCTACTCCGGACTTTCTGACTTCCATGTCGAGCGCTGGCCAACGCATTCCCGCTCCGGGCATGGAGAATACTGTGCCACGCACACCCGGCGACTTTGTCAAGGTCTGGAAGAACAGTGCGGAGCGCAAGGTACTCATTGATCAAATCTTGGAGTACAACAAGGAGCATCCGCCAATGTCTGAGAGTGCGCAAAAGTTTGCAGAGCAGAGACAGCTGGAGAAGTCTCGTAAGCAGCGTGTCCGGTCACCCTACACTATGTCCTACTGGAGACAGATCCAGTTGTGCCTCTGGAGAGATTGGCAACGACTGAAAGCCGATCCCAGCGTACCCATCGTTATGCTGGCTATGAATCTTACGGAAGCACTCGTGGTGGCCAGTATCTTCTTTAATCCGGACAACACAACTTCGAGTTTCTACTCGCGCGGCGCTGCCATTTTCATCCTTGTACTACTCAACGCTTTTGGCAGTATTCTGGAGATCATCGGTCTGTACGCGAAACGATCTATCGTCGAGAAACACAAGCGCTACGTCCTTTACCACCCAAGCGCGGAGGCTACTGCATCTATGATCATGGACATGCCATACAAGATCACCAACGCCTTACTAACTGTCATTCTCTACTATTTCATGGTTGGACTACGACGCGAACCGGGCAGATTCTTCTTCTTCCTGTTGAATTCGTTTTTCGTCACTTTGAGCATGTCGATGTTCTTCCGACTATTTGCATCTCTGACAAAGACCATAGAGCAGGCACTTGCACCTGCAAGTCTGGTGCTTATGATCATGGTGCTTTACACCGGATTCGCCATCCCCGTTGATTATATGCGTGGATGGGCGTCTTGGATCAGATTCGTCAACCCTACTTATTTCGGATTCGAGAGTGCTATGGTCAACGAATTCACCGGAAGGCTATTCCCCTGCGATCAGATGGTGCCAACAGGCCCTGGTTATGAAGACATCCCGCAAGATGCGATGGCGTGTGCTGCAAAGGGTGCAAGGCCAGGCGACGCCTTCGTCGATGGTGATGAGTATGTCCGCGTTGCATTCGGCTACGAAAATGGACACAAATGGCGCAACTTCGGCATCTTGATCGCTTTCACGATCGGTCTCTGCCTTGCGCATTTGATCATCAGTGAAATTGTCGCTGCAGCACGCTCCAAGGGCGAGGTCCTGGTCTTCAAGCGTGGGGCTTTGAAGAATAAAAAGCAGAAGAGAGCACTTACTTCCGACGAAGAACAACAGACACAGCCTGGTCGACGTGATCAGCTTACTGATGATAAGGATAATGTTACAGTAAACGTTGAGAAGCAGACGTCTATTCTGCATTGGCAAGACGTCTCTTACTCTGTCAAAACGGGCGGCGAAGAGAGAGTGATCCTCGACCACGTGGATGGCTGGGTAAAACCAGGAACTCTCACCGCGTTGATGGGTGTCAGCGGAGTAAGTTTTGTTTTATTCTTCATCTCAACTGGAAGTCATGTACTAATCGAGATTGCAGGCCGGTAAAACCACGCTCTTGGATGTTCTAGCAAGCCGTACTACTGTCGGAGTAGTGACTGGAGATATCCTTGTCGACGCTGCGCCACGTAAGTGTTCTGAACTTACCCAATCAATTTTGCAACGAATGCTAACGGTAGCACAGGCGACGAGTCGTTCCAAAGAAAAACTGGCTACGTCCAACAGCAAGATCTTCATCTTCCCACGGCCACCGTGCGCGAGACCCTACAGTTCAGTGCGCTTCTGAGGCAGCCGGCGCGCTACAGCAAGCAAGAGAAACTGGACTACGTCGAAAAGGTCATTTCTATGCTCGAAATGCAATCTTGCGCTGATGCTGTCGTGGGCATTCCTGGAGAAGGCCTCAACGTCGAACAGCGGAAACGTCTTACTATCGGCGTCGAGATGGCCGCAAGACCTGCACTTCTGCTCTTTCTGGATGAACCGACATCTGGCCTTGACAGTCAGACCTCTTGGTCAATTTGTGATCTCTTGACAAAACTCTCTCAAAGTGGTCAAGCGGTGCTTTGTACTATTCATCAGCCCTCTGCGATCTTGTTTCAACGCTTTGACAGGCTCCTTCTTCTTGCCAAAGGTACGCAATAGCTCCTTCATGCAGCTATACCATATACTGACAATTTTCCAGGCGGCAAAACAGTATACTTCGGTGATATTGGCAGAAACTCTCGCATACTTATCGACTATTTCGTTCGAAACGGCGCCCAGGACATCTCACCGGAAGCAAACCCAGCGGAATACATGCTGGAGACCATCGGTGCCGCTCCAGGAGTTTCAAGCGACATCGACTGGCCCTCTGTCTGGCGATCAAGTCCTGAATATCAGGGCGTCCAATCTGAACTTCAGGATCTTGCACAAAATCCTCGGAACGAAAAGCGCCTGGCGGATGAGTCGGATTATACCGAGTTCGCTGCGTCCTTCACCGATCAGCTCAAGTATGCTACCAAGCGTACCTTCCAACAGTATTGGCGCTCGCCAGCCTACATCAACTCGAAGGCTCTTCTCACTATCGGAACAGTAAGCACATCCGTTCAATATCGTGCCGTAAACCTCGCTAACAAGCCTAGTCTCTCCTCATTGGATTTTCCTTCTTCATGTCGGATAACACCCAACAAGGCTTGCAAAACCAAGCGTTCGGCGTTCTGGTTTTCTTGTTCACAGTGATCTCCCTCATCCTCCAGGTCATCCCGATGTTCGTCGTCCAGCGGACTCTGTACGAAGCACGCGAGCGCAAATGCCGTACATACCACTGGGCAGCTTTCGTTCTTTCCAACATCCTGACCGAGCTGGTCTGGAACACTGGCGTTGCTGTCATCTGCTTCTTGGCCTGGTACTATCCCATGGGACTCGTTCGCAACGCAGAATGGACCGGCACCGTCCACACGAGGAGCACGCTCGTCTTCCTGACAATCTGGGTGGCGTTCTTATTCGGCAGCACTCTGGCTCATGCGCTCATTGCTGGCGCGCCGGACTCTGAATCCGCTTCAGCTCTGGGCAATGTGCTCGGAATCATGATGTACGCTTTCTGCGGTATTCTCGTTCAGAGGGAGAATCTGCCTGGATTCTGGATTTTCATGTACAGGGTTAATCCCTTTACGTATCTCGCGAGCTCGTTCCTCTCAGCCGCTCTGGGAGAAGCACCCGTGCAATGCGCTGCTGACGAGCTGCTGAGAATGAACGCTCCCGGCCAGCAGACTTGCGGAGAGTACCTCGAGCCCTACATCAGCGCCGCAGGTGGTTACGTTTCCGACCCTTCGGCGTCGGATGCCTGTCAGTACTGCCCGGTCAGTTCGACGACGGAGTATCTTGCTGCCGCTAGCATTAATTTCAGCGATCGGTGGAGGGATTTTGGTTTGATGTGGGTGTATATTTGCGTCAATATTGCCGCTGCCGTTGCGCTGTATTGGCTGTGTAGAGTTCCGAAGGGGAGGTCGAAGTGAGGTATCCAGAGCCTACTCTGATGATGACGGCACGGTGGAATTGAGTAGATTAATAGATTTATAGATCAGACTAATTTCTTGATGAAGCAAGCTCTCATGCAGAGTATCGCCGGTCATATGAGCATTATTACAACACTGGAGAACGTCAGCCTTGCAAGTCAAAGAACTCACAAAATTTATGTCAAAGTCCGACATACAAGCATGCCAGGAGAGTGATCGATTACAGAGCCTATCTCTCCCCGAGACACGTGCTGCCACCATCTTTTCTCAAGGCTGGGAATTACTCCTAGTACTACCATCGCTACAAGACGGGAGATGGAGGTGATACCTTGGTTCCCACATCGGCCGTACGACTCGCTACTGTGCCACCGCCTTGATTTGATTAATTACATCGATGAAGCACTGACGATACGATGTAGTGTAAAGGCAGTGATTAAATCATCGACGGGCGCGACGGCAGGATGGCGAGAGGGCGGGAGGGTGCATATCCGGGCGATCCGATCTGAGTTGGCGAAAAGTTGGCAAAGGCTGGGCGCGCGGAGTGGTGGCGTGAGCGTGAGAGTTAAGCGGTGGCTTAGGTTGGCTTTGGCCCGCCAAAATATCACCACATCGCCGCCCAGCAGCCAGGCAAAACCCACCCCCAAGACATCAAGTGACTTATCCCGCATCGCCTTCGCCCGTTCGATATCATCACTCAATAATACCTTACCCTGCTTCCTCCACTACTGCGTTTTCCTACTTCTCGACATCATAGACACACCACCGCACCACCTTCTGTGCCTTACATAACCACGAATCGCGCTTACTGTTTCCACTGTCGTAATCCCCCCCAGTTCTCAACCCCCGCCCTACCCGTCGACTACGCGCCAAAACGCCGTCACTGCACACAGAGCACACGTAACTATGGGATCAATATTCTGGAGTTCCACCAGGAGGTGGAAAGTGCGATATTGGCTCCTGGCCGCCGCCCTATTCTACACTTCATACTGTTTCCTTCGCGGCATGCCTCTTCTCAGCTCTAACCTCCCGCCCTACACTGGCGAATATGACGTCGGCACCATCGACCTTGAGGTGCCCGTCCATCCACCGCGTCGCGTCGGAGAGACCATCAACATCGAGACTGGTGAACCCGCGTTTCAGGTCGACACGGTGCTCTTTTCAGTATTCTATCCTTCCGTAAACGGCTCGCAGAGCACCAAAGAAAAGCATCTCTGGGTTCCAAAGCCGATTGCCCTTCACGCCGAGGGCTATGCTCGATTTGCCCACATCAACAACTGGCTCACGAACAATGTCTTCGCTCTGGGTCTCTGGACGCTGGTGGGTGGCAATACAGTGCCTGCTGAAGTGGACGTGAGAATGCACGGCACTGCTGCCTCCTCCTTCAAGTACGGTGACCAGGCAGAGCGACCATCAGACGATTACGGCCTACCAGAGTTTCCCGTCATTGTCTTCTCACACGGCATGGCTTCTGCACGCACAAGCTACACCCAGTACTGCGGCGAGATGGCCTCGCGAGGTAACATCGTGGTAGCCATCGAGCATAGAGATGGCAGTGGTCCAGGCTCTCTCTTGATGAACAACGGCACGGCCAAGGGCGTTTTTCACATTGGTGAAGATCAGCTAGACCCGAAGCCAGACACGCCAAAACTCAAGGAGCTGCAATTGGCTATGAGGCAAGCCGAAGTGGAAGAGACCGTCAAAGTACTGCGCAGAATCAACGAAGGCGAAGGCCTGTCAGTCTTCAAGTCGAACCCCCGAGAGGAGGGAGAGGTTCTTCCCGAATGGAAGCACCGTCTCAACATGGACCGCATTGCGATCGCGGGTCATTCCTATGGCGCTACCCTAGCCCTGCAAGCGTTGAAGGGCGCACCCTCCGAGGACCTACCATTCAAAGGAGGCATCATTCTTGATCCTGGAAAATCATCAGGCCCCTTGAACCACGATATTAAGGTGCCTGTAATGATCATCCACTCCCAGTCCTGGTCGTCAAAGCACTCGATCTTCCACGGTCGCCCTCACTTTGACGTTGTCAAAGAGCTTGCACAGGGCGTGATAGAGCGCAAGAAGTTTGCATGGTTCTTCACCTCCAAGGGCACAACTCACCCTTCAGTCACCGACGCTCCTCTCATTGAGCCCATGCTCCTGTCCTGGACGACTGGCAGCACAATCGACGCGCACGAGGGTGTAAACCAGTATGTCAAGGTCAGCGACTCCTTCATGCAGTACTTGGGCGATGGCCACAGGCGCGGTCTGCTCAAGGAAGAAATGAGCCACCCGAGCTACAACGAGGAAACGAGGAAGATCAACAACCCGGAACTTGGCAACTACTGGCAGGTTCACGTTTCCCCTAGCACCTTCTGTGCGTTCCCTGGACTTTGCGGAGTTGAGGAGGATCGTCGTAGAGCGGTCGAATACACTGCTTGAGATGATTCGGATGGAAATGCTTTATGACCGTACGGATGATGATGTGTTTTGAAATGGGTTTTAGCGCTGGGAGGTTCACTCTAGCGATATGTACATCATTCAAGAGAATTTTTTATTGTTTTTAAAGACTGCTATGTGCCTCTTGTGATATGTGTATACCTTCACTGCTACTGTTGTTCATTTCCCGGGCTATTCTTCCTAACCCGCGCGCGCCAAGCTTCACATGTTCATCCGCCCGCGTCAAGCCATCCTGCCTGGCGACGAACCCGCTATACCTACATGCACATTCACACAATCACAACCATACCTTACGCCCTCACGACATCACGATCTTAACCCCAACGACAATTCATCTCTACTAAACAGACCCCATACCCACCATCCCAAACAACCCACGCAGCACACCAAGCTCCCCAACACCACCACCACCATCAACAACAAAACAATGGCCAACCCCCCCAAAATCCCCGTCAACGGCACCTCAACCACCAACCCCACCGCCGCCAACACAATCCAAGACCAAGTAACCCTCGCCCTGCTCTCCAACGGCGGCATCGCGCGCATCCAAACCGCACTGCGCCAACGCCTCGACGAAGCCGGCTGGAGCGAGGACTTGCGCGAGTACGTTACCGCCCTCTTCCGCTCGGGGGAATGCACGAGCTATTTCGAGGCGGTCGAGAAGGTCAAGGCCAGGGTTAGGGTGGAGAGCAAGGATGATGCGGAGGAGGATGGGGTTGCGGAGGGGGGGTTGGTGGTCCCTGTTGCGGCGGTTGAGGGGGGTGTTGAGGCTGTTAGGAGGGAGTTGGAGGGGGTTTGTGAGTTGGAGAAGAAGGGTGGTGCTTGATAAGGTATCTTTGGCATGCGTGACCGATTGATATAGGAGAGAGTAAGGGAACTGGTGGTTGCGCTATAGGACACGCGCGTGGAAGAGTGGTATACGCGTGCTCCGCAGACGGTATATCGGGGTCTGCATGCTCTCTCTCGAGACCTACACGATTGCGACAAGGAGCACCATACGCTTTTTGCGCGATAAACCGAGACCACACGTCGCATGAAGCACGAGGACGCCTATGCGCGAGCCGGGCGTCGACACGCGATCTTACATCACCGGCATTTTGAGACAAGTTCGACCACAGCATTATTTTTGCAAAGGACGATTGCAAAGGACCATGATCAGGAGCCGCTTTTGTTGCGCCTTTGTGCGAGGAGTCGCCTGCAGAGCATTCGCGGTATACATGAGAGACCCAGCGCGCATACATCGTCAACTGGCGCTTATGGGGGCAAACGCGAAGGATGCAGAAATCAAAGAGAGGAGAAGACATACACGGTGGCATGAGTATGTGGGGATCAGTGTAGGGAAACACCAACGCCTGCTTGATCAATGGAGCGACCGTCTGGTAGAGGCAAGGAATATCTAGATATGCGGAATACCTGGTCACTGAAGACTGTCTTGACACAGGCATGATGCGCCTCTCCTCACGTACTGGCAATGCACCTCGATACAAACCCGGATACTGGCATTATCACTGTCACAAAAGCGCGGCAATTGGCTCGCTGCGACGTCTCAGAAGTGATATTGTGTGTACATTGCGACTTTCTGAGACTTGCCGCACCAAGCTCCGCAAGGTGAGACATGGCTGTCTGCAAGGAGCACTGCATAAATTGTGGTGATACAGCCTTTGTTCAGGTGATAGCATGTACTCCAACCAGCGCAGGGACATGAATAAGAAACAGCACAGGTATACAACGCTCGAAGTGAAAGCCAAGATGTCAAAATGAATCCCTGAATTGCTTGCATCGATCAAAGCATTCGGATTCGGAGCTTGTCTCCGGCAGGGCTGGCTTTTGCTGCTTCGGCTGGGGCTCGAAGTTTTGAAGGCGTCGTAATCAGTCTGCAAGGTCCAACGCAGATCGCAACTGGGAGTTCAACGGCGAAACAACACCACCCACTCACCACTCACAATCCCATCATCCGCCCCTCCTGTGCCAGACTTCCCTGTCTAATGATCACCATGCTCCACGCGTGTGCGAGCAACCGGTGTAATGTATACACGGCGGGTTTCTCTTACTTGCTCTCCTTCACTCTTTCGATATCGTCGTTTCACACTGTCCTTCTCACACCTCACATGACACCATCATTCACTCTTTCTTTCATTTGACTCTTCTAGAATACTCTCGCTCTTGTTCTGCTGTCTTGTTTGCCCTTTTGAGGCAACCCAGTTGTATGGCGAATTGAACCCTGCGAACCTTGGTATCATTCGACTCTTCCGTTCTCTTTTCATTTATTACACCCAGTTCTACATCATGCAGGGCCTAAACACTGGCACCACGCCGCGGGCGGCGTCGAAGGCCGTGATCCTGATGGCAATCGGAACGACTCTAGTCCTGGCTGCACATCTTTGCTACAACTACCCATCATTACCCAGCTGGAAATTACCAGTCATGCATTCCAAAGGAGACTTGAATGGAACCACGTCAAGCATTACGGCAACCCACGTGCAAGAAGATCTACCTTGCAAGAAACTGAAAGGCGGCGAAGACGTTCTAGTCGTCATGCGCACCGGCGCAACCGAGATCAAGGACAAACTCCCCGCCCATCTCAACACCACTTTCCAATGCTACAACGATTACATCATCCTCTCCGACTACGAGGAAGAATTCGAAGGCCATCAAGTCCACGATCTCCTCTCCGACGTCGAAGAAGACATCCAAAACCTCCACCCCGACTTCGAACTCTGGCGCCGCCTCCGAGACCACGGCCGGGAATCCCTAGACGACTCCGAACTCAGCGGTGCCGTCAGCGAAGAAACCGGCACAATCGGCAAAACCGACAACGAAGGCTGGCGGCTCGACAAATGGAAATTCCTCCCCATGGCCCAGCGAGCCCTGGAACTCCACCCCGACAAGAAATGGTACGTCTTCGTCGAACCAGACACCTACCTGATCTGGTCCAACTTGCTCGACTGGCTGCAACACCTCGACCCAAGCGAGCCCCTCTACTACGGCAGCGAGGTGCAAATCGACCAAGACGTCTTCGCCCACGGCGGCTCCAGCTTCCTCATCTCCCGCCCGGCCCTCGAGCGCGTCGCCCATCTCTACCGCCAAAACCCCTCCGAATGGCACGCGATCACCTCCGCCCACTGGGCCGGCGATTGCATTCTCGGCAAAGCGCTCGCCGAAACCGGCACGCCGCTCACCTGGGCCTGGCCCATGTTCCAAGGCGGCAACCCGCACACCATGGACTTCGCGGAAGACAAGGCCGACGGCCGCAGTCTCTGGTGCGCGCCCGCTCTCTCCTACCACCACCTCGC